>CM035114.1:30611426-31211426 GCA_020205505.1 Panax japonicus
TGTGATCTGAATATATCTTACCCTTCATTTCAATCTAATTATAGATTAGATTTCATTCTTATGCGTTTTGACTTATCGTTTGCTTTACATTCATTCGACTTGGTTATATTAACCATTCTTCATTAATTTTAAGTCTTAACAATGTCCTAACAATGTTACTTTAAGTTGTTTAAGGTAGGTTTAATTCAATCTCCTACCATTCCCTTCCTTTCCCTTCATTTTTATTCTTTACTGTCAAAGTTCTGTGCCTGGCGCCGCGGCGCGGGCATTACTCTTGCAACTCGCGCTGCGGCGCGAATTAGTAGTAGCCGAGTCCCAGATGTCGTGCTGCGGTGTGACCAAAAAGCTTAGGGTTGGCGCCGCGGCGCCAACTCTGTGCACCAGAAAATTTTTCTAACTTTTTATTTTTGTGAAATTCCCGGACGCATAACTTCTTTGTTTTAAGTCCGAATTGGCTCGTTCAAAAGCCTACGGTTCACAAATTACGTAATCTACGCGTTCATGCAAGAATTTTATCTATTTGACTTCGTTTGCTAAAAATTCACCTATTAGTTCATTTTTAACGAAAACGATAAACGTTCGTGAACGTTAAACGCTCGTTTCTTTCGTTCTAAGTCGGAATTCGTCCATTTTCGAGTCCGCAACTCTTAAATGACAACATGACTTGTCTCCATTGGAAAATAACATATCTGAACTCAAACTCAAAATTTGACTTCCATTCCGGGAAATTTACGAATTCGACGATTATCGTCTAATCGTGCGATTTCTGTCAATTCTTCGTTCTTAGATCTTGTTCCACACTACCAATGAATTACATTCATAATGTGAACATCTTAACATCCTTATTCCAGATATTTATACTCATGGTTGGATTTTAACTTATCTCATTGTAAGCTTATACTTGATAACTTTCAAACTACTTATGAACTTATCATTCATAACTTATGACCATTAAAGTTCTTAATCATCATCCATACATGATTTCATCATATAACTTTACTTATGTATTCTTGATACATACGTTCTTACAAGTTGATGTATATACATATACTTTCATTAATAAACCTATCACAAGTTCATCATGCATTAACATAAGTTTACAACTTATGCTATCTTAAATGACTTATTACCAACTTATGTGGCTTAAGTTTATTACTTATACATACTTCTTTCTTTCTTTCTTTCTTTTATCATTCATGTTCCTATCATGTTAGAGATAGAAGATAATTGGAGAAGGAGTCTTACATTTGAAGTTTTTAATAAGTAGCTTCTTCTTCTTCTTGACTTATGGAATAACTTACTTGTAACTTAATCTTCCTAACAATTAAGCACTTTGAGAGAGAGAGTGTTTGGTTTAGTTGAACAACTATTAAATGACTTGCCAACCTTCACTATTTATAGAATTCCTAAGGTTAGGGCAATTTAGTCAATTCCATCATCCCACCTCCTTTTGCACCTCCTTACTATTCATTACTTGCAAGGCACAAAACCTATCCCTTACTTGGTCATTACTTATCTTGAGCACCACCTTTACTTGGTCATCACTTATCTTGGTTATCACTTATCTTGATAACCACACTTTATCCATATCACTATGGTTTGCTCCATGGATCACACAATCCAATGAACTTTAGCTTGGACTTAGATTAAATGAACATTGGGCTTTGCTTAACAAACCTTCATATGTTTATTAATTCATAAGTTGGGCCTTAACCCTTAATTCACTTGGGTTTGTACAAAATCCTAACCAATCTTTACAAGTCCATTAATATTACATAATACATATACATATAGTTTATGTATTATTCTCGTATTCTAATTCATATAGAATTTATATACGATAATGTATTCTTCTTACAAACTCATATAATACATGGTATTATACTCGTTTCCATTCCTTGTACAATACTCACGTATCATACCATCATTCCTTAACACAATAGTTCTTCATTTTCCTTACTTTCTCGATTTAAGTCCGCAAGTGAAATATTACGTTTTCCATAACTAGATTATTATTACATAATCCGTCTTACTTTAATATTCTACCATTACGTATTTCTCGGAAATTCAAAAATAAATCCCAAGCAAATACCGATGAATAGTGTTTTTCGGAAAATTTCTCGGAAAACTTTTATTTTCGTCTTGGAAATTCAAACACCTTAAATCTTTCACATAGCTCAAATACTACGATATTCCAATATCAATAGGTTACAAAACGACAACCATCTTGATATCCCACAAAATATAATTTTATTATTATTTAATTTAAAAAAAATCATCTTACATAAAAATCCGAATTTCTCGGTCGTTACATATATATTCCTATTTATATATAAATGGGTAGTTAAATGATATTATAGTGTGGATCGTGAACACCAAACTCGGGAGTCAGGTAACCCGAATTTGGGGGTGTCACAAGTTGGTATCAGAGCTGTAGGTTATAAACCTTAAGTGGGGTGGGGGAAAGACCTAGGATTATAACCATAAGTGAGATAGAGAATACTCATTTAGAGTACTAAGTGAGAGATTGCCGAAGTGCAACGATAGTGAGAAATGGGGACACATAGTGTGAGGAGTTTGTACTAATGAAGTACTAATCAAGTTATTTAAATTGATTGTAGGATGTCTGGAGAAGATCAAATGAGTATGGAGATGCTAGCAGCTGTTGCACCAATGCTAGAAGCCGAGGTGCCAGCGCAAAGTGAATCGGTTGATAAGGTGGAAGAAGATGAACCTATGGTTAATCTGGGGAGCGATCATGACGATTATCCCGAGATGTATCTGAGTGGAGATAAGGAGGTAGAGTCTGAGCCAGCTATGGTAGAGATAAAGAATAAGACTACAGTTGAAGAACAAGATCAACTAGTTGCAGAAGTTCAAGAACTCCGGAGTAAGGCGTTTCTCTTGGAGCAGCTATGGAAGACAGAACGAGCGCTATGCGAAATGACTGAAGAAAGGAACGAACTCAAGGCGCGGGTAGACAGAATGAAAGCGGAAGGTGGTGGATCATCTGAAGGGATGATCAAGCAGCAGAAAGACAAGAAGAAAAGGAAGAGGGACAACTATAGCCCTAATTCAGAAAAGTCAAGCTCGAAGAAGAAGCAAGCATGTGGCAAGTGTGGAAAGAGCCATTTGGGGGAATATATGTGGGGTCAGAATGTGTGTTATAATTGTGGTTTAGAAGGACATTTATCACCAAATTGTCCTAAACCAAAGAAAGGAGGATGTTTTGCATGTGGTGGAACTAGTCATAGGGTTAAAAATTGTCCTAAAAGGAAGATAGATGGAGAAAGTGGACGGAAGAAAGATTAAGTGTGAGGAGTATAATATTTTCTTTGGTAGGAATAGGAGATAACTTTTGTATGCCTCCACTTTTTGTTTAAAGTTGTAGTAATGAATCCCGACTTTTGTCACAAAGGGATAGTACCTACTTGTAGTTGTATGGGTAGTGTACTGAAAAGTACTATGTATTATTTGCATGAATATAAATGCAATGATATGTTTGTATGAATGAAATTTTTATTTTCTATATGAATATAAGATTAAGATTAATTTGTGTGTTCTTAAAACTCATACTTATGGTAAGTTAATAACTCATAGTTATATGAAATGTTTTGAACCCCTCAGCGAATAGACGCCAAAGGTCTGACTAAGATAAGTTCATTCACTCATATAATTGTGGCAAGTTACTGAACTCCTAAGTGTGGTAAGTTTGATGAACTGGATATAGTAATGTGAAAATGGAGAATAACAACTTTTTTGTGTAAAGTTGTGTTGTTAATCCCGATATGGTTTAACAAGGGATAGTAATATGTGAAGTACTAAATGTACTATGTGCTATTTGAATAAATATGCAATTACTTGAGAATTATGTGTTGAATTCTTATTGTGTTAAGAATTTGTATAGAGAAAGAGTATTAATATAAGATTTTTATTTAAATCAGATCATGCCGCCTAGACGACAGAATCGAAACCAACGAGAAGAACATTCAGTGAATAACGAAGGAGGTCAAGCGGACCCGATGCAGAATTATGTGGATATACTGGCCCAAGCTATGGAGAATAGAGCTCCCACAGGAAGAGGAAGAGCGAGAGAACAACCAGCTGATAGATTAGCTAACTTCAAGGATTTTAAAGCGGTAGGACCGCCGGAATTCAAGGGAACCACCGATCCGATTGAAGCCCAAACTTGGGTAAAGGAGATGGAGAAAGCATTCATCATTGCACGTGTGGCTGAAGAGCAAAAGACGGTTTTTGCAACTTATCTGATGAAGGGAGAAGCCAATTACTGGTGGGAGACGAACCAAGCAAGAGCTGGTACAGAGGTGGTGTTGTGGACGAGATTCAAGGAGTTGTTCTTTGAGAACTACTTCTCACCGAGTATGCAAGCTCGGATGGAAGTTAAGTTCTTAGAACTTAAGCAGGAGAACATGTCTGTTTCTGAATACGCGGCTAAATTTAATGAATTGGCACAATTTGCACCTCATCAGGTGGACATAGAAGCAAGAAAAGCGCGAAGATTCGAGAATGGGCTGAAGCCAGGGATATTCAACAAAGTAGTTGTGCTGCAGATCAACACTTTTGCGGCTCTATTAGAGAAAGTGTTAATTGCTGAAGGAGGGAGCGAAGCAGCGTCTCGATTTCATAAGGAAAAGAAGAAGAAAACAAATGACGGAGGAAGTAATGGAGGAAGTAATCCAAATAAGAGAAAATGGAATGAGAATACCCAATCGGGTAATAAGACAGAAGATAGTAGGAAGGGTAGGGAGCCATGTTCGAATTGTGGGAAGAACCATGCTTGAATTTGCCTGAAGAAGAAGGGAGTTTGCTATAACTTTGGGAAAGAGGGGCATATGTCACCCAATTGTCCCAGTCCGAAAAAAATTCAAGGTTGCTTTGGATGCGGATCAACCGACCATATTGTACGAAACTGTCCGAAAAGAAATGCTGAGAAGGAAAGCGCCAACAAGGGACCCGGTGGCAGAAGCTTGACGATTCGAGGACCTGCACAGCCAGGAAGACCAATGGCCCGTACATTCAACATGACGGCGCAAGATGTAGTGGCAACTCAGGACGTGGCAGCAGGTAAGGATTTCATTACGTGAATAATAGGAGTTAGATAATTTTGTGAACTATTTTCTTTTATAGACTTAAGTCACAGGTTAGAATTTGAAACCCAAATTAATATTATGTTGATTAAAATGAATTGATGATACAACTTTAAAAGATTGTAGAATATAAGAAAGCGGTGATTCCGAGGACGGAATCCTTTTAAGGAGGGGTGAATGTGATAACCCAGGATTTCGAATAATCCAAAATTTACGAATAAATTTTTTTTTTAATTAATATTAATATTAATTATCAATTTTCTGACAAGTTTCTATGATACGTGTATCGAGAAGGTCAATTTATGTATTGACTAATAAAATTGGAGTAGAGTTGTGCTTAACGGAGAATAGAAACCCTAACCCTTATTTTTGGAACGGGATTCGATAGAAAATATAATTAAAATAATTATATTAATATGTATGTGTTTGAACGGTATAGAATTTTTGATCAATGATTGATCGAATAAGGTTTAATATTAATAACACCTAATAAGAGATTAGAAATCCTAATCTCAGGACTTAGAAACCCTAATGTGCTGTTAGAAACCCTAATTTCAAAATCGGGAATTTTAAACCCTAAATTAGGAAGCCCTAATCCTAATTGACAAGCCTATGGGTTCATTAAACTTAAATATGATTAGAAAGCTTTAATTATATTTTTGTATATTAATTTTTCTATTTAGAAAATCTAATTGCATTTTTAGAAATTTTATTTTCTAATTTGTGAACCCTAAATTTGAAAATTTTGGGAATTAGAGTTCTAAAATCTAAAGGGTTCAAATCTTAAACCCTAATCCAAGCCCCAAACCCTAAGGGTTTGTACAAATTCCAAGAATGCCATTAAAATAAATTTGCAAATGACAAAAATGCTCTTTATGGAGATTTTATTAGATTACTTGAATATCTTGCCAAATCAAGAGTTGGTGAACAACTCATTTGACTTGTGTGACACAAAATATCAGCTCCCAGCCGAAATATATCAGATCCAAGCAACATCAAGCAATATATATATAAGATTTAGAGAGAGAAAGTTCATAAAAGTTAGCCATTTTGCTTTATGCTCTCACCAACTCTCTCTCCCCTAAACCCACGAATTACATTAGCATATCAGTCCTAGAAACAGCCTCAATATCAATCAATAACAGATTGGAAAGCCAAGATCGAAAATTATTCAAGAGAAGGTATAACCCTATTTTTATTTTTTGATCTTGTATGCTTAGGAAATAATTGAGTTTATGTGTTTAGATTCATACTAGAATATGTTTTTAGTTGATCTATGATGATCCATCATGGATCCATAGCATCAAAGTGTGATAAAATTGAGTTTTTCAAAATCTGTTCTTGAACAAAATCTGTGGTCTGACAAGCTAATGTCAGAGGCCATAGATTCTAGTTCGTTTGTTGTTTATGTTATTTTAAAGATTTAATTTGTAGCCTGGTATATGGTCTTTACTCTGAAGGTGGTAGTATATCTAAATCATATATAGATTTCATTTTATTCACGGTCAAAGTCGGTTGACCGACGTTGACCGCAAGGAAATCTGGGCAAGCCCAGAAACTCAATCAGCGTCTGACAAGATCTTCTCGGACCTATGTATGTCAGACGTTAGATGATTTAATGTTATTGATATATGAATGTTGTAGAATGTAATATGGAGTCGAAGTACATGCCATTAGATACCATAAAGATCAAGTGGATTTGTTGTAATCGATGGTCAAAGTAGGTCACTTGGCCACGGGTAAGAATTTCTGGGAAATTTCCAGAAACTTAAGAACTTAGTTTCTGTCAACGTTTGACCAAATTAAAGATGGTTGTTGTATTGTTTTTTATCTGATCTGTTGCCTCATAATTGTTCATTGACATAAGAACTACATGTTTGAGCCATCAAAACACATGAACCAAGACCAGGACATAGATTAAATTGAGGTTGAATATGGCAACTCGAACTGTTTAAGCCCAGAAAAATCCCAGGATCACGTTGTCAGTGATTTTAGAGGTTCAGATCTCCTTTCTGAGAAGTGTTATGACCAAGTTGGTGATTGATAAAAGTAGTATTACATTTTTACTTCACAATCTAAGTCTTAGATGGTCCAGAAATGATTTGAACAGAGAATTAGGGCCGGTCAAACATGACCCCTTGATCTGCCGGCTGTCAGTGTTCTTGAGCTCAAGAACACCAACAGCGACGCTTTGTGTCGCTAAAGGGCTTTAGCGACGGTTTTATTTATTTATTTTCTGAATATTCCAAAAATTAAAAAAAAATAGAAATAAATTATAAAAATTACCAAAAATAGTTTTACAAATTATTTTAAATTATGAAAAATAATTTTTGACCAATTGGAATATTTTTCTTTAATATTTATAATTATTTATAATATTAAAGGTATTTAATTTATTTAATTAGTTTATTAAATAAATTAGAGAAAAATGATTTAATATTATGAAAAATCATTTTAAATAAGAAAAATATATTTAAAAATATTTTGAGTTATAAAAAGTAACTTTTAATATTTTTGGAGAATATTTCATTAATAATTTAATATTAATGATATTATATTTATTTGATTATTAAATTAAATAAATAAGATAAAAATGATTTAAATGATTTAAAAATCATTTTAATTTAGAATAAAGTGTTAAAAAATATTTTAAATTATAAAATATAATTTTCAATATTTTTGGAGAATTCTCATTAATAAATTAGTATTAATGATATTGGATTTATTTAATTATTATATTAAATAAATGAATTAAAAATGATTTTATTGATTTAAAAAGGAGAAAAATAGTTTAAAAATATTTTAAGTTATAAATTATGATTTTTAATATTTAGATAATAATTTCAATAATATTATATATTAATGGTGATGATTTAAAAATGATTTTAAATATTTTAAAAATCATTTAAGTAGAATATTGATGATTTAAAAATATTTTAAGTTATTAATAATAACTTTAATATTTTGACAAGTATGTAATTAATATTTTTATATTATTAAATATTAATAATGATAAGATTATTTGATAATTAAATCATTTAAAAATGATTTAAGTGTTTGAAAAATTATTATAAATTATAATAAGTGTTTATAAATTATTAAAAGCTTCCGGAAAATATTATAAACGATATTTGACTTATCTAAAATAATATTGAAGCTTAGAGACCAAGTTTAATTGACAATCAATGTGTTAATTGTCGGATATGGTGACCAGAACACCGAGAATGGACCGAAATCCAACCAGACCGAAATAGTTAGACTTGATAAGTGTTTATATAGGTTATAAACACTAATGTGGCTATGTGGTAATGTGCCTAGGAGAAGTTTGACTGTAAAATACAGTGTTATGTGTTATAAATATTTGTACTAATTGTGAGACCGACATTGTTGAATATAGGTCTTACGAACGCAGTTAATTATATTGTGTAGCTGTAATCAACGTGGAAGGCAAGTTTCCTAACTCAACCTTGAGTTATATTTCCTTCAATTATTATAGTGGTTAATTATTGCTAATTACACCACATCCAGGGAAGTTATTGTTGATTATTCGCAGTTAGTGCATGCTTAATAATTCAAATTAAATTACTGATTCAAAAATATATTCGTAGAATTACTGTTGTTGAATATTCAATTCTGTAGAAGTTAGAATTGACAGTACACATAATTCCTGTTCATTGTCAAATTGTGTTGAGAAATTTCTTAGCTAATTATTCTGGCTAGACAAACATTTGTTAGAACTTGATAAATTCAAGAAAATAATTCAATTGTTATTGGTAGAATCGATGCCAATTAATTCGGCAAGATCGATAAGTAAATAGAATTTGAAATCAATGTATTTCGTTGTAAAATCAAAATCTTGATTCTAAAACTGAGAAGAACAACCTTTTATATAAAGGGAACATTTTGGGTCGTGAATTCGACCTTTGCGCGCGTTTTGAGTATTATGCATAATATAGGGTACAAGGAGTTAGCCGGCTCTAAGTACTTGCAGAAGGGTATGATTTAATCTTTATGTTTATCTGATACTCCTGGTATATATCAAAGTAAATCTTTGATGGATACCCGAGAAAATAAGTTCAAAGATCTTGTGTGATCTCTCAGTATAAATCTGGAAATTATTCCACTTTGTTATTGTGTAGAAATTGATTCTTATAGAACTTTGAAAGCGTTGTACTCTTTCATTATCAAATTATGGTGTTGCATAGAAAAGGAGAAGCCTTGTTATTGAATAACAATTTGTTCAGCTATTTCAAAGTCCCCCGAACTTTGTTTTCATTCTATCAAAATAGATAGTCTATTATTCTAATACTTATACATTTATTGTATATCTTAACTTGCGAGGCAAATTTGTTGCTCACCCTTGCTATAAATAAAACATTTCAGCTAGGAACGAAGAGGTCAGCGGGTCAAAGAAGAGCAAAGGCAAAGGCAAGATGCTGGAGTAGTTATAAAAAAAACATTATTATTATGTTGTATTTTAAACCCTTTTTGTTTATCTAAGGGGGTATGTTTGTAATTTAAGGTTAGAAACCTGGGACTTATGTATTATCAACTTATGTTAATGATGTATATATTCCTATTTATATATAAATGGGTAGTTAAATGATATTATAGTGTGGATCGTGAACACCAAACTCGGGAGTCAGGTAACCCGGAATTGGGGGTGTCACATGCACCAGAGGTAGTGACCTGCTCTGTTTTGCAGAGCCTTAACCACCTTGGTTCATTTCAATTTAAACATGCTACAACCTACCATCAAAGAGTTCAAACATGTAAACATACTTCATAAACATATCATGGCATGTTAATTCACATTGATTAACAAATAATTCAATTAATTTCTAAGATTTTGACAAAACCCAACAAAGAACACAATTAGGATTTTCATACCTCTTGAAGTAATTGGGCAACAATACACTCACTCCTTACAAGTTCCTTAGCAATTAATTCTTAGCAATTGTAATGAGGAAGGTGAAGGTCTCATTTATGGTTACCTAGATAATGTGATTACCTCCTAAATCAAACCAAAGGATTTCAAGAATGTATAATAGTTAAGAGAGAGTTACTATTCATGTATACAACATTATTCAAGTATACGACACTATTCACAAATACGGCACTATTCACCAAAAAATAAAATTTTCTCTTCTTTATCCCAGATGTCTATTATGGTTCCTATCTTTGATTGTATCCATGTTTTGATCTTCATTATTGAATTTTACTCCACTATGGTTTATTATGGTGTATTTTTGAACTTGGATTATCTAAAGTACGAATCCCTAATCTTTGTCCTTTTATCTCACTGGATTCATTCTTTAACATATTTTTCATCATCCTTACTCCTTAATGGTGATACTTGATGAATATCTTTGGCCATAGTGCAAAGATGAACAAACGTTGAGATAAAAATTACCAACTGGTGATATAGATGAATATCTTTGGCCCGTAGTGCAAAGATGAATATTTGATTCAAGATGTATATTGATTGATGTTACATGGATAAAATATTGATGATGGACTTTTAAATTTATAGATGATAGTAGATTTCATTCTCTACTTAACTCTTCTAATGAATTGTTATTTTCGCTATGAATATTAATCTAAAACCAATTGTCCATTATATTTTATCTAATTTATTGAAGGCTAACGATAATTTGTTATACATTATCTTAGTCATAATATTCTTTACTGGGTTACTTGAGCTCACCATTTTCCTTTTTGTTCCATTTTTCTTCTCAGGAAGCGAGAATATAACAGGAACCAGTCGGGGTATAGAGTGATGGTCCTAGATAGTTGTTTTAGTAGTCCTCACTATTTTTGTAAAATAGTGTATCAATAATTGTAATGAGGACTTATTTGAGTGTGGATATTGTCTAGAAGATAATATTTGTATTTAAACTCATAGTTTATGTGTTGTCGTATTTTGCACGACAATTGTATATTGTATTAATGAAGTTGTAGTTATTTCTGTACCATGTATTTGGCGACTCAGAATGGGTGATGTATACCTATTTTGGGGGCATCACAGTTGGTATCAGAGCTTAGGGATATGGTCTCTGGCGGAGATCGGGGAATAGAAATAGGAGGGGAGAGATGATTAAATCCTTCGCTAGTGTGTTCTATCTAAGCTTAATTATTGGTCGGACAGAATATAGGGGTATTATGTGGTATGTGATTTTCTTTAATTAACCCTTATTTTGTGGCAGTATTTGAGAATGGCGGCTGGAAATGTTAACAATGGAGTGAATGAGATTGTGGAGACACCTTTAATCATCAACCACGAGAACGTGTAATAGGACGACAATGTTCCTCCTGTAAACAACACTACCGAACAAACGATGAATGATGGGATGTTTAGAAGCTTTTTGCAGTTCATGTAAAATTAGACGAGGGAGACTCGTGTACAAAATACGGGTGGAAATGATAGCAGTGTGTGGTTTGTTACAGCCAAGCAGTTCAAAGAGTTGGGACCACCAAAGTTTTGGGGAAAGCCAGATCAGATTAAGGCAAAAAGATGGGTTAAGCAAATTACCAAGATATTTGATGTTTTGGGATGCACAAAGGAACAGAACGTTCAATTCGCTACCTTTATGTTCCGTGGGGAGGCAGATTACTGGTGGGAATTTGTGAAGCGTACCCAGCCAGCCGCACTCAATATGTCTTGGGAAATATTTCAAAAACTATTCAGTAACAAGTACATTCCTGAAAGTATTCGTCATATAAAGGAGGTAAAGTTTATTAGACTGGAATAGAACAACATGACGGTATCCCAGTATGAGGAAAAATTCGCAGAGTTATCCAGTTTTTTACCTCATTTGGTATAGAATGAGGAATGTATGACGCGAATGTTTCTAAGAGGTCTAAAACCCGAAATTCGTCAATACCTTATCTCTCAAAAAATTTCTCTATATTCAGATGTTGTCAACAGAGCACAATTATTAGAGCGAGATAATGAGTATGTTCAACCGAGGGACCACAACCAGGGTCATACTGATGGCAGCAGTCATCGGAGCAATGATAACTAGAGGGGAGGAAAATATCTGGACAAAAGCAATAACCACTCTGGTTGTAATCGGGGTCATGATAGTAGAAGAAGAGAGTAGGGGGACTTTAAAAAGAGAAATTACAACAACAACAATGACGGGAAGACATCGTCAGCAGCACCAGGACCAGCAACAAATTCTAGGGGAGGAGAACGACCGCCAGTTAGATGCTACAGATGCGAAGAGGAGGGACACATGAGTCCAAACTGTTCATAGCCTTCCAAGGTGTGTTTCAGTTGTGGAAAAAGTTGTCATATAGCTCCATTTTGTCCAGTAGCAAAATCAAGTCCAGCAGGGATGGTGACTCCAAAGGATGTCTCAGACAAGTCAAAGTCAGCGGTTCCTGGAAGAGCGTTTGTCGTAACTGGCCAAAATGTGAGGAACCCAAATGAGGTGATCACGGGTAAGCTATTCATAAACTCTTACGAAGTTTATACCTTACTAGATATCGGTTCTATCCATTTTTTTATCTCTCCTGCTTGTGCTCAGCATTTGAACTTGACTCTGGAGAAATTAGACTTTGACTTATCTGTTGAGACTCCGTTAAGAGAAACTTTCATTTCATCCACTATTTATAAATCTAGTTTGATCCAAGTTGGCACCATCACATTACCTGTTGATCTTATCTCTTTAAAGATACTTGCATTTGATGTGACTTTAGGGATTGATTGGTTAACCACTCATCATGCTAAAATTGATTATTTTCGTAAGATTGTTAGTTTTCATATTCCTAACCAACATGTTATGCGAATTCAAGCAACCAAACCACTAAAGTCAATCACTATCATATCAAGCCATAAAGCCATTCGTTTATTGAAAAATGGATGTCAAGATTTCTTAGCCCATGTCATGGACTTGAACAAAAATACTTCAAATTTGAATAATATTTTTGTTGTTAGTGAATTTCATGACGTATTTCCTGAAGAACTTCCTGGCCTACCCCCAGAACGTGAAGTTAAATTCTTTATTAACCTTGAACCGGGTACAAAACCCATTTCTAAAACCCCATATCGAATAGCTCCTATTAAACTTCAGGAGTTAAAGGTCCAACTACAGGAGTTGTTGGGCATCAGTTTTATTCGTCTTAGTACATCTCCTTAGGGTGCTCCTATTTTATTCAAAAAGAAGAAAGACGGGAGTATGAGACTTTGTATTGACTATCGAGAATTGAACCATGTCACCATCAAGAATAGGTATCCACTACCTCGCATTGATGACATGTTCGACCAGTTGCAAGGAGCACAATTCTTTTCAAAATTGATCTTCGTTCTGGATATCATTAGCTGAAGATTAAAACTAAGGATATTCCGAAGTCTTCCTTTAGAACTCGGTACGGGCATTATGAATTCTTAGTCATGTCTTTTGGATTGACTAATGCTCTTGCGTCTTTCATGGATATGATGAACCGAGTATTCAAGGAATATTTAGATCAGTTCATTGTTGTCTTTATTGATTACATCCTCATCTATTCCAAAAGTTGTGAAGATCATGAGCACCATTTAAAGCTGGTACTTCAAAGGCTTCGTGATAACAAGCTATATGCCAAGATGAAGAAATGTGTGTTCTGGCTTGAGAAATTAGCATTCCTTGGGCACGTGGTGTCGAAACATAGAATATCTGTTGACTCGACGAAGATTGAAGCAATACAAAGTTGGGAGCAACCGATGTCGGTGACCGAAGTACGTAGCTTTCTGGGCTTAGCTGGTTATTATCAAAGATTCATGGAAGGATTTTCTTGAATCGCTAATCCATTAACTCAGCTGACTCAGAAAGATACAAAATTCATATGAAATGAGGAATGCGAGAAGAGTTTCCAAGAGCTCAAGAGGAGACTCATTTTGGCACATGTTCTAACAATACTATCTATTTTGGATGGATTTTTTATCTATAGCGATGCTTCAGGCAAAGGGTTAGGATGTGTTCTCATGCAACATGGGAAAGTTATATCTTATACCTCGTAAAAACTAAAAGAATATGAGAGGATTATAATACTCATGATCTAGAGTTGGCAGCAATCGTTTTCGCATTAAAAATCTGGAGACACTACCTGTATGGGGAGAAAGTGGAGATCTATACAGATCATAAAAGCCATAAATATTTCTTCACCCAAAAGGAACTCAACATGCGGCAACGACATTAGTTCGAGCTGTTGAAAGATTACAACCATAGCATTCAATATCATCCTGGAAAAGTGGACGTGGTAGCTGACGCATTGAGTAGAAGATTGTATGCGGGTACGAGTGCAGTATTGTTAACACAAAGACCCATTTTGTACGACTTACAAAGGATGGAGATAGAGTTAAAGGCTCCAAGTACCTAAGTGATGATATCAAACATACGAGTAGAACCAACTTTAATCGATAATGTTAAAGCTGCTCAAGCCAAAGATCCAGAGCTGATGCGTATGTAGAAGAAAGTACAAGAAAGTGTTATTCCAGAAGCAAGAATTGATGAAGAAGGAATACTTCGAGTAAACTTTAGACTTTGCATTCCTAACGATTCTGACTTGAAGTTTACAATCCATCCTGGGAGTACCAAAATATATCATGATATTTGACATACATTTTGGTAGAGCAATATGAAGAGAGAGATCGCGGAGTTTATATCAAGGTGTTTAACTTATCAAAGTGTAAATGTGGAGCATCAAGTGCCAAAGGGTCCATTACAACCACTTGAGATTCTGAAATGGAAGTGGGAACACATTACCATAGATTTCATTACTGGTCTTCCCAAGGTTTCTCAAGGCATAGATGTGATTTGGGTTATTGTTGATAGATTAAACAAGTCTGCTCATTTCTTGTTGATACAGGAGACTTATTCCCTTGAACGTCTTGCTCGCATGTACGTATATGAGATTATTAGATTGCATGGCATGCCAGTATCCATAGTTTCGGATCGTAACCCAAGATTCACTTCATGATTTTACGTTAGTTTGTAGAAAGCTATGGGCACGGATTTATGATTCAGTTCGGCATACAATCCTCAAACGGACAGGCAGTCAGAAAGGACTATTCAAACTCTTGAAGATCTATTTAGACTCTGTGTCCTAGATTTCAAAGGAAGTTGGGATAAGTACTTACCATTGGTGGAATTCTCCTACAACAATAGTTATCAAGGAAGTATAGGCATGGCTCCATTCGAGGTGTTGTATGGATAAAAATGTCGTTCTCCAGTATGCTGGGATGAGGTGGGTGAAGCAATATTGTTGGGACCAGAATTGGTACGCATGAATATAGAAAAGATCTGAACGATTCGATAACGTATACAAATGGCACAGGATCGACAAAAGAGTTATGTGGATCTTCATCGAAAGGACATGGAATTTAATATTGGGGATCATTTATTGTTATGTATTGCTCCATGGAAGGGAGTTACAAGATTTGGGAAGAGAGGAAAACTCAATCCATGATTTGTTGGTCCATTTGAGATTCTTGACCAAATAGGAAATGTGCCCTATAGACTCACATTACCTCCAAGCATGTCTCGTGTTCATAATGTTTTTCACATATCTATGCTTTGTAAATATGTGAAAAACCCAAACCACATTATTGAGTTAGAATCAGATGAGATAGCCGAAGATTTAACGTACGAGGAGGTACCTGTCATGATCTTAGATATGAAAGAGCATGTCCTACGCACAAAGGTTATACCATAAGTTAAGGTTTTGTGGAGGAACCATGCTATTAAGAAAATAACTAAGAAGTTGGAATCAGAAATGAAAGCGAGGTAACCTCACCTTTTTGAAACACCAGGTACGTACGTCAATTTCGAGGATGAAATTTCATAAGGAGGGGAGGTTGTAAGACCCCAGCATTTTATTAATAAAATTAAATTTCCTCTAATTATTATTTTGAATAATAAGGTGTTAATTTGATATAATGCTTTGGTTATGGGTGAAATATGCAAATTTTGTAAAATAAGCAAGTAGTTATAAAATATTCATTGTTGTCAGGAAATATTCGTTTGGTCATGCAATATTCTTGTTGTTGGGGAATATTCGTGCGACGGCACAACCATTTGTGGGCCCCATAACAAAAAACGGTCGGATGAAAGAAATGACAAGTTTGAGTTTTTATAAATAACGGCGTAGTTGTTACCATTAACACTGTTAGAATACCTGGTGATTAAAATACAATAATATGCGTGGTTGCAAAGTAGCACACGGTATTGCACGGACTTTTTGGATTATTAATTCTTACGTAAGAAGGCACTACTCAATAATTTTTACAGTAATTATTGTTCAATATTTTATTTTATTGATTAAATAATTACTACGTTAATATTTTATATTATTGTTGTTTCAATAATTGTAAATGCACAGTATTTCTCATTATCATATCAATAATTCGTATTATTTGAATAATATTGTTAGATAGCATTATGGGCAATGTCTAAGGAAGTTATGTCTAAGGAAAGAGGTTTGGTCATCTAATTGCGTGTCAGTAAGGCGAAATCCTTATCAGAAAGCCCCCTCTTTCCTGGGAACGACTTGGTTGTCATAAATTTGATTCTGTAATATTATTTATGAATAATTAATTATTGATTTATATGATAAGGAAATATTTATTTTATGTGGATATAAATGATGGATAGGGAAATATTTATTTTGTGTGGATATAAATGAAGGAAATAATGTTGAGGTGTTTTAACAGTATTTTGTCAGAATGGAGGTATTAAAAATCATCCGTACGTGGATTTCGGACATTTTCTTTTTGGAATTTGGAAAATCTTTCTTCTACAAAGTTGTAGAGAATTTAATTTCCTATGGAATGGACATAAAATTAGTATTTTTCTAATAAAAGGGCTATTTATTATGAATTATTAAAGTTTCAGAAATAAATGTTTTTTATTAAAAAACATGGGTGGGCCCCACTTATTTGTTGGTGTGAAAATCTGAATTTTGGTGGGTCCCACTGGTGGTGGCTAAATTTTGGTCTAAGAGGTGTGCGTAGAAAATTTTTAAAAAAATATTATTTTATTAATTTAGTCTACTTTGGCTTTCTGGCATTTTCCTATAAATAGGTGCATAGGTTGAAATTGAAAATTACACAAGAATCTGAAGTTTTCTCTCTCTATATTATCGAGCATATTCTTGTGAGTATTTAGATACTTTGAGAGTTACTATTTAGTGCAATTTTCCTTCAGCATTACATCTAATATTCCATACAGAGGTACTGTTCTTTTGAGGTACGGAATGTTATTTTCTTCGACAATGATGTTATTCTCTCAATATCATTATACCGAAATATTGGTATGAATTTTATTATAAAAATTTTACCTTTTTATGTCGAGGTTACTATTCACGTATACAGGTACTATTCACGTATACTATTCACATATACGGCACTATTCACGAATACGATACTATTCACGAGTACTGTTCATGAAGTATGATTTTTCTTGACGAAAATTTTACCTTTTTGTGTCAGGGGCACTATTCACGTATACGACACTATTCACAAATACAGCACTATTCACCAAAAATGAAATTTTCCCTTCTTTATCCCAGATGTCTATTATGGTTACTATCTTTGATTGTATTTATGTTTTGATCTTCATTCTTAAATTTTACTCCACTATGGTTTATTATGGAGTATTTTTGAACTTGGATTATCTAAAGTACGAATCCCTAATCTTTGTCCTTTTATCTCACTGGATTCGTTTTTTAAAATATTTCTTATCATCATCAGTCCTTAATGGTGATACTTGATGAATATCTTTGGACTGTAGTGCAAAGATGAATGATTACCTGATGAATATCTTTGACCCGTAGTACAAAGATGAATATTTGATTCAAGATGTATATTAATTGATGTTACAAGGATAAAATATTGATGATGGACTTTTAAATTCATAGATGATAGTAGATTAAATTCTCTACTTAAATCTTCTAATGAATTGTTATTTTCGCTGTGAATATTGATCTAAAACTGATTGTCCATTATATTTTATCTAATTTATTGAAGGCTAAAGATAATTTGTTCTACATTATCTTAGTCATAATATTCTCTACTGGGCTACTTGAGCTCACTCTTTTCCTTTTTGTTCCATTTTTCTTCTTAGAAAGCGAGAATATAGCAGGAACCAGTCGGGGTATAGAGTGATGGTCCTAGACAGTTGTTTTAGCAGTCCTCACTATTTTTGTCAAATAGTGTATCAATAATTATAATGAGGACTTATTTGAGTGTGGATATTGTCTAGAAGACAATATTTGTATTTAAACTCACAATTTATGTGTTGTCGTATTTTGCACGACAATTGTATTAATGAAGTTGTAGTTGTTTCTGTACCATGTATTTGGCGACTCAGAATGGGTGATCTATACCTATTTTGGGGGCGTCATATTCCACTAAGGATGTCTTTTTATCATCGAATCACTAAGATTCATTCAAGGCCAGTAGCCTTGGAGCTTTAGTTCACTAAGAACTCTTCAAGTCTAGCAGACTTGGAAGTTTAGTTCACTAAGAACACTTCCAGTCCAGCAGCCTTAGAACTTAGTTTAGTCCCTAGGTTAAGGACCCCTCAGTCCCTGGGTTCTTGTTGATGTTGTTGTTGGTGCTGAGCTGCTAAGATTACTTTAATCTTGTTCATCCTTTGATACTTAGCAGCTTGATGTGATCCTCTTTGGATTCTGCATCGAGACTGGATCACTATTGGGCAAACTGCTAAGTTGTTCATGAAGCTCGTTCTCTTTGAGTACTTAGCAGATTGTCACTTCTTCTTTGGTGCAGCTGATCTTGTGGTTGGTTCTTATCTTTATCTGATCTCTGCTTGCACACCTTCACCACTTGAGGTTTGCTAAGTCTTTGCACTTTTGGTAGACTCTGTCTGGCATTTAGCATCCCCCGAACCTTGGTTGACATGTGTACAGATTTGGTAATGTTTCTGTTCTTCTTCAGCTCTTGGTGGTTCATGGTGATTCGTAGACTGGCTCTTTGAATCTTCTATCTGTTCTGCCAATCTTCTAAATGCTATCTTCTTGGCCTTCTCGGCTCTCAACTTAGCTGACATCCTTAGTGGCATTCTCATTGTTATTGAGTGAAGCCTTTTTCTGTTAAAGC
Source organism: Panax japonicus (assembly GCA_020205505.1). Classification (NCBI taxonomy): domain Eukaryota; kingdom Viridiplantae; phylum Streptophyta; class Magnoliopsida; order Apiales; family Araliaceae; genus Panax; species Panax japonicus. Next base: position 30,630,639 of record CM035114.1, read on the forward strand.
TCTTCTTTTATCTTGCTTCACTTCTACTTTCGTAATCTCACTGCCACTGAGACGTATTCTATTTTTTGGCTCTGTAGAACTCGTAGAGTCAACAACTTATTGAGAACCAACAACTTCTTCATTCGGTCTTTAGCTGTTAAATATCCTTCCATAAGCATCCCATTAGAATATAGTCGTTTAAAGCTATTTGAATTGATTCACAGATCTCGAGTTATTTGGTGCAGACTGTTGATGTGACGTGATAATCCCTTTTTCACTTTTCTGACACTGCAGTCTACTATTTCACCTACCACATCAAAGATGTCATTTTAACCCGTCGGGCTGGTAGTCACCTTTATTTTTTCTTTCTGATTCCTCGATCAAAACATCGGGAGTTGTCCTTCTGCATCGATGCTTTCAATTAACAATGTTTGAATGTCAATCTTTATATTGAGACGTTGCCAAGGCTTCAAAACTCAGATGACCGAACACTATGATTCTGATGCAAATTACAGAACTCTACAATTCTGATGCAGATTACCGAACTCTACGATTCTGAGAGTGTTTTTTGGACCTGCAATGCAGAACCTCTCTTCCTTCACTCGTGCAGTGCTTTAACACTTCTGCTTGCCTTGACTTGGATTAGATACTGACAATTTGTTTGAAAGATATGGCCCTCCTGAATTTCAAGACTCATCTGATTGATCATACTCAGCTCTCTTTCTCCTTGTGATCTCCCGTTTACATATCATCAATGGTCTGACCCATGATTAATCTTCTTTGTCTATTCTTCAAAGGTTGGCCAGTATCTCTGTATAGACCGCATCAGTTCCTGCTTCTCATCTGGCTAGCACTACGATCATGGTTATACCCAAGATCTTCATCTTTTGTTTATCTTAATAGCTACTGCATTGCTGACTTCCTTTTGTCAGTCACATTATCTAAAGTCTTCTTACTGTTTCTTATGGAAGACTTCCCTTAAATGGCTTCACTACTCGATCAGGATGATGATTGAATTGGTGCTTCACTCTTCTGTTTTTTTGCAAGCCATTTAGTGAGTGCTCTCTGGCTTCCTTCAGATAGATTGCATCTTTTACAGATCTAACCGGGGGCTTCATTCTTTGGATGCTTTGGGAGTGCTCATCTGAGACCCAAAATTTTATGAATAAAGGTTTAAATTTCTCGAAATATTTTTTTTGAATATTATGGTGTGGATTTGATATAATGTTATAGTTGTGGGTAATATTTAAAAATTTTGCAAAGTAAGCAAGTGGTTATATAATATTTGATTGGTTGGGAAATATTCATTTTAACATGGAATATTCGTATGACGGCACAATCATTGGTGGACCCCACAACGGAAGTATTGTCATAGTTAGAAAACGATAGAATTATCATTTTATAAAAATAATGGCGAAAGTGTTACCGTTAAAACTGTTGAACTACCCAGTAGTAAAAGTACAGTAATACGCGTGGTTGCATAGTAGTACATGGTATTGATTATTGATGTTGATGTAAGAAGTCACTCAGTTATACTCAATTATTGCTACAGTAATTGTTGCATCATATCTCTCATATTATTGATTCAATTATTGTCATAGTATCATCTATGAAACAACCCGGGTCAAATCCCGAGTCCGGAACAAATCTTGGGTCAAATCCCAAGTCCGAATCGAATCAAATCCATCCAAATAAGGCCTCAAACCACTGGCCCAATAGTATCTTCTTGGGTCATCTAGCCCACCACAGGCTCCCAAAAGGTCATGACTTGAAGGTACTATTGATAGTTACGTAATTCCTTATATGCAGACAAATTTTCCCCCTATCTTTCGATGTGGGACTGGGGTGTTACAAACTCCCCCACTTAAATTTCTGACGTCCCCGTCAGAATCCGACCACACACACGGGCCCAAAGATCTTTGCCTCTCTAGCCATTGTGGGATAATACCGGCTGGCTTCGTGTCCCCACCTCCGGACCTTCATCTCTCCATTGTGGGATAATACCACCAGGCTTCGTGCCCCCACCTCCGGCAACCCGATCGGATGACCCGACCCGAGCTTTCGAGAGTCGGCTCTGATACCATATGAAACAACCCGGGTCAAATCCCGAGTCCGGAACAAATCTTGGGTCAAATCCCAAGTCCGAATCGAATCAAATCCATCCAAATAAGGCCTCAAACCACTGGCCCAATAGTATCTTCTTGGGTCATCTAGCCCACCACAGGCTCCCAAAAGGTCATGACTTGAAGGTACTATTGGTAGTTACTTAATTCCTTATATGCAGACAAATTTTCCCCCTATCTTTCGATGTGGGACTGGGGTGTTACAATCTATATAATATATTATATTATTAAATCAATAATTGAGATGGCAAAGTTAATCATATTATTATTTGCAATATTGATAATGTTTAGAAGTTCTATCAAGGAGAAGTTTGGTCACCTAATTGCGCGCCAATAACGAGAAATCCTTATCGAAAAGCCCCCTCTTTCCTTGGAACGACATGGTTGTTAAATATTATGAATTATAATATTAATGATAAATAAGTTTGTGTTGATTTAAGATAAAATCGATAGTTCCATTGTGTTGGAATTATTAGTGTTAGTGAAAATCGACATTTATTTCGATAATAATTGATGTCTGGAGGTTATATTGACCAATCGGGTAATAAACCGGATAAATGAGCAATTAATTGTTATTTATTCATATGATTATAACTATTTGTTCACATGTGTGTACTATTCATTCACATTCATTTACTATTAGGGGAGTTGGTGCAAGATTGATAATACTTGCATGACTAAGTTAAAAATGGAGGTATAGATGGAGGTACTATACTATAATTCGTATTTTCACATGTCTAAAACTATTGATTCACATGATTTACTATTGATTCACATAATTTACTATTAGGGGAGGTGGTGTAAGTTTGATAATACTTGCAGGACTAAATTAAAAATGAAGGAAAAGAGGAAAGTATTATACTGTAATATTTTGAGCCCCAAAACGTGCAATTATCGAAACTATATTTTCCTATAAATAGAAGCTCATTCTTCCTTCATTTCTCACCAATTCACTAAAGTTATAGAGCAATTATTATAGAGAGAAATTATAGAGAGAAAGAAGAACAGAACTCTGCTACCTCACTATTCCAGTATCTAGTCTTCTTTTGAGGTAAGGGGTACTATTCTTTCGTATTCATGAAGAGAGTTATTATCTTTCAATACTCGTAAGGGTTGTTATTCCATTCTTTATTATTTTGTTGGAATAACCTGTTTATGCGAAGTACCGCATATATGATGAAATTCTTCTGTTATTCCATTCTTTATTATTCTGTTGGAATAACCTGTCTATGCGGTCTATCGCATGCCTGGTGAATTCTGTTGTTATTTCATTCTTTATTATTCTGTTGGAATATCTGTCTGTGAGAATTACGCATAACCTGGTTCCATTCTTTATTATTCTGTTGAGAATAACCTGTATATGCGGTCTATCGCATGCATGGAGAATTCTTCTGTTATTCCATTCTTTATTATTCTGTTAGAATAACCTGTCTGTGTTGATTATCGCATACATGGTGAATGATCCTTCGTATTCATTCTTTATTAAATTATGGAAATGATCTGTCTACGTGGATTACCGCATGGCGGGTGAAAATCCATTTGCAGTTTTGTATATGCTATTATACTAATCTGGGATATCATTTCTTTTGTACTCGTCATGAAATATTGTTTTCTCTAGTATTTTTCTATTACAAGTTACTATTCACGGGTTACTATTCACCTGATTACTATTCACTCTAGTATTATTCACTTGCATATTCGGGGCATTTTTCGTGCCATAGTACTATTCACGAGTTACTATTCATGAGTTACTATTCACCCAATTACTATTCACTCTAGTATCATTCACTCGGGTATTCAGGACACTTTTCGTGTTGGGGTACTATTCACGGGGTACTATTTCCAAAGTACTATTCACGGGGTACTATTCACCCAAAAAATATATTTCTTTTATGTCCAAATTATTTTTGGTACATGAATATTATTCTTGAATTTTACTCCACAAAGTAGTATCACGTTGACAATTTGGACGTTATTGATTCCTGGATAAATTAAATTATAAATCTTTAAAATTTATCCTTGAACTTGTTTTATTGAATTATTATGTCATTGTCATCATCCTCATGCTTATATTGTGATGAAAGTCATCTTTGGCTTACGTGCATGGATGGACTTGGTATGATTATGACCAGAGGTTATTCGGTATAATCATGACTGTAATGTGACGAATGATGTGGAAAAAGTCCTCATTGGCCTGTAGTGCATTGATGGATAGTTTTTGGTATGATTATGACCAGGGATTATTCGGTATAGTCATGACCATTAATGATTTAATGAATATCCTTGGCCGTGGTGCAGGGATGATTCGATGATGTGGTTTTTTTTAAGCTGAGTCTCAGTGATAAAGTTGATGAAAAACTTTTTAAATCATAGAAGATAGTAGATTTTATGTTCTACTTGACTCTTCTAATGGATTGCTTATTTCCGCTACAGTTGTGATATAAAACTTGTTGTCTATTGTAGTCTATCAGTTATTATACTGTTGAAGGCTAAGGATAATTTATTCTGCATTATCTTAGTCATAATATTTCTTACTGGGCTAGTTGAGCTCACCCTTTCTTTCATTGTTCTCTTCAGGAAGTGAGAATATAGCTGGGACGAGTCGGGGAATGGAGTGATGGTCCAGGATAAATGGCTTTAGTAGTCCTCACTATTCTACGGAATAATGTGATAATAATTGTAATGAGGACACCATTGAGTGTGTATATTATCTAGATTACAATATTCTTGTTTAAACTCTCAGCTATGTTTTGTTGTATTTTACACGACTGTTGTATAATTAAGTTGTATTTGAAATTATGTACCATGTATCTGGCGACTCAAGATGGGTGATGTATACCTGTTTTGGGGGCATCACAGTTGTAATCAAAGCTTAGGGATATGATCCCTAGCTGAGATGTGAGACAAGAACTAGGAGGGGAGAGACGGGGAATTCCTTCGCTAGTATGACCTACCTAAGTTTATTTGGTATTTAATTGGTCAGTCAGAATATAGAGATAATATGTGACATGTCAATTAACCCTTATTTTGTGACAGTGTTTGAAAATGGCATCTAAAAATGTTGAGATCAGCAATGAAGCACATGAGACCATTGAGTCACCCACGATTAATACCCAGGATAATGTGCAACAGGAAGACAATAATCCTCAGGTAAACAAAAACACGATAATAATCATACCGATGGCAACGGCCATCGGAACAATGATAACCATCGTGGGGAAAATTATCATGCCAATAATGGTAACCACTTCGGTGGTAATCATGGCCAAGATAATAGGAGTGGAAATTTCAAGAAGACAAGGTTCAACAACGATGGAAAGACAGCAGCACCAACACCCGTTTTCAAGGAAGGGGAACAACCACCAATTGTATGCTTCAAATGCGGCGGGGAGGGACATATCAGTCCAAATTGTGTGATGCAGTCCAAAGCATGTTACAATTGTGGAAAAGAAGGTCACTTAGCCCAATTTTGTCATGCACCAAAGTCAAGTCCAGCTGGAACGGTGGCACCAAAGGCGGATACGGACAAAACAAAGTCAGTGGTTTCAGGAAGAGCGTTTTTCGTAACTTCTCAAAAAGCGAGTGACCTGAACGATGTTAGCATAGGTTAGTTAATTATAAATTCTTACGAAGTCTATACCTTATTAGATACCGCTTCTACCCACTCTTTTATCTCTCTTACTTGCGCTCAAAGTTTAAAGTTGACCCCATAGAAGTTAGACTTTGACTTATTGGTTGAAACTTCGTTAGTAAAAACCTTTGTTACCTCCATTGTTTATAAATCTTGGTTATTCATATCGACACTTTCACGTTACCTGTCAATCTTATCTCTTTGAAAATACTTACCTTTGATGTGATTTTAGGAATCGATTGGTTAACTACTCATCATGCCAAAATTGATTATTTTCGTAAGGTTATTAGCTTTCATATTCCTAACCAACCTATTTTGCGAATTCAAGCAACCAAACCACTAAATTCAATCATTGTCATATAAAACCGTAAGTAAAGAGCCCCGAGTCTTTCACTGGTGACTTTCAAGTTTTGGAATACACCGAAGCAAGAATATCCGTAGGGGACGTCGTGAATACCGATAGCAAGTTGATAGGTGTCAATGTGACGTGCTATCAAAGTCTTGGATGAGAGTCACAGTTTTGAATGATATTTCTATTGTCAATAAATTTCCTAACGTATTCTTTAAGACTTCTTAGCCTACCCCTAGAGTGTGAAATCGAATTTTGTATTGACCCCAGTACAAAACCCATTTCTTAAACTTTCAAATATTTCTTCACCTAAAATGATCGTATAATGTGCCAAAGACGTTGGCTCGAGCTGTTGAATATTACTACTATACCATTCAATATCATCGTGGAAGAGCGAACGTGGTAGCTGAAGCATTGAGTAGAAGATCGTATGCGTTTACGAGTGCGATGTTGTTAACATAAAACCCCATTTCGTATAACTTACAAATGATGAAGATAGAGTTAAAGACTCTAGGGATCCACGTGGTGATATCAACTATATGAGTAGAATTGACTTTAATCGATAAAGTTAACGGCCACTCAAGCTACACACCTGGAGCTGATGAATGTGAAGAAGAATGTTCATGAGGGCGTTATTCTAGAAGCAAGACTCGATGAAGAGAGGAAATCTCAACCCTTGATTTTATTAGTCTATTTGAAATCCTTGATTGAGTAGGAATTGTGGCCTATAGACTCGTTTACCGCCAAGTATATCGCGTGTTCATAACGTTTTTCACGTATCGATATTACATAAATATGTGGATGACCCAAACCATATTATTGAATTAGAACTAGATGAGATAGCAGAAGATTTAATGTATGAGGAGATACGTGTTAAAATCTTGGATAAGAAGGATCATATTCGACACTCAAAGGTTATACCTCAAGAGTTAGAATCTGAAATTAAGTCAAGGTATCCTCACCTCTTCGGCATACCAGGTACATACGTAAATTTTGAGGGCAAAATTTCATAAGGGGGGAAGAATGTGAGACCCCAAATTTTATGAATAAAGGTTTAAATTTCTTGAAATTTTTATTTTGAATATTATGGTGTGGATTTGATATAATGTTATAGTTGTGGGTAATATTTACAAATTTTACAAAGTAAGCAAGTGGTTATATAATATTTGATTGGTCGGGGAATATTCGTTTTAACAGGGAATATTCGTACGACGATACAATCGTTGGTGGACCCCATAACGGAAGTATTGTCATAGTTAGAAAACGACAGAATTATCATTTTATAAAAATAACGGCGAAAGTGTTACCGTTAAAACTGTTGAACTACCCGGTAGTAAAAGTATAGTAATACGCGTAGTTGCATTGTAGCACACAGTATTAATTATTGATGCTGACGTAAGAAGTCACTCAGTTATACTCAATTATTGTTATAGTAATTGTTGCATCATATCTCTCATATTATTGATTCAATTATTGTCACAGTATCATCTGTATAATATATTATATTATTAAATCAATAATTGAGATGAAAAAGTTATTCATATTATTATTTGCAATATTGACAATGTCTAGAAGTTCTGTCAAGGAGAGGTTTGGTCACCTAATTACGCGCCAATAAGGAGAAATCCTTATCGGAAAGCCCACTCTTTCCTGGGAACGACCTGATTGTTAAATATTGTGAATTATAATACTAATGATGAATAAGTTCATGTTGATTAAAGATGAAATTGATAGTTCCATTATGTTGGAATTATTAGTGTTAGAGAAAATCGACATTTATTTCGATAATAATTGATGTCTGGAGGTTATATTGACCAATTGGGTAATTAATCGGATAAATGAGCAATTAATTACTATTGATTCACATGATTATAACTATTTGTTCACATATTTTTACTATTGATTCACATTCATTTACTATTATGGGGGTTGGTGCAAGATTGATAATACATGCATGACTAAGTTAAAAAGTGAGGTATAGATGGAGGTACTATACTGTAATTCGTATTTTCAAATGTCTAAAATTATTGATTCACATGATTTATTATTGATTCACATGATTTAGTATTAGGGGAGGTGGTGCAAGTTTGATAATACTTGCATGACTAAATTAAAAATGAAGAAAAAGAGGAAGGTATTATACTGTAATATTTTGAGCCCAAAACGTGCAATTATCGAAACTATATTTTCCTATAAATAGAAGCTCATTTTTCCTTCATTTCTCACCAATTCACTAAAGCAATAGAGCAACTATTATAGAGAGAAATTATAGAGAGAAAGAAGAAGAGAACTCTGCTACCTCACTATTCCAGTATCCAGTCTTCTTTTGAGGTAAGGGGTATTATTCTTTCGTATTCATGAAGAGAGTTATTTTCTTTCAATACTTGTAAGGGTTGTTATTCCATTCTTTATTATTATGTTGGAATAACCTGTCTATGTAAAATACTGCATACATGGTGAAATTATTCTATTATTCCATTCTTTATTATTCTGTTGGAATAACCTGTATGTGCGGTCTATCGCATGCCTGGTGAATTTTGTTGTTATTCCATTCTTTATTATTCTGTTGGAATATCCTGTCTGTGTGGATAACGCATAACTTGGTTCCATTCTTTATTATTCTGTTCGAATATCCTGTCTGTACAGATTACGCATGACCTGGTTCCATTCTTTATTATTCTGTTGGGAATAACCTGTCTGTGCGGTCTATCGCATGCATGGTGAATTCTTCTATTATTCCATTCTTTATTATTCTGTTGGAATAACCTATTTATGTGGATTACCGCATACATGGTGAATGATCCTTCGTATTCATTCTTTATTAAATTGTGGAAATGATCTGTCTACGTGAATTACCGCATGGCGGGTGAAAATCCATTTGCAGTTTCGTATATTCTATTATACTAATCTGGGATATCATTTCTTTTGTACTCGTCATGAAATATCATTTTCTTTGGTATTTTTCTATTACGAGTTACTATTCACAGGTTACTATTCACCCGATTACTATTCACTCTAGTATTATTCACTTGGATATTCGGGACACTTTTCGTGTCAGAGTACTATTCATGAGTTACTATTCACGGGTTACTATTCACCCAATTACTATTCACTCTAGTATCATTCACTCGGGTATTTGGGACACTTTTCGTGTCAGAGTACTATTCACAGGGTAGTATTCCCGAAGTACTATTCACGAGGTACTATTCACCCAAAAAATATATTTCTTTTATGTCTAAATTATTTTTGGTACATGAATATTATTCTTGAATTTTACTCCACAAACCAGTATCACGTTGACAATTTGGACGTTATTGATTCCTAGATAAATTAAATTATAAATCTTTAAAATTTATACTTGAACTTGTTTTATTGAATTATTATGTCATTGTCATAACCCTCATGCTTATATTGTGATGAAAGTCATCTTTGGCTTACGCGTATAGATGGACTTGGTATGATTATTACCAGAGATTATTCGGTATAATCATGACTGTAATGTGACGAATGATGTGGTAAAAGTCCTCATTGCCATGTAGTGCATTGATGGACAGTTTTTGGTATGATTATGACTAAGGATTATTCGGAATAGTCATGACCATTGATGATTTAATGAATATCCTTGGCCGTGGTGCAGGGATGATTCGATGATGTGGTTTATTTTTTTAAGCTGAGTCTCAGCGATAAAGTTGATGAAAAAATGTTTAAATCATAGAAGATAGTAGATTTTATGCTCTACTTGACTCTTCTAATGGATTGCTTATTTCCGCTTCAGTTGTTGATCTAAAACTTGTTGTCTATTATATTCTATCAGTTGTTATACTGTTGAAGGCTAAGGATAATTTATTCTGCATTATCTTAGTCATAATATTTCTTACTGGGCTAGTTGCGCTCACCCTTTCTTTCATTTTTCTCTTCAGGAAGTGAGAATATAGCTGGGACGAGTCTGGAAATTGAGTGATGGTCCAGGATAAAAGGCTTAAGTAGTCCTCACTATTCTACGGAATAATGTGATAATAATTGTAATTAGGACACCATTGAGTGTGGATATTGTCTAGATGACAATATTCTTGTTTAAACTCTCAGCTATGTTTTATCGTATTTTACACGACTGTTCTATAATTAAGTTTTATTTGAAATTATTTACCATGTATCTAGCGAATCAAGATGGGTGATGTATACCTATTTTGGGGGTGTCACAGCTCATGTGTTGAGAATCGTGTTATCACTACGATTCTTCATTGGCGTTGTGTGCACTAATAGACTTCGTCGAAGACTTTGTTATGCAGACTATGATCTCGCTTTGGTTCTGCAGACACTTCGACTTCGAGAGCAGATTATACACCAGACTATGATTTTTTGTGACAACCCGAGAAATTAGACAATTTATGAAAATCATAATTGATTGATTTAAGGTTCAATATTAGGACCTAGACAGGAAATAAGTGTATGGAATTGGCAGTTATGTAATGAAATTCCAAGAATTTCAAAAGTTTTGGACAAGAGTTGAATTATGTGATAGACTGTAAGTGATAGTGTAGTAATGAGTTATAAGATTATGGTAGATTTAAAATTCTTTTGAAGAATTATCAGTGATAAGTATTGAAGTGAATACTAGTCGGTATATTTGGTTACATATGTGAACCATAATGATTTAAGATCAAGGATTGATTAGATAAGTTATAACTTTAGCAAACCCTAAAGTTATGTTAATCATATTTTTATTAAGTTAGAAAAATCTAACGTTCTGTTAGAAAACCCTAACGTGTGATGAGAAACCCTAGAAATCGGTTCTGGGAACCCTAGTTTCAGTTCTGGAAATCCGAAACCCTAAATTCATGATATGAATATGGTGATTAAGTTAGAAAACTCTAGCAATATGTTCAGAAATTCTAATTTCAGTTTCGAGAATTTAAACCCTAATTTGGGAATCCTAAATGTAAAGTATTAAACCCTAAGGGTTAAAAGTTTGTGTGTAAGGAATATGAACATTCTGTGATGGTTTATATTTGTTTATTATATAAACAAACAAAAGAAACTAGTAAAACCCTAATTATATATTAGGAATGAAGGATTTAATAACTTAAGGGTTATGGGAAAAGAGAATTGTGGTATTTAGAATACTTACTAATTTTAAGAGATTTATTTATATATCTCAAATGATTAATTTTATAACCTAATTATAGCAAGTCTAATTGGGTTAAGAAAATAAGTGTGCATGAGCAAGGATTGGTGTTATAATTGATGAAGTAAAAACCCTAAGTAAATGATTTGGGTTGAATAAGAATTTAAGGTATTGGATTATATATATTATGGCTCATGAGTTGACCCAATTTATTTGGTGGAGGAGTCCAAGTTATTAGCTAATTAATTTCAAGCTCAAAAGATGGAAGTGGTAGCCCAATTTTTAGCCCAATTGTGGAGGAACACTTTAGACTTTTGGTACACTAGATATTACATTAAAAAGTGAAGCAAGACTTGGAGCATTCAATGGCCAAGTGGCCGGCCATATAAGAGAGAAAAGAGGGGGAATGAATGTGTATTAATTGCTTCCTTTCTCATTTTCAAAGGTTGCTCACCAAACCACTAGCTAGTGTTCCCTAATGTAGCTAGCTTTATAAAGGAGATCCATAATTCAAGGGATGGCAAGGAAAAAATGGAGATTTATAGTGATTATATATATATATATATATATATATATATATATATATATATATATATATTTGGAGCCTATAAATAGGATTCATCTCATTTGCTAGCAAAAGGTTTACTTCATTTTACACTTCCTAAGTTTCAAAGCTAGAGAGCAAAATACTTGAGGGAGAGAGAGAGAGAGGGGCTGCCGAGCTCCAAGAAGGAATAAGAGAGAAGATTTGGATCTTCCATGCCCTCCAAGATCCATTACATAGTTGGAAGAAAAGGATATGTTAAGAAATTAAAGGTATAACAAAAATGTCTATTTATGTAGTCTATTTCCTTTATGTTTTGATTTGAGTTTTGACAACTTGAAGTTGTGATATTGAGACTTAAAACCTTAGATCTATGGGTATATAAGTGTTTGATATGTAGATCCAACTCTTTTGTAGATCAAAAGTTAGATCTAAAGTGTGGAATGGAAGCTAGGTTTTTCAAAAGATAGAAAGCATGATTTTTCTCTTAGCTTTGATTTTGTTTGATGCTTGTTTGATAAAATAAGAAACTTTGTTTCTAAACTCAAAAGCCATGTATATACATGTTAATAAGTGTTTATTGTTTGGATCTACCCATAATGGGTGTTGATTTTGGTTGGAATCAAAGGAATTGAAGAATGGAAATTTTCTGGAAAAGTTAAACTTTTAAAAAGTGTGATCAAGCTTTTGGATCTTTGAAATCTATGATGAATATATATGATTTATGTTCTTGGGATGCTAGATATATGTGTTAAGGGTAAAATCCCTTTGGAATTACTCAAATAGGTTGAAAAATGACCAAGTTATGGGATTTCTCCCAAACTACACAAAGATAAGAAAACTGTTAAAAGAACAGTTTTGTAACAGCCACTTCCGTGCTAATTCCGGGAGCTTAACATGTCCAAATATGGATTGTGATAGATGAAAACTTTAGTTCGGAAATATACGAACCCAAAAAAATTGACGGATCATTAATCGGAGTTACAGATTTCTTTTTATATAAGTTTTGGTGAAGGACTCCAAAACTGCCAATTGATAAAAAGTTTCTGCCCAAAATTTTCTGGGGGCTATTTTGGACATTTAGTTAATGAGGAAAATTCTAGGCTTTTGGGAAATGAAAATATATGGTATTATGTAGCTCGTGTCCAAAAATGAGCTAATTCTGAGTTAAAACGACCAAGTTATGACCATTGCAATTTTTGTGATTTTCCGAGAGAAATCGCTATAACCAGAGTTCTACAACTCTGATTGCCACAAATATTAAAATGGAGCATCACGTTAACATATATAAGCTTATGCCAAAAGACGGGCATTACTAGAGTTAAGCACGAGGTAGCTAATTTCTTAAACAACGCACTAGAAATTAATTTTTGAAAAATACCAAAGGAAGTTGGAAAATTATGGAAAAATAATTTTTATGCATGAAATATGTGTATATATGTTTGACCAAAGGATAGGAGAATAATACACTGATTTGGTATTTTCGTGATACGGATATAGAATACAGCTTGCTGGATTAGGTAAATTGTGATTCCAGTTTACTGGATTGAAATACATGTTGATGAATTGAAAATATGTTAAATCCAGTTTGCTAGATTCTAGTTTAAATTGCTAGATTTGGAATCCAGGTTGCTTAGTTGGCAATTTAGTTGCTAGATATAGAATCCAGGGTGCTGGGTTAGTGTTTGCCTTATTACATGTTAATGAATAATTTATGATATGATAAGCGAGTGTTAAATCATAAGGGATATGCTATAGTGATTGAATAATTATCAAAGGATGATAATAATATTGATGTGTTAAGTTGTTATCTAATATTTTATTAATTATTAGATAGTATTATGGAATAAAGTATGTTATACTGATTAAAAGATCAATCTTATAACTGATAGGTCTTTCGTGAGAGATTAAATTAAATTGCGTTGCGGTAATCAACGGTTCAGGCAAGTTTCTTTTACTTAACTCTAATAAGAGTAGTTTCTTCACGCTTATGGTTAATCATTGCTTATTGCCATGAAATTTGTACTCTGTACATCTTGCATGTATAAGTCAGGTATGAAAGGCTGATCACCTTCATTACCAGTTGGTTCAGAAATGTTTGTTCATGTTTAAAACTTGTTCAGTCAAAAATTTGTTCGTGCTATTCTCAATTATATTGATGAATTATAGCAAGCTCATTATTCATACTCTTCAATCATGATATATCGTTATATTGTTGTATATAAACTTGTTGGGCAACTTTCATGCTCACCCTTGATATATCATGATAAAACATTGCAGATAAAGCGTATGCGTTGGGATACAGGAAAATGATAATGCCAAGTTCAGCTTGGGGCAATATATGCAGCTATTTTGTAATAGAATAGTTGATAATAATGTTATGTGTTAAATAACTTATGAATTGTGTAATCAGTTAAGGTTACTCGATTTTGGGGAAAAGTGTGTAAGTTTAATGTATAAACAATTTATGTTTATATCTTCCGTAAATAGTGAAAGAATTAGTATACCGAGTTCGCGGCGATTCGGGGCCCGGATTCGGGGCTGCTACAGTTGGTATCAGAGTTGTTGGTTATGAAGCTTAGGTAAGAATATCTGAGACCAATAACCGCAGTGATTAGGATAAGACTAACTCAAATAAAGTTAGTTGGTCGGTAAGATTCAAAGATGAATCTCGGCGAGTATAAAGACACAGAGTTCCCTAACTCTGATAATAAAGTTGAACAGTAATGGTGAATAGAACGAGTCTAAAAGACTGAAAGTGCAGGGATAGAATATCGTAAAACAAAACGATAATAGTGCATGGAATTGAATCGTAATATATACGATACGATCACCCCGTGATCTGATAAGGTTATGATGTGGGAAAAGAATCAATCTAATTATTAAAAAGTTTACAGGAAGATGCTGTGTATCAGTTGTACTATGAAATTGTACTATGAAAACTCATGAAAGAGTTATGAATTGTAAATACGGATTAAATAAAATTCGTATGGAGTAAGTGTGGAGCTAGAATTATGTGGGATTTCAATTGAGGACTTGTGTCAGCCGCTGAGTTGTATGATTTCTTGTATGGGCGGGGAATTTGTACTTGGTTTTAGAATCACTTAGCTTCCTGGTCGATGTAGTGGTTAGGTTGATCAATTCTTTGTATGGGCGGGGAATTGGCCGCTTAGCTTCCTATATTGATTAGTGGCTGAGTTTGGTTTGAAAACCACTTAGTTTCTGGCATTGATAATCATTGAAATGTTTGTGTCGCGCTATTTGCTATATGCATGTTAAGAGGGTGATTCCTTTCTCATGTGTATAACAGATAGATAGATCATAGGTAGAGAATATAAGGTTAAGTACGAGTTCTTAAAACTCATACTTATGTGACATTCTTGATTCATAGTTATATGAAATGTTTATGAACCCCTCAGCGAATGGACGCCAAAGGTCTGTCTTGGAAAGTTCTTAAACTCATATAATTTTGTCCAGGTTATGAACTCATATGTGTGGTTTTATGAACTGGGTATAGTTATGTGTGAATTGAGTATTGAGGATAATAGGAACAGATAGAATGTTAAGCATATGATCATTAGTGGAGACTTAGATTTTCCTAAACCCCTATCTATGCTAGATTTCAAAATTTTTGATATCAAGCGAAATACGCACTATGTGCCTTTTAAAAAAAATTGTTTTTATTTATCACTTATGTACCATATGACCTGGTGCAGAGATGATAAAAATGATGGAGTCATCAATGCAGTATTACTTAGTGTGAATTTGACTTAAAGTCACTATTCCACTATGGTATGATGTAGCATGATAAAATCACTAAATGACGGAATCCTCAACGGACTGTAAATACAGTGCGGCATCATGACGTCATTCTCAAAAATGTTTTCAAAAAACTCTAAGTGTTTATTGAAAGAAATTTTCTGAACCAAATTGTTTTGGTGCTGAATCCTATGATAAGACTGAGGTGAACTATGTTGTTTGGATAAATAAATCCAATCTAATAGCGTAGATATTCGCTAAAAATAATTATTACGTTATGCATGACGTAACTGTACGATGGGCTAATCGCCTAAAGTACTAGTAACGGTAGTTTACCTTCTTTGTGATTGTAAACATACCAAGTAATGTTTTGTTTTGCAGTATGAATACCGTCAAATCTATGTGTTCATGGTCTATATGACCCCTCAGCATAATTTTAAACCTTTTACCCTTGTGAGTGGTGTATTGGGTAGCATTTGAAATATGTGTGAATGGTGTAAGGTGCACGGTGTAAGGTGTAAGGTGAATTTTGTGGACGAAATTCTTATAAGGAGGGGTGAATGTGACAACCCGAGAAATTAGACAATTTATGAAAATCATAATTGATTGATTTAAGGTTCAATATTAGAACCTAGACATGAAATAAGTGTATGAAATTGGCAGTTATGTAATGAAATTCCAAGAATTTCAAAAGTTTTGGACAAGACTTGAATTATGTGATAGACTGTAAGTGATAGTGTAGTAATGAGGTATAAGATTATGGTAGATTTAAAATTCTTTTGAAGAATTATCAGTGATAAGTATTGAAGTGAATACTAGTCGGTATATTTGGTTACATATGTGAACCATAATGATTTAGGATCAAGGATTGATCAGACAAGTTATAACTTTAGCAAACCATAAAGTTATGTTAATCATATGTTTATTAAGTTAGAAAAATCTAACGTTTTGTTAGAAAACCCTAACGTCTAATGAGAAACCCTAGAAATTGGTTCTGGAAACCCTAGTTTCAGTTCCGGGAATCCGAAACCCTAAATTCATGATATGAATATGGTGATTAAGTTAGAAAACTCTAGCAATATGTTCAGAAATTCTAATTTCAGTTTCGAGAATTTAAACCCTAATTTAGGAATCCTAAATGTAAAGTATTAAACCCTAAGGGTTAAAAGTTTGTGTGTAAGGAATATGAACATTCTGTGATGGTTTATATTTGTTTATTATATAAACAAACAAAAGAAACTAGTGAAACCATAATTATATATTAGGAATGAAGGATTTAATAACTTAAGGGTTATGGGAAAAGAGAATTGTGGTATTTAGAATACTTACTAATTTTAAGAGATTTATTTATATATCTCAAATGATTAATTTTATAACCTATTTATAGCAAGTCTAATTGGGTTAAGAAAATAAGTGTGCATGAGCAAGGATTGGTGTTATAATTGATGAAGTAAAAACCCTAAGTAAATGATTTGGGTTGAATAAGAATTTAAGGTATTGGATTATATATATTATGGCTCATGAGTTGACCCAATTTATTTGGTGGAGGAGTCCAAGTTATTAGCTAATTAATTTCAAGCTCAAAAGATGGAAGTGGTAGCCCAATTTTTAGCCCAATTGTGGAGGAACACTTTAGACTTTTGGTACACTAGATATTACATTAAAAAGTGAAGCAAGACTTGGAGCATTCAATGGCCAAGTGGCCGGCCATATAAGAGAGAAAAGAGGGGGAATGAATGTGTATTAATTGCTTCCTTTCTCATTTTCAAAGGTTGCTCACCAAACCACTAGCTAGTGTTCCCTAATGTAGCTAGCTTTATAAAGGAGATCCATAATTCAAGGGATGGCAAGGAAAAAATGGAGATTTGTAGTGATTATATATATATATATATACATATATATATATATATATATATATATATTTGGGGCCTATAAATAGGATTCATCTCATTTGCTAGCAAAAGGTTTACTTCATTTTACACTTCCTAAGTTTCAAAGCTAGAGAGCAAAATACTTGAGGGAGAGAGAGAGAGAGAGGGGCTGCCGAGCTCCAAGAAGGAATAAGAGAGAAGATTTGGATCTTCCATGCCCTCCAAGATCCATTACATAGTTGGAAGAAAAGGATATGTTAAGAAATTAAAGGTATAACAAAAATGTCTATTTATGTAGTCTATTTCCTTTATGTTTTGATTTGAGTTTTGACAACTTGAAGTTGTGATATTGAGGCTTAAAACCTTAGATCTATGGGTATATAAGTGTTTGATATGTAGATCCAACTCTTTTGTAGATCAAAAGTTAGATCTAAAGTGTGGAATGGAAGCTAGGTTTTTCAAAACATAGAAAGCATGATTTTTCTCTTAGCTTTGATTTTGTTTGATGCTTGTTTGATGAAATAAGAAACTTTGTTTCTAAACTCAAAAGCCATGTATATACATGTTAATAAGTGTTTGTTGTTTGGATCTACCCATAATGGGTGTTGATTTTGGTTGGAATCAAAGGAATTGAAGAATGGAAATTTTCTGGAAAAGTTAAACTTTTAAAAAGTGTGATCAAGCTTTTGGATCTTTGAAATCTATGATGAATATAAATGATTTATGTTCTTGGGATGCTAGATATATGTGTTAAGGGTAAAATCCCTTTGGAATTACTCAAATAGGTTGAAAAATGACCAAGTTATGGGATTTCTCCCAAACTACACAAAGATAAGAAAACTGTTAAAAGGACAGTTTTGTAACAGCCACTTCCGGGCTAAATTCCTGGAGCTTAACATGTCCAAATATGGATTTTGATAGATGAAAACTGTAGTTCGGAAAGATAAGAACCCAACAAAATTGACGGATCATTAATCGGAGTTACAGATTTCGTTTTATATAAGTTTTGGTGAAGGACTCCAAAACTGCCAATTGATAAAAAGTTTCTGCCCAAAATTTTCCGGGGGCTGTTTTGGACATTTAGTTAATGAGGAAAATTCTATACTTTTGGGAAATGAAAATATATGGTATTATGTAGCTCGTGTCCAAAAATGAACTAATTCTGAGTTAAAACGACCAAGTTATGACCATTACAATTTTTGTGATTTTCCGACGGAAATCGCTATAACCGGAGTTCTACAACTCCGATTGCCACGAAATTTAAAATGGAGCATCACGTTAACATATATAAGGTTATGCCAAAAGATGGGCATTACTGGAGTTAAGCACGAAGTATCTAATTTCTTAAGCTACGCACTAGAAATTAATTTTTGAAAAATACCAAAGGAAGTTGGAAAATTATGGAAAAATAATTTTTATGCATGAAATATGTGTATATATGTTTGACCAAAGGATAGGAGAATAATACACTGATTTGATATTTTCGTGATACGGATATAGAATACAGCTTGCTGGATTAGGTAAATTGTGATTCCAGTTTACTGGATTGAAATATAGTTTGATGAATTGAAAATATGTTAAATCCAGTTTCCTGGATTGTAGTTTAAATTGTTGGATTTGGAATCCAGGTTGCTTAGTTGGCAATTTAGTTGATAGATATAGAATCCAGGGTGCTGGATTAGTGTTTGCCTTATTACATGTTAATGAAAAATTTATGATATGATAAGCGAGTGTTAAATCATAAGGGATATGCTATAGTGATTGAATAATTATCAAAGGATGATAATAATATTGATGTGTTAAGTTGTTATCTAATATTTTATTAATTATTAGATAGTATTATGGAATAAAGTATGTTATACTGATTAAAAGATCAATCTTATAACTGATAGGTCTTTCGTGAGAGATTAAATTAAATTGTGTTGCGGTAATCAACGGTTCAGGCAAGTTTCTTTTACTTAACTCTAATAAGAGTAGTTTCTTCACGCTTATGGTTAATCATTGCTGATTGCCATGAAATTTGTACTCTGTACATCTTGCATGTATAAGTCAGGTATGAAAGGCTGATCACCTTCATTACCAGTTAGTTCAGAAATGTTTGTTCATGTTTAAAACTTGTTCAGTCAAAAATTTGTTCGTGCTAGTTCTCAATTATATTGATGAATTATAGCAAGATCATTATTCATACTCTTCAATCATGATATATCGTTATATTGTTGTATATAAACTTGTTGGGCAACTTTCATGCTCACCCTTGCTATATCATGATAAAACATTGCAGATAAAGCGAATGCGTAGGGATACTGGAAAATGATAATGCGAAGTTCAGCTTGGGGCAATATATGCAGCTATTTTATAATAGAATAGTTGATAATAATGTTATGTGTTAAATAACTTATGAATTGTGTAATCAGTTAAGGTTACTCGATTTTGGGGAAAAGTGTGTAAGTTTAATGTATAAACAATTTATGTTTATATCTTCCGCAAATAGTGAAAGAATTAGTATACCGAGTCCGCGGCGATTCGGGGCCCGAATTCGGGGCTGCTACATTTTTGTTTTAACATTTGTTTTTCTTGTCTGATCTAGCTCGACTACGATCATGATCGTGGTATCTTTTCATATTCATGCTTGATTCAGTCTTGATAAAGAGAACACTGTGATTTCTTTTAAGTACTGGTAGACTACGATCTTCACTAGCTTGATTTGCAGACTTTACGCTTTTGATAGAAGACTACGATTCTTGATTTTGGCTCGGCAGGCGTTTGGACCAACTCTTCGACTCTGGAGGCCCTCCAAAGCAGACTGTAATTTTGAAGCAACTTTCTCGATACTCTACAATTCTTCCATGGCTTCTACAATCTCTTGGCTGGCTCTACAGAGTACAAACTTTGAGAGTTACTCTTCTTACAGACCTCGATGGTTGGTGCAGTGTTCAATCGATAAGGCTGGCTTATCTATTACATCATATAAGATCAACCTAACAAGCTTGATCTTTCTATGTTTAGTCCTTGTACAACATATTCTTTTGAAGGACTTTACAAAGCTATTTTGTTCATGTAGAATCAACCTAACATATTTGATCATTTCAATCTAAGTCCTTTAACATATATTCCTATTATCTATTCAAGGACTTTACAGCTTTTATTAATGCAGACAAATATGCATATTCATTCATTTATCTCATCATCTTCATCATCAAAATTTATGAATAAAGGAATAACATTCACATGCATATTCCTAACACATTATCCATATATACTTATATAAAAACCTTCCAGATAGAAAATTTATCTTTGTTGCACAAAGATGGCTTATTTCCATTGCCAAGCTCAAAATTGGTTTGATTAGTGCCATGGATCTACTCAAGTGATTAAGCTAGTTCAAGAAAACCAATGCTCTTATATAACTTATTATTCCCAAAGGCGCATAGAGACCCAGAAGGATGGTTGAATAGATCCTTTAAAACTTTGTTTTAAAGAATTATTATTGATGTTAAATTAAGTAAGTTAATTTATTTATTATGCACAGCGGAATAATGTTATGAAAAACCCTTCAGAGATTAATAAAAAATTAAAATTCTAAATTTAGTGTAAGAGAGTGTAGAAAAGTCATAGGAATAAAGTGTAGAGTGCAAAAGTAAGTTCAGTAAAGCAAATGACACAAATATTTTTAAGAGGTTCGGAGCACAAAAGTCTCCTAATCCTCTCTTCTACTCCGTTTCTGTTAAAGAAAAGGTAATCACTTATTCAGTTCACAAAGAACTGTTTTACAACTGATTCATTAAAAATATCTCAAGTTAAACATACCTGGATTACACTGATCACTAAGATCACAATCATAAAGGAAATGAATGATTTGAGATTCTGCTAAGAAACGTTAAACTTCTTGATCACAAGACATAGCAACAAATGAGATTTCTAAATCATAGAGCGAGTAGACTGTGAGTTCAGACATGCAGCACTTCAACTTGATCAATTTATCTCTTTTTCATTCCTTCAATTGTTTGAGGTTGCTTACCTTTTATAGTTTCGCCTTGGGATTTTCCTATTGTGATTTGATCATTATTTCATTCTAACTTGGGCTCCTGTCAATATCTAATTGTTTGTCTTTGAAATGATGTTGGCTAAGACCACTTCATGTTATTTTCATTGTACTTTGCCATGTGCAGATGTAGCCGTGTGTTTTTACCCTTAGCAGATATTGTAATATCCCATAATTTCCAAATAATGAAATGAAAATTATAAATGAGAAGTGAGTAATGAGAATCGAGGTTTTAAGGTAAATTGAAATGTCAATGAGAAATGTAAGCAATTCAAGAAGGAAATAAAGGAAAAGAAAATAATGCATGTAAATGTAAATAAATGAACTATACAATTCAAAACTCAAATTTGAGTTCAGAAAGGAATTTTAAAATGCAGACTGCACCGTTGAGTCTGGAACATCGAATTTGGTCGGTGAAGACTATAAACACAATATGGTGTTGAGGTTGACCTTCAGTCAAAGTCAACAGTTAACTTTTAAGGTAAAAGTCAAACTTGGAGTTTGAAGGAAAATTTGAATAAACAAACGTTGTCATGACGTTGGGGATGTCGAATTTAATAGGAAAAGACTGTCAATACAATGATGCGTAAGGGTTTACTTTTTGTTCAAAAGTCTACAATCGACTTTTATGGAAAAAGTCAAACTTTGAGTTCAGAGGTGAATTTAACAAAATTGATGATACCATGATGTTTAGGATGTCAACATTAGTAAAAATCGACTGTAATTATGAAAAGGGTCAAAAAAGTTGACTTTTAGCAGTAAAAATTGTGAAATGGAAAATTAAACTAATAAGTGAGTAAATAAAAAGGATAAAAGATATTTTTGGAGGGGTGTGGGACCCCATGGGCAACAACATAAGGGGGAGAAGGAGGCCTTGTTAGCCACTTTACATGTTGTGGTGCATATGACGTCAAAAAGAGAAGAGGTGTTGTGGCTAATTGTTGTACCACACACAAAACGTTGTATAAATGTCAAAAAAGAAGCAAAAAGGCAACGAAAATCAACCAAAAATCTCACATGGTCAACAGCCTAGAGATGGTAGAGGAGTTTTGTTTGCCCAAATGGACATGTGATGGTGTAGAAGATAAAAAGTTAGTAGAAAAGGTGGCCAGTTTTAGAGCCACAAAACTAAAAAGCTACTTTTTATATATGGTGTAAGAAAATCAGTAAACATATATACTCGGACTCGGTACACTAATCATTCTAATATGTTTGCGGAAGATATAAACATAAATTATTTATACAATTCATTACACACTATTTCCCCAAGGTCGAGTAACCTTAACTTATACACAATTCATAAACTTTCTAACATATAACACATTTATCAAACTATACTATTACAAGATAGTAGCACTTTATATCCCAAGCTGAACTTGGCCTTAACCTTTTCCTGTATCCGAACGCATTCGCCTTATCTGCAATGTTTTATCATGATATAGCAAGGGTGAGCATGAAAGTTGCCCAGCAAGTTTATATACAACAATATAACGATATATCATGATTGAAGAGTATGAATAATGAGCTTGCTATAATTCATCAATATAATTGAGAACTAGCACGAACAAATTTTTGACTGAACAAGTTTTAAACATGAACAAACATTTCTGAACCAACTGGTAATGAAGGTGATCAGCCTTTCATACCTGACTTATACATGCAAGATGTACAGAGTACAATTTTCATGTCAATCAGCAATGATTAACCATAAGCTTGAAGAAACTACTCTTATTAGAGTTAAGTACAAAGAAAACTTGCATGAACCGTTGATTACCGCAACACAATTTATAATGCTTTACCCGAAGACCTAATAATAGTAATATAGATCTCCAATATTAGAATAATATCATCACAGTATAATATTGTTATATTTATATCCACAAAATAACATAAACACATAGCACATAATCCGATCAGTCTATAATACACATAAGACTAGGTATCAAGTCAACTATTGCAGTCTGAGTTGAACCCGACACAATTCTAACATCCCGACGGGCTAGTCGAACTTTTATCGAGTTTAAGTTCAATTAAACTCTGTCTAACCACTTAACAATTATCACAGATAATTTCTAATCAGACAAAACATTTTTCCTAGGCTCGTAATAATTTTCGGATAATTATTACCATTTATCAACATTTTTCAATCCTTAAAACCGTATTTAAATGAATTAAATACCACATAATACCTTAATCATTAATATTCATTTAATATAAAATATTAATGAAAATTATTACATAATATTATAATATAATTATAATATATCAAAGTATTTTTAATACCTTAAAATCATAATTATATGATTTTTAAACACTTTAATCCATTATCCGATAATTGATATTAATATTAAAATATTAATATTTTCATGCCAAAATATAAAAAGTTATATTTTAAAACTTAAAAATATTTTTATAACACTTAAATCATTTTTATATAATTTATAAAGCATTAATTCCATTTTTCCTTAATTTATTTAATATATTTATTAAATAAACTAATTATCATTAATAGTGATTAATTAATGAAATTCATCCCAAAATATTAAAAGACATCAAAAATAACTTAAAATATTTTCTTATTCCATAATATCATTTTTCATGATTTTTCATGAATTAAAACCATTTTTAAATAATTTATTTAATATTATAAATAAATAAATAAATACCATTTACATTCCAAAAATACTAAATATTTTTGAAATATACTCAAAATAAGTTAAAAACTATTTTTTAGAATTTAAAATAATTTTTCAGAATTTATTTTGTATTTTTTTTAATTAAAAACTAATTTTTTCTAATTTTTAATTAATTTTCTGTAATTTCTGAAATTAAGCGTCGCTAAAGGGGCCCTATAGCGACAGAACCGTCGCTATAGGTGTTCTTGGTGTTCTTGGTGTCTGCCCAGAAATCCTTGTTAGACTTCGAGGTGCCTCGTTTGACCAGGTTTTATTCTATGCTCCTAATGTTTTCTGGGCTGGAAATTGTTTTAAGGTTGTAGTATTTATGTAATACTACCGCTACATATCAAGTTCATGATCATCACATATCATAACAAAGAGATCAAAGCCCTCAAAAGTGTCAACAGACCAGTTCTTCAAATTCTGGGTTTTCCAGATTTGAAGAACAGCCTTAGGCGCCTTCTATTGATCCTTATAACTTGCAGTTCAGGTTTTGTTTATGTGATATAAAGGTTCAAATCTGTAGCTGAGATGTCAGTGTACAAGTATGTAATAACTGATCATCATAAAAACAATGAATTCACAAGATTCAAGCTGGTCAAAGTAAGGGTCAGGAACCTGGTCTTGAATTTTCTGGGTTTTCCCAGAATCTTCATCAGGTTATACGGTCAACGGTAGTTTGACCATGCATTTCTACCATCCTGGTACATATCTGGGTGATCTAATAGCATTACTTTGTAGTTCACATACCCTTCTACAACCTTCAATCAACAACATATCCAAAACACTAGCATACGGCAAGATCAGAGGCCAAAGAAAACTTGTCAGAAATTCTGGTAACATTCTGGGTTGCCCAGAACTGGCTTCCCTTGAACGGTCAACACAGTTTGACCGAGTATAAACGACTATCTAGACTTGATCCGACCCTGATTCCAGTTTCAGATCCTAGTCCTCATGACATAGAACACATTCAAAACATAAAACACACGAAACATATAACACATAAAGATCTTGAGGCCCTGACATTAGGCTGTCAGGTCTCATTTTTCCATTTTTCTAGATTTTCTAAAACTTCTTTTTTGTGTACTTTGATGTTATGGATCTGGGATTTGACAACCCAGATCACTAAATGACACCCTATTACACATATTTAACCAACAAACAACAACATTAAACATCAAAATCATAGATTTGCAAAGTTAGGGTTTTTATACCTTTTATACTTTGATTTTTAATTCTTGATCTCTGATCTTGATCTGGATTATGAAGAAGCTTGATTAGAGACTGACATTCTTGTGATTTTCGAAGGTTTAGGAGAGAGAGAGAGTTGGTGAGAGTTTAAGTGCAAAATAAGCAAAAATGCATACGTTTCTCTGTCTCAATCCTTTATAATCATATGCTACCTTGATTTTTTTTCTTGCATTGCTGCTATTATAGGCTGAGTTGTTGATGTTTTAGAGTCACAAAGTCAAGATTAGGTCACCAACTAAAGTATTGGCCATTTTCACAAGTTAGCTTCCATTATGCAATAAGGGCAATCTTGTCATTTCCTTAATTTCTAGAAATTGCATTAGGGTTTAGGGTTTCACTACAAGAAATCAGACAAAAAATGACGATAAAATTTGTCACATAAAATTCATTTTTCGTCACTAAAACGTTTGGTGACGGATGTTAATCGTCACAGAGACCGTCACCGTATGAGCGTGGTATTAGGTATAAATGACACTATTTGATGTCGTCACTAAATGTTTCAACTTATAGTGACGATCTACATCATTGTCACTATAGTTAATTACTTTTAGTGACGTTAATAGCGTCACTATTTGAATGAAACTTTCGTCACTCTATATTATGTTTCGTCATCAAAAATTGGTGCATTAAATGACAAAAATCGTTTTTCGTCATTAAATGATATAGTTTTAGTGACGAAAATATTTTACACTATTCAAATCATCTAATTTTAATGACGACAATATTGTCATATTTATGATTATTCTTTCGTCATGTTATTATGTTTATCGTCACCAAAAATAAGAAAATAAATGACGACAGAACAATTCGTCACCTAATAATATATTTAACATGACAATTATGTCGTTGTCATTTCATATTTTAAATAATATTACAAAATAATTTGTCACCAAAGAGTTATTTTTTGTGACACATTTTTCAATGTCACTAATAGAATACTTATGGTGACGGAACGTCTAGTCACAAAAAGATTTACTAATAGTGACAAAATTAGTTGTTGTGACTAAATGAATATATAACAGTGACGATATAGTTTGTCACCAAAGAGTTAATTTTTATGACACATTTTTTATGTCACTAATTGAATACTTATGGTGACAATAGAACTCGTCACATAAAGAGCTATTAATAGTTACAAAATTAAAAGTCATCACTAAATTATATATAATAGTGACGGCATAATTTGTCACCAAAAAGTTAATATTAGTGATAAGATCATTTTTCATAACTAAATGAATATATATAATGACAATACTATTCATTCTAAAGAGTTAATATTATTCGTCATTAAATTTTAATTTTCATTGAACAAATATTATTTGCCAATAAATAATTATAAATCGTGATGATGTAGTGGTCATATTAAGTTGTTTGACATTCAAAATGTATTGTTACATTAACGATTTTCAATTAAAAAAAATATAATACATTTAGTGAGCTTTTTAAATCAACTTTCCACCTGTATATAATATAAGAGACAAAAGGCAATAAACATTTAAAATAAAAAGTAATTATCTTATAAAAAATAGTAGATTCACAGATTCAACAAAATACCCAACTAGCTAGGCAATAAACAGTTGCTTAAATAATCTAAGTACCACAAAACCAAATTATATAATCCAAAAAGCTGAAATTCTAAAATCTATATCCTAAGAAAATGCTTAATTAAAACCTTCAATCTTGTGGTTATTGACCTTCCAGAAAAAACTCTATCTGCAAATCAAAAAAACATATAGACATAAATCAATCAAATAGTTATGAAATTAAAAAAAAAATGTATATAAAGAAAGAAATGTTTAAATAATAAATTGTGATAAGCCTTAAGTTATTAATTGACTAAGCTTGAAGAATGAACCTCGTAATTCATGATGAACCTGAGTAAGTGTTAAGTAAATGATAAAGGAGATGAGATGAGTACAAATTTGTAATATGATAAATTAGCCGAGCATAGGATAATAATTAGGATAATAATGAGTCAGAAAAGGAATGTTTATAGTTCCAAGTTGGTACTAACCGTGCACTATATTATAAGTTATGGTTAACAACTACTTACCATTGAATATTGAGCAAGTTGTTGTCTTTCTCTAGTTGTAGAATCTACCAGATTTATTAACTGATGACAGCAACATTGCTATCAAGAAATTGGGAGAAATAGATATAAGTCCTATTTTGAATTTATGCAAAAGAAAATGCTCTTCCAAATGCTCCAATGATGCAGCATTGGTGCAGGCTGCCTAACTGTGTTACATGGCAAACACAATTGGAAAACCCTGCATGGAATCTAATTAAACTTGTCACTGTCCAAGGAGGGATTCAAAAAGTACGATCTTGAATATCATTCCATTTTTTTTTCTCATGTCCAAAAAAACAAAAAATGAACTTCATTCCCTTTCTTGATACTTCCATTTCATTGGTACTAACCGTACACTATAGTATAAATTATGAATAAGGATGAGTAGTTAGTTGCTCGGATATGAATACCAAATATGTAACGGTAATTAACCATGAAGCTAAGACTGGTGATGAATTTATTGTGTAATGAAGTGGACTGCTACAGCTATTGAGATAAGAGAAGAGTCCAATAACATGTTAAGTTCAGCCATAGGGAAATGTGCTTCTTATGTGTTGTCCGGTCCAAAGTCTGAAGGCACTCTGGCAGTATGGTGATTAACAAAGTCTAAAAGTTTAAAAGAGAATCAAGAGATAAAAGGATAGAGTTAGAAGGATAGAGTCTAAAAGTATAGAGAGAAAAAGAGAATCAAGAGATAAAAGGATAGAGTTAGAAGGAACTCTGGCAGTATGGTGATTAACAAAGTCTAAAGGTAGTAGATAGAACTTCAACATTTGAAAGCTTAATCAAAGTTTAAAAGTATTTATTACTTACATGATATGTTTTCTCTAGTATATGTTCATCCCATTAGCAGCCATAATTGCCATAAGTTTGTTGATATTTGCACCTTGATCAACCAATTGAGTTTTCAAATCAGACACTTCAGTCTCAAATTCAGCCACTTGTGTCTTAAGATCATTTACTTGAGAGTTAGACATTTGTCGCTTTTGTTGTGTATCTTGAAGTTCCTTTTGGACTTGTTGGGTAGCTAAATTAGATGATGTGATGCGCCTGCTTGGAGGTTTTGGACCATACCCAAGGCCTTTAATGTAACCAGATCCATGGCCAAGAACCTCCAAGACTATGTCATCCGTGTTCTTCTCAGATCCTTCTTCTCTATATTGATCTTGCTTTTTTTTCATCAACTCCTATTAAAACAAATGGATGTAAGAAGGTATATACAGTTGATTACAATCATTAACATAGAAAAGGTTGGATTTTAAACAAATAGATACGAAAGTTACCCAATTCTCTTCTGATACTTTGGATGACCAACCCTTTTCCTCTGAATAATGCGTACGTTTATACAAATCAATCATATCACAAGGATCTCCATTTAGCTCCTTTTGAGACTAGGACAGGAAAAATGTGCCAAATACATTAGAATTATTCATTTTACAAGCTAATTATTTTACAGTACTAGCGACCTAAAACAATTATCAAGCTGCAACATACTAATGATGGTAACAATAACATAAACAAAAATTAAATTATTACAAAAACAAAGAACATAACGCCACATATTAACAATTAATAGACAGAACTTTTGCCGCCAGCATTATGCCAATGGACAAGCTGTAATGAAAGCTGCAAGAGTTGTTTTAGAGTATCATCATAAATTTCAGAGTGATCACACTCTTGAGGCAGCTGCAACTATTTAGTACAGCTCTGGCTTATTTTACATCCCTACTAAACAACCGTTGAACTGGTCTAATTTGTCAGATAATATTTTTGTTTGAATTTTGATGCAAAAGAATTGGAAGTTATTACCAAATATTTGGGTGAAATGTGATATAAAAGATTGTGTATTTGACTGAGACTTTGTAAGTCTTGTATTATGAGTGATTAAAGTTGTACGGCATCCTATTCGATTAGTTATGTATCCAATTGGTACCAAATTTTAGTATGTTATACTTGGTACTATATACTAGTTTATAAAAATATAAATCTGCCAAAATGAACATCTTAAACCATTTTTACAAGGGCTTAAAACTGCCCAGTTGTAAGAACATAAGAACATATTATTTTACCACAACCCCTTATTTATACGGTATTATGTTTCCATGTTAGACTTATCATCTTTTGGCCAATTATGTCATCTTTCTCCACAATGTGCATATATGACTGAGTTTGACCATTCTTTTATTTCATTCTAATAGTTTTAAACATATTAACCTTCACATGTGTTGTCTAAACCAAGCCCAAGTTTCAATTCTTCCTATAATTCTATTTTTAGTCAAAACAGTCCACTTGGGACTTTACACAAACATGTGGTGTGCACAGTTCTAATCATGGATCTGCTAACTATCCAAAGTATCACTCATTCATGATGTTAATATTGCAACAAGATGAAAGGAAAAAACATAATTTCAGATACCCTGAAAAATCATTGGGCAAAGGAAAACCGGGTATTTAGCATACAGTAACATCTCCTGATGGTGTGTTGCCTCTAGCTATATATCAAACAATAGCAGTCCAAAACATTAACGGAACATGAATAATCAAGCAATTCTGGTGATTATCACATAACTCAATAACATGGAAATCTCTACTATTGAGCATACTTGACATGCAATGTAACACTAATCTATACAAACAAGTTTATACCCAAACCCAGCCAATACATCCACTTTATACCCAAACCATAGCAGATCCATAGCGGTAGAAAAGTAGGATAACATTAACACAAAGTTTACCAAACAAATTTCAAACAGATCTAAATTGGGGCAACAAAAACCATTCCAGCAAAACAAGATCCAAAAAACTCCCATAAGACCCCAATTCTATATCACAAAATAAGATATGTTCAATTAAATGTTATTAGAATGAAAGTAGTACAAAAGTACAAGTTTAGAACACTTACAATCTCATGTCGACGAACAGTAAATGGCTTCCTGCCTGAAATATGTGGAGCTCTCACCAGTTTTCTATTCCCAACATTCACAACACTTGTGTGCTATAAAAACAAAAACAATGACATTGTAAGCAATGTTATAAACCTATAGTTATAACCTAAACACTAAACCTTAACATTTAAACATGTTAAGTTTTTGTATTATTACCTTAAATTTAGGTGTTGCAAAATGGTCACACAATGCTTCCCAATTTTTTTTACAAGGACAAAAAGAAGGCTTGTTATTCTTAGCCTCTTCCAAAGTTGCAAACTTCTTGTAGTGCATATGTAACTTGTAACGCTTTTGTCGGCTACTAGATTTCAGCCTATCAATCAAACATTGTTTCACTCCTGGAGCATCAACATTAACATCAATGTGGATCTACATATCATATTAAGCATATTTTAGATGACGAGAAAAATAAATTGATATAATAAAAAAGTTATTAGTTTTGATATATACATTTATATGATCAAAGCCTGGTTCCAAACTCTTTTCCTCATCTACATCTTTCCACCTTTTGGGCACTGGAAGGACATCTCGAGTTACTACGCCTATTTGACTTGCAAGCTTTGCAGATTCATCTCAATTTATAGGTCTTCCTATGAATGGATCCACATTGATCTTCATTTTGCTCCCTACAGCAACAAATGACTTCATAATCCCCTTGCCCATTGTTGGACCACGACTTCTTTTCTTAGAGGTAGCTGTATGAACATTACATACTTGTTATAGTATTTGTTTTGCATACATTATAAATAGGATTATTAGTTACTTCAGAACTTAGTATCATTTTTTTTAAGGAAAAAAAAAGAGAATTCATACCTGTTTCAATACTTGTTTCAGTTGATGGGACATGCTCAGTTGATGGAATTTCAAGACTTTCTGTTGTTGGAGTTTCATGATTTCCAGTTGTTGGAATTCCTGTACTCTGATTTAATGGAATTTCAAGCCTTTGAATTGTTGGAACTGTAGAGTTTTGTGCCGTGAGATTAATTTCACAGGTCTGATTTTTAGTAGCATGTTCAATACCTTTGGATGAATTATTATGGGCTTTAAGTATTACAAATGGTTCCTTTTCTGTATTAGATTTCCCACCATCAGAAGCCTCATTTTCTTTGTTAAAACGTCCTTTGATACCTCTGCGAGTTATCGAATCAGCTGGCTTAGAATTACGATCAATGAGAATTTGTTTAGTCTTGTTTGCATTGCTTTTCACTTTCAATTTGTATCCACTTCCAGGAGCCATTTATAAAACCTGTAGGAAAAAAAATTAAATTAAAACTATTAGAATTGGATTAACTAATAATAAAGAAAACACAGTCTTTCATACAACAAGCACAACAATACTTCCAAATTCTCGGAACCATACAATAAGCTTGGGGAAAAAAAGACACCAAAAACCTATAGTTGACACATTTAACAAGAGACTAAATTATCAAAAGACTCTGTCATTGAAAACTACAATCAGAATAAATTCACAAACATGCCCTGCATATGAAAAGTATCATGTGGAAATTATACTCAAAATGAGTTGAGGGCAGCAGAAATCTACACATACACATATACATCATTCATACATCTTGTACACATGCATAAAGTATCAAGATGTACAAGTCACCTGCCATAATTTGATCTACCGTAATTTATGCTTGATACAAGTCAATCTCACCTGCCCAACTTTGTCTGGATCCTTTACTATTATATACCTAACACATGGTTAAGATAATAAATATTCTGCTGCAAAATTAAATGCTCCTTCGTCCCAAAATATGGTTTTCTATAATTACACCTGGTATTATTTTGCCATGTTATCTTTTAAATATTACTCCCTCTATTTCAAAAAAATATCTCAAATAATTTTTCACACATTTTAAGAAAACTAACATTAGACAGAAAAGTATAAATAAATTCTCAATTTACTCATAATGGATTTCATGTGTAAGTACTATAAAGATTATCTATTTGTTCTAAAATTAATGGACTTTACTTAATTATTTTTAATGGTAACATAGATTTTATACAACATTTTGCCTCTTTATTTTTCAAAGAAAATTGCATTAACACAATCAGAATCTATATTTACACCACAAAGTAATCTTTATTAAACATTCACGAGCAATCCTTATTAAACATCACAACTAATTTATAAATCAACCCCAACCCTTGTTTCTATCTAATATTTGGTCTTTAACCAAAATAGTACATAGAGGACTTTTGACAAACATCATGTATGCACTGTTTTAAATCAACACACAACCTAACCTCTTTATTTGTGTTATCAAACCATTTTAGCCTCCTTATATCACCACACAACCAACCTATCTCCTTTATTCTATTTCAATTCATAGCAGTTCAATTATAGCTAAATTGCAAAAAGTATAAGAACTTGGTCTCTTACACAAACAAATACACATATACATACATGTGTCTGTATATATGAATGATTACAGCAACTAATGGAATACGGATGAACAAAGTTGTTAGAAAATATACCTTCGAAAAAATTGATGGGTCTTTGTGTCTTCGAATTTAGGGCTTCTGCAATTGGGACAGAAGGAGAAAATTTGAAGATGCAAAGATGAAGTTTGGGATAAAATTTTGGGATTAATGATAATCCCTTCACCCGTAGGAAACATTATCCACACAATCAAATCTCAATCTCTCTAATTGCGGCAAAATTTGGCGATACTTTTTTATTTCTCCCGCCTAAACTAGGGCTAAGGAATGGAGGGGAAACCAAATTGGTAGAGAGCTAGCATCTTTAAACTTCAATGTTGGCTAAGAATTGAGTGAAAAACTTGTAGCCCCTTTCGCGCAGACACTCTAAACGCTGCTGAGAATTGAGCGAAGCCCACCCTAATTGTTATTTAATTGAATCTTAAATACAATACTAAAAAATAAAGTTATTTTAAATTAATCTCCAAATAACTATTTTAGATTACTATTATGTACTTGAAATTAAATTTAAAGTAAATTGAATATTTATTTTTATTTTTATTAACTTTATTTTTTTTTATAATCATAAAAATATATTTTTATGGAGAAACTTAACGCTAAATTTTAGTAAATTCGTATTTTAGTAAAATATAATACTAAATATATTTGTATTTTAGTAATTAAAAAAAATTAACGTTAAATTTAACGGCAGGGGCACGAACGAGCCAAAAATTATAACGTTAAGTGTAATTTTGGACAAAAAAAATCTATAGGGTGATCGAAAGATATCGTGGTAAAAGTCAATGGCATTTTTGAACCTTCTCCCTAAGGGTGTAAACGAGTCGAACCGGAGCGAACATAGAGCTACTTAAATTCAACTCAAAATGAAAAATTCGTACTCGAATTCGAATTACTCGCGAGCTTCAAATTCAAGCTCGAAATCGAATTTAAACATAATAACTAGTTTTATAATAAATATAATTATAATTTGAATTTGTTATTTTACTTAAAAATCAGAAAATAAATTTATTTTTACACTTCACAAATATAAAATCACAATTAAAATTAAAAACAAAACAAAATAATAACTAATTACCCCATTGTAGTCATCGTGTTTTAAGCAGTTAGCCACTGTACTTTAAAAAAATTCAATTGGTCCACTGTGATTTTTAAAAATAATTAATCAAGTCATTCCGTCAAATTTTACTCACGAATATAAAAAAATACAAATAATCAGACACACGTGGATAAGGTATGCAAATGTTAAAAATGAGGTAGACAATATATATAATATGTATAATATTAATAAAAATTAATATTATAATATTTATAATATGTATGTTTTATTTTAAAAATAAAAATTAAATGTAAGACCCCAACTTTTATGAATAAAATTGAATTTTCTATAATTATCATTTTTGAATATTAGATTATAAATAGAATATATTAGATTTTATTTAAAAGATTTTATTTTAAATATGGACCGTCAGATTAAGTAAATCAATCTGGACCGTTCATAGATTAGTTACTATGCATTCCATTTTCCTATAAATAGAAGCTCATTCATTCATTATTTTCTTACGAATTCACTGAACTCTAGAGAGAGAAACTATAGAGAGAGACTAGAGAAAATTAGAAGAATAAAAATACTTTTATGTTTTAAAATACTTATAAAAGTTTTAAAAATAAAAATACTTTTATGTTTTAAACATACATATTAAAAATAAAAAATACTTTTATTTTTAAAAGTATTTTTTTTAAATATTATCATAATTATTTTTATTAATATTAAACATATTATAAATATTTTCTTCCTCATTTTTAGCATTTGAATATCATATCCATGTGTGTCTGATTATTTGATTCCACGTCATTTACTTGAATTTTTTTTAAATGTCATGTAAGAAATAAATAAACAGACATCCACTAAATTTGACGAAATTACCCAATTAAGCATTTTTAAAAACCACAGTGGGCCATTGTATTTTTTAAAAGTACAGGGGGTCAATGCTTTTAACTCAACAAACACAATGGGGTAAAGGTGTCTTTCAAGTACTAGAAATTTGGTTGACTGACTTGCCACGTAATAAATAACTTGCTTTGTTTTTTTTTTTCAAAAGCCACGTAGGAAAATTGGTCTAATTTCTTAACGTCCGTCCAAAAAATATGGCTGAATGGCCTAATTAAGCATTTTTAAAAACCACAATGGGTCAATTGAATTTTTTTAAAGTATAGTGGTTAATTGCTTAAAACACGACGACCACAGACCACAGACCACAGTGAGGTAAAGATGCTTTTTTCCAATTTTTATATATATAAAAAATTCATGAATCTAATACAATATTATTTTTTTTGCTAACTTTAGACTGAATTAAAAAAAAGAAAAAGTACAACCATGTGGGAAAACCCCAATCATGAAATAACATAGAGATCATAGGACAGGCCCTACGATGTCATGACTATAAAAGATTACAAGGCCCTAGCACCCGACATAAACAACTCAAATATTTGTCAGCCGACTATAGCAGCCAAACACTCTGCAACATTATACAAAGTCCAGCCCAACCAACAACAGCTAGCCCAAGACCGAAGCAACAAGCCAGCACCACAGCTGCCGACCCAGCAATAGAAGTTGTTGCTGCCGAGGATAAACAGATAGAAAGACAAGAGTTCTGCAAGTAAAGACGGAGGAAACCCGCTATAGCTCCATTTCCAAACTGCAGACAACAACGTGTTGCCCATTCCAGAAGTAGCACAGCAGCACAACAACAGAATACAGCATAATAGGTTTGTTTAATACAGCATCACAGCCGCTCCATTGGACAAACAATAACAATAACCCCCCTGCAGTCCAGCAGCTGGCTCACTGGCTGCCCATAATTTTTTTTCCAAATTGCAAAAAATCACCTGAAAAACAAGTTTTGCAGTGAATGAATCCGAAGCTAAACAGATACAGGAACTATAACAATTATACCAAAAAAGGAAACAAAGTGAAAAACAGCTTTCCTTTAGCTTAAGAATAAAACAACACAAATACTCTAGAACTACTGTAAAAGTATAAATGAACATCAGTGAAGATAATCAATTTTCTGAAACAGTAATTGGGACATGTTACCTTAAGAGTAAACTCACACATTCATAGAACCAACACATCTGCCTAGTGGGTGCCTCACACATCGAGACTCATGCATAAAGTGTAAATTCTTAATGCATCTCAAAACTGTTACCAAAGGGTGAAAATGATTTAATGAATCTTAACCAGAAAAACAATCATGCATACCGCAATTCCATGTATGCCAGGTTGAACCGTATACTCCACATGGTAGGTAAATCCATCATGATAATCAGGGCAACCACAAGATACCGCAATTGCAAAACCACTTAGAGTTCTATTAATTGAATTGGAGTTAACATGGAACAAAGAAGTTGTTTTCTTCAATAGTTTTCGGGTCAATAAGAATGTAGTATAGGAAGGCTGGACACAATTTGGTTAAAGAAGCATTACAGGCAATATAATTCACACGAAAACAATGGCTAAAACATGCCAGAGAGGTAAAAATCACCAAACCCAATAAAAAATTTTCACTTTTAGCCAACTCAAACCACACCCTTTTTCTTTGGTGATACAAAAGTGAGTAAAATATACGAAAATAAAATAAAATTGTAATAAAGCATTGATTCCATCTCTGAATATAACATTATATATATGACCAGCT
Source organism: Panax japonicus (assembly GCA_020205505.1). Classification (NCBI taxonomy): domain Eukaryota; kingdom Viridiplantae; phylum Streptophyta; class Magnoliopsida; order Apiales; family Araliaceae; genus Panax; species Panax japonicus. Next base: position 30,667,150 of record CM035114.1, read on the forward strand.
TAACTATGCATCAAGCAATTAGTTGCCTGATTATGCAACTCACACAATAAGTTCTTCCATTGTCTATCTCATGTCAAAATAAAATCACATAGACAACACAAAATCACCAACTTTTAATTACAAAAAACACACACAAGCAAATGACTAATTATTTACTCTATATAAATCTGTTATACTTCATACACAAATAAGAACTAACAAAATAAAACACTGAAATAAAATTGTAAAATTATGCATAGACAAACGCATATATTCGACAAATAAAAATTAAAGTGGCTATGACCCAATTTATATATATGTAATATGCATAGAATAAACTTGGTTGTTCCCAAGGCATTGAGTGGGTTTGTAGGAAACGGGTGTTGATCAAAGGTCTGAAAAACAGAGAATAAAGTTCATCAGAGTTAAGTCAAAGCAAAAATAAACCTTAATTAAGAAGTTCATGTACTTGAATTAAGAAGCTGGCAGAAACAATAATAAAAGCTGGCAGAAAGTTGGAAATCAAGGCAAGGGATCTACAATATTTTCAGCAACTCTGATATGATAAAGTGAATGAGTAAAATAATGACTCATACAACTGCTAATAATAAAGAATCAAATCCTCAACTTTAACAATTAAATTCTCACCTATATTTACAATAGAATATGGATTAGACCGGCAACAGCAGACACATAGAGAACCCAAATATCTAGCCCAACCAGGCAACAGTACAACAGAATTAGGATTAGACCGGCAACAGCAAGCACATAGAGAACCCAGCAGAACTAAAGAGATCCATATGGCAGTATAATAGCAAGAGCAGAAGCAGAAGCAGTAGCAGCCAACTGCATAAACCAGCTGAAGACCATCAGCAGTACTAGCCAAAGACCTCCAAATCTAAAATTAAATATCATATACACATACATTTAGACAGGTACATCATATAACAATGAGCAATGACAGAACTAAACAAACTACATCAAAAAGAAAAAGTCATAATCACCATGAGCTGCATTTGCGCACTCGATATTCACCCTGGGCTGTCAACACCAAAAAAAATTCCTGCAAATAATGTGAGTTTTAGTAAGCATTAATACATCAAAGCAACTGAAAAAGTTTGAATAATAGAATGAGTTTATTAGAGCACCTGTGTTCTGTGGAGTTAACTATTGTTATCATCAGTATCGTTTTCAGAATCACTATGTTGCTGAGAATCATCCTCAGTACTACAATAATCAACCAAAGTTTCATCTAACTCATCTTCTTCATCGACATCCTCTAAGTTCTCCTCAACAACTTCAGGTAGTCTTGAAATTACCAACTCCTCAACATCTTCAGGATCCATGTCCTCTCTATTCAATGATTGTATTTCACCAAGACTAATTTCAAATGCGGCATCAACATCATTCTCTTGATATACTCCATCTTCCACAAAGGAAAAGTCATCAACATCCATTGCTTCTTCTTGCATCTCATCAACATCGTATATATGCCTATGTTGAAATGGTTGCACTACTCGCCAATTACCTCCTAATTTAGGATCATTAATATAGAAAACTTGTCGTGCTTGATCAGCTAGTATATAAGAATCATTCTCATACCATTTTCCTGTAACTTTAATACTTACTATATTTCCATCCTTTTGTATCCCTGATTTTTTTTCCCAATATCAAACCATTCACATTTGAATATAGTTACATGTCTATCTTTCACATAATCCAATTGAATTATATCAGTTAATACCCCATAAAAATCTATGATATCTTCACCATGGTTCCCCTCTACTACAATCCCACTATTTTGACTTTTACGACGACCATCACGTTCTTTAGTTAAAAACCTAACTCCATTCACGATGCATCCAGTGTACTTTCTTACACACCTATGTGGTGTACATGCTAAAGAATATAGAGATTCGTTTGCTTCTGATGGTTCATGATGATATATTTGAGTCATCTATAGAAAAGTAAGATTTTAAAAATCAACAAAATGACAATAAGATATTTTACAATTGCAAACAATATTCAAAATCCCAAATATCTTACATAATTTTTGAACCATGCAGGAAATTGCTCTCTATATTCTTGATCTACATTTTCACAACCAGCTAAGCGAAGCTCCTCTTTATGCCTCCTGTAATAAATAATATCAATATGCATTTCAACAAATTTCAAATGCTTAACATATTATTTTTTGTAAGTTTAAAATCTAATTATATACTCACTCAAAATATGGTTCAACCTCTTCACAATTTTGGAAGACAAACCATTGTGTCACATTGAACTCTTCCTCTAATAACTCAACATATTTAGTTGCTCCAAAATGGCGGCATTTTTGAGAGAAAATTGTTAAACTATCGTCAGTTACTATATCATTATTTCGCTCATCTCGATTGAATCTAGTCTCAATTCCCCGCAAGTACATTGAGCAAAAAGTTAAACACTCTTTTGCAATGTAAGCTTCTGCAACTGAACCTTCTGGTTGAGCTTTATTGCGCACGCTCTGCTTCAATTCACATAATGATCTACACAAACATAATTAACAAAGACATCAATAACAACTTAGAAATAATTTATATAATGAATGTGTTTTCTTTACCTTTCAATTGGATACATCCATCTAAATTGAACCGGTCCACCAATCAATGCCTCATTCGGTAAATGAATAGGCAAATGCACCATTATGTCAAAAAAAGCTGGAGGGTATATTTTTTCAAGTTTACATAAAATCAAGCAAATATCTTCTCTCATTTTGTGTAAATCAGATTTCTTCAACTTCTTACAACACAACCGTTGAAAAAAATGACCCAACTCTGCTAGTACATCGGATAATTCATTGTTTAACGATCCTCGAATACCAACAGGAAGTAACCGTTGTAAAAGTATATGGCAGTCGTGACTTTTCAATCCAGATATCTTTTGATCACTCGAACTAACACAACGAGAGATATTAGAAGCATACCCATCAGGAAATTTAATAGATTTTAGAAACTCACAGAAATCTTGCCTTTCTTTCTTTTTCATGACATAACATGCAACAGGTTTCACATATTTTCCATCACTCCTCTTAATTAAGTGCAACTCCTTGCGAATGTTCATGTCCTCCAAATCTTGCCTTGATTTGACTGTATCTTTTGTTTTCCCATCTATACTCATCAAGGTTCCCAATATACTCTCACAAATATTCTTTTCAATATGCATTACATCTAAATTGTGCCTTAACTTCAACTTACTCCAGTAAGGCAAATCAAAAAAAATGCTAAATTTAGCCCAATTCAATTCCTCAGGCTTGCGCTTTCTCTTTCTATCACCATGCTTCCCTGGTGTCAAATCTTCTAGTCTCCCCAACTGCACTAACACATCCTCCCCAGTTAATTCTCTAGGTGCCTCGCTATCTTCTCTTTTACCACTGAACTCTCTGCTTCTTCTCCAAGCATGATCTTTTGGTAAATAGCGACGGTGTCCCATGTAACACACTTTGTTTCGCAACCCTTGAGAACATATTTGGTCATTACAAACTGGACAAGCCATGTACCCTTTAGTACTCCATCCAGACAAATCACCATATGCAGGAAAATAGTTTATTGTCCATAAAACAGCAGCATGCATTTGAAATTTTTTTTTATAAGAAACATCAAAGGTTTCTATCCCTTCAACCCATAATTTTTTTAACTCTTCAATTAACGGCTGCAAGTAGACATCAATGTCCTTTCCAGGTGATTTCTTCCCTGGAATTAGTAAAGATAACATAAAGAATGGTTGTTTCATGCAATCCCAAGGGGGAAGATTCAATGGAGCTACAATAACAGGCCACATGCTATAAGTGGTGCTTAAGTTTCCAAATGGATTAAAACCATCTGCAGCTAGAGCTAGTCTAACATTTCTAGGATCATTTGCAAACCAAGGAAACTTACTATCAAAGTCTTTCCAAGCTATTGAATCAGCCGGATGTCTCATATAATCATCATCAATTCTTTTTTCTTTATGCCACATCATCTTTTTAGATGATTTTTGGGACATAAACAAGCGTTGAAGCCTAGGTATCAGTGGAAAATACCTTAAAATCTTTTGTGGTATCTTCTTCCCTATACCATCATTGACTTTCCATCGAGAAGTTCCACAAGTAGGGCAAGTTTCCATGTTTCCATTCTCCTTCCAGAATAAAATACAGTCGTACTTACAAGCATGGATACATTCATATCCCAATCCCAAATCTCGCAACGATTTTTTAGCTTCGTAGTAAGAACTTGGAAGCATCTCACCATCAGGAAGAGATAATTTCATCAGCCTCAACATCATATCTATAGTTTTATTACTCACCTTATTATACACTTTGAGGTGAAGTAATTGTATGATAAAAGAAATCCTTGAAATCTTCTTACATCTAGGGTATAATTCTGTTTGAGCACCCATCATGAGTGCCTCGAGATATGCTGGAACACCACCAATTTTGGTGTTATTGTCATCTGAGATATTTTCAGCATCAGCTTGATAGTGTTGTTGACCAAGGTCAAATAACATGTCATTAACACCATCATCTTCTTCATCATCTTCTTCAAACAAATCATTATCAATCCTATTACTCTCATTGATATGTGGATTCCTTAAATTATTCGAACTTGATGGTTCACCATGATAAAACCATGTTGTGTACCCTGGATCTATCCCTCGCTCCAAAATATGATCTTTAACTTATTTCTGATCTTGAATTATTAAGTTCAAACAATCTATACATGGGCATCGAATGTCGCACTCTGTACCTACATGAGTTTCAACAAATTTCATAAAAGCGTTTACCCCATCAATATAAGCCTTAGACCATTTAATTGCACGCAACCAGCTCTTGTCCATTTTATACCCCACAAAAGTTTGTTGATACAATAGAACGAAAACAATAGCAAAAAACTAATATTGCTAAAAAAGGGCGAAGATAGCAGCACTGTATTCTTGAACTTGCCTTGCTTGGTGATTGCAGATAAAGTTTGATTTTAAATCCTGACAACCGACATTTCTCTTTCTGATGGTTTGCAGGCATAGCTTCCAGGGATTTGGATTTGTAAACTTCATTACTTTCTTCTTTGATCTGCACAAATGAATCTGACAGGGGAGAGAAAAATAACACCAAAAGTAATAAGATTTTTTTGCAATAAAAACTGCTATACATGAGCACTCATCAACAAACAGCTATAACCTCAAAACTACAAAAACAGAATAAAAGAACACAAGACAAAACTCAGCACAGTCATACTTGTAGTTTTCAATCATAAAAAACATAACAAAATTACATATACCTATTGTGCTTGATTATAATCTTTATAATCCCTCCTTAACTTAAATTTCCTTCCGTAACCTAGCAAAATTGGAATTCAATTGGGAAGGGAGAGAGAGATTTCGGCAGGTGGGAGGACAGTGGAGTCGGGCCTAGGCGAGAGAAAGCGGGATCTGCAGGGTTAGACTGGGGAGAGAAAGCGAGTCTTAGGCCATGTTTGTCGTCACTAAAAAACTAAAGCTTTATTTGATTCTAATTTAATTCATTTCCTTAACTTGTACTAACGTTTTTTTTTTTATTTCTACAAAAATTCCAATTAGCTTTCATGATTAGTTTTATTTTAACTTAACAACTTATATCACATTATAAGAATTATTATCTTCCATATATACAATATTAACATATAATATATATTGTTTATTATATTATGCTTATTTTACATAATATTCAAAACAAAGGTATTACTCACAGCTTTGTATGAAAATTATATTTCCCATAGTATTCTTTGTATTAAAATAATTCTATATTAAAATTATTTTAATCCCCCTTTCTTAAATAAAAATTTCTTGAAATTTAACATTAGAATTTAATATTAAAAATTATTCTTAATTGATCATCTCTTTTGCGAAATATTTAGTTCGTAACAAATCATGCAATAAAAATATATTCGTATATTTATCACACATACACATTATACCGCACATAGTCATTTATTATTTATTACATATTCAATACAGTATATATTAAAAAAATATATTTTACTAAAATCCTATTTTAATATATACTGAAAATTTGGACTATTACATTGTCTTTTGTCAACACTATATATGCATACATAACTAACAGAGCAGTCTTATGAATTTAAGTCTCATGATAAGCAAAATCACTACTCTCATTTTATTTTCAAGAAAGCATAACCATTCTATAATGTCGATTTAGTACTACAATTACTAATCAAAGCTAAGAAGTTGCTTCGTCAAATATTTAAACCAAATAGTGATTTAGATTATCAAAATTTAAACCAATAAAAATGGTCATAAATTATTAATTTTTCGTCTTTACAAAATTTACCTCTAAAAATTCTTAAAAAAATTTTTTGCCTCCAAATCAAATTGTGACGATATTACGTACTTTGTCACTAAATATAACAATTTATGACGAGCCATTTTTGTCACTTATCCACGCAGCTAATTAGTGACGCACTATTATCTCGTCATATAAAATTGGTATTTATGACAATACAAATTGTCATAAATTATTATTTTTTCGTCTTTAAAAAATTTCCCTCCAAAATTCTTCAGAATTTTTTTGCCTCCAAATAAAATTGTGACGATATTACGTAATTTGTCACTAAATATAAGAATTTATGACGAACCAGTTTTGTCACTTATCCACGCAGCTAATTAGTGACGCACTATTATCTCGTCATATAAAATAGCTATTTATGACGATACAAATTGTCATAAATTATTATTTGTTTCGTCTCTAAAAAGTTTCCCTCCAAAATTCTTCAGAAAATTTTTTGCCTCCAAATACAATTGTGACGATATTACGTACTTTGTCACTAAATATAAGAATTTACGACGAACCATTTTTGTCACTTATCCACTCATCTAATTAGTGACAAACTATTTTCTCGTCATATAAAATTGGTATTTATGACAATACAAATTGTCATAAATTATTAGTTTTTCGTCTTTAAAAAATTTCCCTCCAAAAATAATTTTGCCTCCAAATAAAATTGTGACGAATTTGTATTTGGCGTCACTAAATGTGAACATTAGTGACGAAAGCACAGTGTCACTAAATTTTACAAATAATTAATGACAAATTATTATGTTGTCATCGAAAGAAATATTTGGTGACAATAAATACTGTCATCAATTATTACAAAATGTCACTAAAAAGTTTCCCTCCAAAATTTTGGTGTGAAATTCTACCTCCAAAATAACTTGTGACGAAATTTTCTTAATCGTCATAAAATGTGTAAATTAGTGATGATATAAATGATTAATAGTAACAAAAGTAAAAGTCGTCACTAAAGCAAAAGTTTTAGTGACGATTATGAATTTCGTAATTATTAATTAACAAATTGTGACAAAATTTTGTGCGTGGCAAAAATTTTCGTCATAAAATGTGTGATTTCTTGTAGTGTTTGGACATTTTAGGGTTTAGGGTTTAACCCTTTAGGGTTTAAATTTTAACCCTTAAATATTTAGCAACTTGGATTTCTAAGATTTTCTAGTTAAATTTAAAATAGAAAATCATGATTTTTATATTATAATTAGGGCTTCCTAATTATATCTTAATTTCCTAATCATAAATCAATCTTGCTAATTAGGACTAATTTATCCTAATTAAAATTGTTAATTAAGCACTTAGGGTCAATTTTGTATATTAGGTTTCAAAACCACATTTTAGGGTTTAAAATAATGTTTCAATTTTAGAAATTAGATTTCCTAATTAGATTAGGGTTTCTAATAACTTGACAATTAGGATTTATATTTCCTAATTAACATTGCTAATATAGCAATTAAATCCACCACTGCCCAATTAGGGTTCAAAATGGTCATTAGGGTTTTCAACCCATAAATTAGGGTTTGCTAATTAATTAAGCTTTACCCTAATTAGACTTATAATTAATACCACTTAAGCATTATAATTCTCCGTTATATTCCCAGATTACGGCTTCATTTTATCAGAATCTGAAATTAGGGTTTTCAGATCTGGTATTAGGGTTTTCAAATAATCAATTAAGATTTTGATAATTCATTAGGGTTTTCCCTAATTAATTTAATATTAATGACGTTTAACCTTGAACATACATTGCATTCCCAATCTAGGGTTTTCAATATCCGATTTAGGATTTCGGATTTCCCGGAACTGAAACTAGGGTTTCCAGAACCGATTTCTAGGGTTTCTTATTTAGACGTTAGGGTTTTCTAACTGAACGTTAAAGTTCTTAATATATAATTAGGGTTTATCACAGATGTAATTTATCTGATCAACCCATGACCCTTAACCACATTTAGTATACATACATATTCACATAAATCCTTAATCCTGAATAATTCACCTATATCCTTCATCGAATTTTGAAATCCTCAAAATTCAATCCCAATAACATCAAATGCATACACTTATTTTCTGTCTAGGTCTATTATTTAACCTTAAATCAATCATTTAAGATTTTAATAAATTGTCTAATTTTTCGGGTTGTCACATTCAAATTCTAAAAAATTATTTTAAATTCTGAAAAATAGTTTTTAACTATTTTGAGTATATTTCAAAAATATTTAGTATTTTTGGAATGTAAATGGTATTTAATTATTTAATTATAATATTAAATAAATTATTTAAAATGATTTTAATTCATGAAAAATCATGAAAAATGATATTATGGTATAAGAAAATATTTTAAGTTATTTTTGATGACTTTTAATATTTTGGGATGAATTTCATTAATTAATCAATATTAATGATAATTAGTTTATTTAATAAATATATTAAATAAATTAAGGAAAAATGGAATTAATGCTTTATAAATTAAATAAAAATGATTTAAGTGTTATAAAAATATTTTTAAGTTATAAAATATAACTTTTGATATTTTGCCATGAAAATATTAATATTTTAATATTAATATCAATTATCGGATAATGGATTAAAGTGTTTAAAAATCATATAATTATGATTTTAAGGTATTAAAAATACTTTGATATATTATAATTATATTATAATATTATGTAATAATTTTCATTAATATTTTATATTAAATGAATATTAATGATTAAGGTATTATGTGGTATTTAATTCATTTAAATACGGTTTTAAGGATTGAAAAATGTTGATAAATGGTAATAATTATCCGAAAATTATTACGAGCCTAGGAAAAATGTTTTGTCTGATTAGAAATTATCTGTGATAATTGTTAAGTGGTTAGACAGAGTTTAATTGAACTTAAACTCGATAAAAGTCTGACTAGCCCGTCGGGATGTTAGAATTGTGTCGGGTTCAACTCAGACTGCAATAGTTTCACTTAATACCTAGTCTTATGTGTATTATAGACTGATCGGATTATGTGCTATGTGTTTATGTTATTTTATGGATATAAATATAATAGTATTATACTGTGATGATATTATTCTAATATTGGAGATCTATATTACTAATATTAGGTCTTCGGGTAAAGCGTTATAAATTGTGATCCGGTAATCAACGGTTCAGGCAAGTTTTCTTTGTACTTAACTCTAATAAGAGTAGTTTCTTCAAGCTTATGGTTAATCATTGCTGATTGCCATTAAAATTATACTCTGTACATCTTGCATGTATAATTCAGGTATGAAAGGCTGATCACCTTCATTACCAGTTGGTTCAGAAATGTTTGTTCATGTTTAAAACTTGTTCAGTCAAAAATTTGTTCGTGCTAGTTCTCAATTATATTGATGAATTATAGCAAGCTCATTATTCATACTCTTCAATCATGATATATCATTATATTGTTGTATATAAATTTGCTGGGCAACTTTCATGCTCACCCTTGCTATATCATGATAAAACATTGCAGATAAGGCGAATGCGTTCGAATACAGGAAAAGGTTAAGGCCAAGTTCAGCTTGGGATATAAAGTGCTGCTATCTTGTAATAGTATAGTTTGATAAATGTGTTATATGTTAGAAAGTTTATGAATTGTGTATAAGTTAAGGTTACTCGACCTTAGGGAAATAGTGTGTAATGAATTGTATAAATAATTTATGTTTATATCTTCCGCAAACAGTTATAGAATGATTAGTGTACCGAGTCCGTGGCAATTCGGGGCCCGGATTCGGGGCTACTACAGTTGGTATCAGAGCTGTTGGTTATGAAGCTTAGGTAGGAATACCTAAGACCAATAACCGCAGTGATTAGGATAAGATCTAACTCACATAGAGTTAGTTGGTCGATAAGATTCAAAGATGAATCTCGGTGAGTGTAAAGACACAGAGTTCCCTAACTCTGATAATAAAGTTGAACAGTAATGGTGAATAGATCGAGTCTAAAAGACTGAAAGTGCAAGGATAGAAGATCGTAAAACAAAACGATCAAGTCATAGAAATGAATCGTAATATATACGATAAGATCACCCCGTGATCTGATAAAGGTTATGATATGGGAAATGAATCAATCTACTGATTGAAAAGTTTACAGCAAGATGTTGTGTGTAAGTTGTACTATGAAATGGTACTATGAAAACTCATAAAAGAGTTATGGATTATGGATAAGGATTAAATGAAATTCGTATGGGAAAAGGGGGTTTAGATTAGGCGGGGATTTCAATGAGGACTCGTGTCAGCAACTGAGTTGTATGATTCCTTGTATGGGCGGGAAATTGTACTTGGTGTAAAAACTACTTAGTTGGTGGCATTGATAATAATTGAAATGTTGTGTCACGCTAGTTATTATATATAGATAAATAGGTCATAGGTAGAGAATATAAGATTAAGTACGAGTTCTTAGAACTCATACTTATGTGACATTCTTGACTTATAGTTATATGAAATGTTTATGAGCCCCTCAGCGAACGGACGCCAAAGGTCAGACTAGGGTAAGTTCGTAAACTCATATAATTGTGGCCAGGTTATGAACTCATAAGTGTGGTTTTATGAACTGGGTATAGTTGTGTGTGAATGGAGTGTTAAGGATTATAGGAACAGATAAATTGTTAAGAAAATGATCATTAGTGGAGATTTAAGTTTTCCTAAACCCCTAGCTTTGCTAAACCTCAATTTTTGACATCAAGCTAAATACGCACTATGTGCCTTTTAAAAAAAATTGTTTTTATTTATCACTTATGTACCATGTAACCTGGTGCAGAGATGATAAAAATGATGGAGTTATCAATGCAGAATTACTTGGTGTTGGATGTGATCTAAGGATCGTCAACCCACTACAGTATGATGTAGTATAACAAAGTCACAAAATGATGAAATCCTCAACGGACTGTTAAATACAGTGCGGCATCATGACGTCATTCTCAAAATGTTTTATTGAAAGAAATTTCCCAAACCAAATTATTTTGCTGTGGAATCAAATAAGACTGAGGTAGAATTTTTGTGCCTTTGGCAGTGATGGGAAAATATATAAAATCAGTGCTTGGCCAGTAGAGGGCATAACGGGCTAATCACCCTTTTTGTCCGTAAGTAATGACGGTTTGCGGATGAATTTCCATAAAACCTTTACGAAAATGAAAAACAAACAGTCTATACGATTCCTCAGCACAGTTTTAAAATTTTTACCCTTGTGAGTGGTGTATTGGGTAGCATGTGAAATATGTGTGAATGGTGTAAGGTGCACAGTGTAAGGTGTAAGGTGAATTTCGGGGACGAAATTCTTAGAAGGAGGGGTGAATGTGACAACCCGAGAAATTAGACAATTTATGAAAATCATAAATGATTGATTTAAGGTTAAATAATAGACCTAGACAAAAAATAAATGTATGCATTTGATGTTATTGGGATTGAATTTTGAGGATTTCAAAATTCGATGAAGGATATAGGTGAATTATTCAGGATTAAGGATTTATGTGAATATGTATGTGTACTAAATGTGGTTAAGGGTCATGGGTTGATCAGATAAATTACATCCGTGACAAATCCTAATTATATATTAAGAACTTTAATGTTCAATTAGAAAACCCTAACGTCTAAATAAGAAACCCTAGAAATCGGTTCTGGAAACCCTAGTTTCAGTTCCGGGAAATCCGAAATCCTAAATCGGATATTGAAAACCCTTGATTAGGAATGCAATGTATGTTCAAGGTTAAACGTCATTAATATTAAATTAATTAGGGAAAACCCTAATGAATTATCAAAATTTCAATTGATTATTTGAAAACCCTAATACCATATCTGAAAACCCTAATTTCAGATTCTGATAAAATGAAGCCGTAATCTGGGAATATAACGGAGAATTATAATGCTTAAGTGGTATTAATTATAAGTCTAATTAGGGTAAAGCTTAATTAATTAGCAAACCCTAATTTATGAGTTGAAAACCCTAATGACCATTTTGAACCCTAATTGGGCAGTGGTGGATTTAATTGCTATATTAGCAATGTTAATTAGGAAATATAAATCCTAATTGTCAAGTTATTAGAAACCCTAATCTAATTAGGAAATCTAATTTCTAAAATTGAAACATTATTTTAAACCCTAAAATATGGTTTTGAAACCTAATATACAAATTTGACCCTAAGTGCTTAATTAACAATTTAAATTAGGATAAATTAGTCCTAATTAGCAAGATTGATTTATGATTAGGAAATTAAGATATAATTAGGAAGCCCTAATTATAATATAGAAAGCATGATTTTCTATTTTAAATTTAACTAGAAAATCTTAGAAATCCAAGTTGCTAAATATTTAAGGGTTAAAATTTAAAACTTAAAGGGTTAAACCCTAAACCCTAAAATGTCCAAACCCTAAACCCTAAGGCAATTTCTAGAAATTAAGGAAATGACAAGATTGCCCTTATTTCATAATGGAAGCTAACTTGTGAAAATGGCCAATACTTTAGTTGGTGACCTAATCTTGACTTTGTGACTCTAAAACATCAACAACTCAACCTATAATAGTAGCTATGCAAGAAAAAAAATCAAGGTAGCATGTGATTATAAAGGATTGAGAGAGAGAAAAGTATGCATTTTTGCTTATTTTGCACTTAAACTCTCACCAACTCTCTCTCTCTCCTAAACCTTCGAAAATCACAAGAATGTCAGTCTCTAATCAAGCTTCTTCATAATCCAGATCAAGATCAGAGATCAAGAATTAAAAATCAAAGTATAAAAGGTATAAAAATCCTAACTTTGCAAATCTATGATTTTGATGTTTAATGTTGTTGTTTGTTGGTTAAATATGTGTAATAGGGTGTCATTTAGTGATCTGGGTTATCAAATCCCAGATCCATAACATCAAAGTACACGAAAATGAAGTTTTAGAAAATCTGGAAAAGTGGAAAAATGAGACCTGACAGCCTAATGTCAGGGCCTCTAGATCTTTATGTGTTATATGTTTCGTGTGTTTTATGTTTTGAATGTGTTCTATGTCATGAGGAATAGGATCTGAAACTGGAATCAGGGTTGGATCAAGTCTAGATAGTCGTTTATACTCGGTCAAACTGCGTTGACCGTTCACGGGAAGCCAGTTCTGGGCAACCCAGAATGTTACCAGAATTTCTGACAAGTTTTCTTTGGCCTCTGATCTTGCCGTATGCTAGTGTTTTGGATATGTTGTTGATTGAAGGTTGTAGAAGGGTATGTGAACTACAAAGTAATGCTATTAGATCACCCAGATATGTACCAGGATCGTAGAAATGCATGGTCAAACTACCGTTGACCGTATGACCTGATGAAGATTCTGGGAAAACCCAGAAAATTCAAGACCCGGTTCCTGACCCTTACTTTGACCAGCTTGAATCTTGTGAATTCATTGTTTTTATGATGATCGGTTATTACAAACTTGTACACTGACATCTCAGCTACAGATTTGAACCTTTATATCACATAAACAAAACCTGAACTGCAAGTTATAAGGATCAATAGAAGGCGCCTAAGGCTGTTCTTCAAATCTAGAAAACCCAGAATTTGAAGAACAGGTCTGTCGACACTTTTGAGAGCTTTGATATCTCTGTTATGATATGTGATGATCATGAACTTGATATGTAGTGGTAATATTACATAAATACTACAACCTTAAAACAAATTCCAGCCCAGAAAACATTAGGAGCATAGAATAAAACCTGGTTAAACGAGGTCTGACAAGGATTTCTGGGCAGACACCAAGAACACCTATAGTGACGGTTCTGTCGCTATAGGGCCCCTTTAGTGACGCTTAATTTCAGAAATTACAGAAAATTAATTAAAATTTAGAAAAAATTAGTTTTTAATTAAAAAAATACAAAATAAATTCTGAAAAATTATTTTAAATTCTGGAAAATAGTTTTTAACTATTTTGAGTATATTTCAAAAATATTTAGTATTTTTGGAATGTAAATGGTATTTATTTATTTATTTATTATATTAAATAAATTATTTAAAAATGGTTTTAATTCATGAAAAATCATGAAAAATGATATTATGGTATAAGAAAATATTTTAAGTTATTTTTGATGACTTTTAATATTTTGGGATGAAATTCATTAATTAATCAATATTAATGATAATTAGTTTATTTAATAAATATATTAAATAAATTAAGGAAAAATAGAATTAATGCTTTATAAATTAAATAAAAATGATTTAACTGTTATAAAAATATTTTTAAGTTATAAAATATAACTTTTGATATTTTGGCATGAAAATATTAATATTTTAATATTAATATCATTTATCGAATAATGGATTTAAGTGTTTAAAAATCATATAATTATGATTTTAAGGTATTAAAAATACTTTGATATATTATAATTATATTATAATATTATGTAATGATTTTCATTAATATTTTATATTAAATAAATATTAATGATTAAGGTATTATGTGGTATTTAATTCATTTAAATACGGTTTTAAGGATTGAAAAATGTTGATAAATGGTAATAATTATCCGAAAATTATTACGATCCTAGGAAAAATGTTTTGTCTGATTAGAAATTATCTGTGATAATTGTTAAGTGATTAGACAGAGTTTAATTAAACTTAAACTCGATAAAAGTCCGACTAGCCCGTCGGGATGTTAGAATTGTGTCGGGTTCAACTCAGACCGCAATAGTTTGACTTGATACCTAGTCTTATGTGTATTATAGACTGATCGGATTATGTGCTATGTGTTTATGTTATTTTGTGGATATAAATATAACAGTATTATACTGTGATAATATTATTCTAATATTGGAGATCTATATTTCTAATATTAGGTCTTCAGGTAAAGCGTTATAAATTGCGTTGCGGTAATCAACGGTTCAGGCAAGTTTTCTTTGTACTTAACTCTAATAAGAGTAGTTTCTTCAAGCTTATGGTTAATCATTGCTGATTGTCATGAAAATTGGTACTCTGTACATCTTGCATGTATAAGTCAGGTATGAAAGGCTGATCACCTTCATTACCAGTTGGTTCAAAAATGTTTGTTCATGTTTAAAACTTGTTCAGTCAAAAATTTGTTCGTGCTAGTTCTCAATTATATTGATGAATTATAGCAAGCTCATTATTCATACTCTTCAATCATGATATATCGTTATATTGGTGTATATAAACTTGCTGGGCAACTTTCATGCTCACCCTTGCTATATCATGATAAAACATTACAGATAAAGCGAATGCGTTCGGATACAAGAAAAGGTTAAGGCCAAGTTCAGCTTGGGATATAAAGTGCGGCTATCTTGTAATATTATAGTTTGATAAATGTGTTATATGTTAGAAAGTTTATGAATTGTGTATAAGTTAAGGTTATTCGACCTTGGGGAAATAGTGTGTAATGTATTGTATAAACAATTTATGTTTATATCTTCCGCAAACAGTTATAGAATGATTAGTGTACCGATTCCGTGGCGATTCGGGGCCCGAATTCGGGGCTACTACATACTCCCTCCCTCATTTTTCTTCAGCCACAATAGAGAGAGGGCTGCCAAGAAGTAAGAGAAAGAATAGGAAAAAGGAAAGGAGAATAAAAAATAAAAGGAAGGAAAATCAAGTAAAGGTTATCATTTAGAGAAATACTTATTGTAGGATGATCGCCACTTAAAGAAAAAAGGTATGAGATACCATGGCGATTGGCTTTAGTGCAAGTGGGAGATTAAAAGTAGTATGCACACAAGCCAATCATATTTGATGATAAAGCATATACTTTATAACAATCTTATTCATTTATTAATAAAATAACTATTTAATTAAAGGTTTTTAACTTATCTACATGGTGTTGTTTTATAATATATGATAAACTCATAGTTTTAAGTAATACTTTTAGAGTCATAATGATGATCATGTTAATGAGATCTAAATTCTTAGATAGCTCACAAACTAAATTTGTTCCCAATCGTTGGATTACTAAAAAGGGGATTAGTGAATCCGGATAGATTGGTACAAAAGTTATTTTCTCATTGGATGAGGATGATTGATCTCATGATCATTTATGTGGAGACACTAAAGCAAGTCTATAGGTGCTTATAGAAGAATAAGTTCATTGAATGTGGCTCGCTAAGGACTACCTAATGGAGTTTTACTTGCCTGTCAATAGGAATTCATGTAGTGACAGTAGTACAAGTGATCCTTAGACTTGAGATCATTATAGTATCTTGTGTATGATGAGTTATACTTTGGCATGTCCCTTAAGACCCTTAGGGTATATCAAAGGGTATGCTTAGGTATAATAAGTTATGCATGGAGATAATGAATGATCAACAAATAATCTACCACTTCTAGTAAAAGAAGATAATGTCCTATGTGATTCGATATATGACAACCCAATAGTCCTTGGCCAAGGCATAATAAAATTAGAAAGGAGTTTTTAATTTGCATTATTTGGAGTTATGCATTTAAGAATCGAAATACATATAATTAAATTAAATAAGAATTGACAGTAATTTCATGTCTTATATTTAATTAGGACATTGTATGGTGGAAGGATTGAATTGTATGGTAACTATTTACTCAAAGGTTCTTCATTTTATGATTAATGTTGAAATCTATATTATCTAGAAAGTCGTTAATTGCTAAGGAGACTTATCCTTATTGTAGAATAAATGTTATTTATTTAAATAAATAAATAGATTAATTTATTTACTTAAATAAGATTATAATTGTTCTAATTGATTTATTCACAACCGGTTTAATATGGAGAATCTAAAGGGTTACACCATAAAAGAAAAAATATTTATTTAAGAAGTAAATGACATAATCATATTAATAAGTTAAATGTATTTAATTTAACCTATGGTGATAGAATAAATTAAATAGCTTAATATTTATTATTTAATATTTTGGAAATATTAAATATAAATTAATAAGAGGAGTCTTATTATTATTATTATTTAATTCCCAAAGGAGTTTTGGAATTAATTAATAAAATTACTCTCATATATTCCTAATAAGATTACGAGGCTAATTAATTAAAAGAGTTTAATTAATTATTCCTAATAAGATTAGGAAGCTTAATTAATTAAAGGATTTTAATTAATTAAATTAAAACGCTATTCCTAAATAGTGTAGGAGGGTTTCATACATCTATAAATAGAAGGAGTCTTATTATGTGTAAAGTTTACGCACTTTATTCCAAGAGTTGGGAGAGTACACATTATTCTATAGAGATAAAATTAGGGTTTTGCCAAACACCCATCTTCTTGAATATTTGTTCTTCCTTGGTGGATCTCCTCAAGAGACCAAATACTTGGGTGGCTAACGTTGATCAAATGAAAGAATCAAATCCGGTGGATTCAAGTTGAATGTGAAAAAGGAATTAAAGGTGAACTTGTACATGAAAAAGCTAGTTTCTACAAGGGTATGAATCTAATCTCCTTCTCCTTTCTATTGATTGATAATTATGCACAAAGTATGATCATGGTGATGGTTTGTGTAAAAAATTTTAAAATCAGTTTTATAGCTCATCCGCACCTTTTATATAATTAGATTTCATTATCACGCTATATACAAACCTAACATTTTATATTTCAGTATGAAGATTGTGATTATATGTATATAATGGATTATGAATCTATGTGAATTAAATAAAGATTTGAGTTGCGAGAAATTTCTTTACAGGAATGAGTAAATATTATGAAGTAAAGTAATACTTCTGTAAAGTAATGTAAAAAGGTTATTTTCAGGGGAAGGTTACTTGGTTGTTGAAAGATAAATGAAGAGATTACGGGGACGAAAAATTGTTGGAGTAATAGTATGGTGGTTATTTCGAAGACAAAATCCTTATAAGGAGGGCATAATGTAATATCCCAGAATTTCTAAATAATAAAATGAGAATTATAAATGAGGAGTGAGTAATGAGAATCGAGATTTTTAGGTAAATTAAAATGTCAATGAGAAATGTAAGCAATTTAAGAAGGAATGAAAGGAAAAGAAAATAAAGCATAAATATAAATGAAGGAACTATGCAGTTCAAAACTAAAATTTGAGTTGAGAAAGAATTTATGAGACGTGGACTGCGCCGTTGAGTCCGGAATGTCGAATTTGTTAGGTGAAGATTGTAAACATAATATGGTACTAAGGTTGAGTTTTGGTTAAAGTCAACGATTGACTTTTAAGATAAAAGTCAAACTTAGAGTTTGGAGTTGAATTTAAAGAAATGGACATTGACAAGACGTTGGGGACGTCGAATTTAGTAGGAAAATACTGTAAATACAGTGGCATGTCAAGGTTGACTTTTTAGTCAAAAGTCAATAATTAACTTTTATGAGAAAAAAATTAAATTTTGAGTTCGGAGGTGAATTTGACAAAATTGATGATACTATGATGTTAAGAACGCCAACTTTAGTAGGAACCGACTATAATAATGAAAGGGATCGAAAAAGTTGACTTTTAGAAGTAAAAAGAGTAAAATGAACAATTAAACAGATAAGTGAGTAATAAAATGAATATATATATATATATATATATATATATATATATATATATATTTGGAGGGGTGTGGGACCCCATGGGCATGATGGGGAGAATGAAGCCTTGTTGGCCAATTTTACATGTTATATTGTAAATGGTGGCAAAAAGAGAAGAGGTGATGTGGCCAATTTTTGGACCACATAAGAAGTTCTATAAATGTCAAAAAGGAAGCAGAAAGGCAACAAAAATCAGCAAAAAACCTCACATGGTCAGCAGCCTAGAGATGTTAGAGGAGCCTTGTTGGCCTAAATAATCATGTATGGTAAAAAAGTTGGGAGAAAAAATGGCCAATTTTAGAGCCAGAAAACTAAAAAGATTATTATTATTATTATTATTATTATTATTATTATTATTATTATATATATATATATATTAATAGTCTAAATGACAAAGTTATTCTTTATTTTATATATTGTATCTCATTCTTTTAATAATAAAAATAATTGTACATCTACTCATATTTTGAGGACTAAAGAAATATTAGTTTTGATTAGCTGATGAGGGTTTGCTTGTGTAAGTTGGTTTACCCATTGTACGCCCCCAAATTCAGGTACTTGAAACCCGAACTCGGTGCTTTACGATACCATTTCTATGAGCATAATAATACTAATAATAATAACAATAATATGAATATCAAACTTAACTTATATTTATCAGATTCTAATCCCAAGTACGCAACCTTTACTAAAATTCTTTACATGAATGATAATACATATCATAGATTTAATACAGTCTAACTATTACAAAAGATACCATTAACCACATTCTGTTTGCTTTCCTTTTCACTTGTTCTTGGTCGAAACTTCTAGTTGTTCACACTAAGCTAAAAATATTTAAATTAAGCAAGGATGAGCATTTGAGTGCCCAGCAAGTAATAAAAATTATAAATATAATTAGCTGAAAGAAATAAATGTTTTCTTTTTACATCACTTCTACAACAAATCAATAGTTGTGAAGTTAACTGAACCAATCATAACCATATATTATTTCTATATCAAAGTTTTTGAAACTACGTACTGACTATATATATATATATAGGGTAGTAGATAGACTATGAATATTATTTTTTGTTTTTAAAAAGATTTGACAGAACTTCATCTACAAATCGTCATAACTTACGGGCACGAGGGTATACATCCCATGGGCCCTGAATTGATCAATACTACATGTAAGAATGATATTATCGTTCACTTTGTCTGCCTTGGGCACACAAAAATTTTCCCATGTTCGGAATGTTCATACTTAGTCAGGAATCTGAACCAAAGCAAGTAGACTATATGAAACAAATCACTATTTGAGCATGGCCATGCATTTCATAGTCCTACTCAATCAAGAGGCCTATGGATATCACCCATAATATATAGGATGGTTAAATTTCATCTAGATCACTCATATTTCTCACATGATTAATGATGAACCCAATAATCACCTTTATAGTCCACCCTATTAAAGGTGACATTTGATGATATCAAAGTACATAAATTCTCATGTAGTAATATAGCGATTTCAGGTCGGAGGACCATTACATCATTGTCACTATGAGAATTGGTAATGGCACTTCGCATAATGCTCCATATAGAATTCTCATGGTGGGTCTGTCCAGTACATCGTTCTCTAACATGTACCTATGCATTGACTTAATATCTCATATATTTATGACCAATGAGATTTGGTCATCAGTCAATCCACATACTAGTCTCAATGCATCATTGTTGTCCCATCAACAATGATACTCGACTAGGGACATTTAAGAACAATGATACTAATGGTAATATATAATCTCATGTTCAAGTCACATACTTGAAACTATATAATTTGTATCACTATTCTAAGAAATTTTATTATGTTAACAATTATATTACGCAGTAAATAAAACCATAATAAAATCATATATTTATTCAATCAAATATAATATCAAAACGTTAAGCAATTATATCAAATAATTGGCCTCTAGGGAATAAACTCTAACAATTTTAAGTGGTTCAAAGACTCAAGCTCCTAATCCACTCTTCTATTTTTAACTAATAAGATTTCCACTCAGGAAGGGTAGCACCCTAAATCACTAAGATTCCTTCAAGGCCAACAGCCTTAAAACTTCAGTTCACTAAGAACTCATCAACGCTAGAAGCCTTGTAACTCCTATAGTTCCCTTTAAACTCTTAAAGCCCAGCATGCTTGGAACTTCATTTAGTCCCTCTGGACAAGGACTCCTCAGGCCCTGGCTACTTGTTGTAGTTGTTGTTGTTGTTGGTGCTGAGCCACTAAGATGTCTTTAAGCTTGAACATCTTTTGCACTTAGCAGCTTGGCGTGGTACTCTTTGCATTATGCTTTGAGTCTAGACCACATCTTCTCTGGTACAGTTGATCTTTACTCTTTTTTACTCATCTTCATCTGATGTCAGCTGTGCACCATCGCCATCTGGATTTACTAAGTCTCTGGGCTTTTGGTAGACTTCGTTAGGCACTTAGCAATCCCTGAACCCTTCTTGAAAGTTTTACAGACATGATTCTGAATCTATTCTTTTTTAGCTTTTGGTTCATGGTGATCTGTAGAGTGGCTCTCTTGATCTTCTTTACACTCTGCCACTTTTCTGAATGCTATCTTCTTGGCCTTCTCGGCTCTCAGCTTAGCTTCCATCTTCAGTGGCATTCTCATCTTTGTTGAGTGAAGCTTTAGTCTATTCGAGTCCTTCTTTAAGGTTGCTTCACTTCCACCTTTGTAGTCTCACTGTCACTAAGACTTGTTCTTTTAGTTCTTGTGGAACTCGTAGAGTCAATAATAGCATTCCAATAACTCAACGATTCTGCATCTGTTCTATTTTTTGATACTTGAAGCTCTGGCTTATTTATACTCCTTCCCAATCTTCCCGTTGGGATATAGCCATTGAAATTTATTTGAATTACTTCGCAGATCTCGAGTTATTTGGTTCAGACTGCAGATGTGACATGACATCCCCTTTTTCATCTTTCTGATACTATAGTCTACTATTTCACCTACCCTGTCAGAGATGCAACTTTGATGCCTCGGGTGGGTAGTCTTCTCTATTTCTTCTTTTTAACTTCTCAATTAGAACATCAGAGATTGTCCTTTTGCATCAATGCTCTCAACTAGCAATGTTCAAATATTAGTCTTCAAATTGAACCGTTGCCAATGCTTCAATCTTCAGATGATAGAACTCTACGATTCTGATGCCTATATTTTTGGACCTGATCGTAGTGTCATGTGGAATGTTTCTCATCAACCAATTGAAACAACACTACGATCCTAAAGAGTGTTCATTGGATCTTTAATGTAGAATACTTTTTTCTTCATTTGTGTAGTGCTACAATACTTCTGTTTACCTTGATTGATCTTAGAAATTGATAGCTTGACTCCTAGTTCTGGTCTCTTCTAAATAGCAAGACACCTCAGATTTGTGGCATGCCCAGCTCGCTTTCTCCTTATGATCTCCCATTCACTTATCATCAATGGACCGACCCATGCTTAATAACTTTAGCCTTGTTCTTCATAAACTGACTAGTATCTCTGTGTACACTTCATCAGTTCCTGCTTTATCTTGACAAAAACTACAATCCTTGTTGACCCCAAGATCGTTGTCTTCTGTTCATTTGACAGCATCTGCACTTGCTGAATTTTCTTTAGTCAGTAACTTTTGCTAAAGTCTTCTTTTGATCTACTTATAAAAGAATTCATCTTTAACGGCTTTACAACTCAATCTGGATGTTGATTGGGTTGGTGCTTAGATCTTCTGTTAGCTTACTAGCCATTCATTGAGTGCACTCTAGTTCACTTCAGGGGGAATATATCTTTGCAGCTTTGACTAGAGGCTTCATCCTTTGGATATTCTGGGAGTGCTCATTTGTTAAGAATCGTGTTTACTCTATGATTCTGCCTTGGCATTGTGAGCACTTCTGTTGAAGCCTTAGTTCTGCACTCTTCGTTTCATCTTTTGTTGTGCAGACACTACGACTTTGAGATCAAATCTTGACACTCTAAGATTTTTATCTGTATGCTTGTTGTCTTCATCTAATCTTGCTCAACTACAATCTCTGCCTTTGATGTGATCAGTAAACTCTACGACTCTGAGTGTGGTCAATGATTCATGACTTGGCTTCGACAGATGCTCGGTCGACTCGTAAATAGGTTGTCTCTATGATTCTGAACATGACATCCTCAGAGACATGACATCCTCAGCAGACTATGGCTCTGAGGATGTTCTTCTTGAAATACTACGATCCTTCCTCGTCTCTCCTAGTAGTCTATGAACTCTGAGATCTACTATCTTATAGACTATGATTCTGCCTTAATAGCTCTCGAGTTTTCCTTAACTCTCCTGGCACTATGATTTTTGGTCCAGTACTCGATGATCAGACAAGCCTATCTATTATATTTTAGGATCAACCTAACATGTTTGATCTTTCTATATTTATAGTCCTTGTACATCATTTTTTAAGGACTTTACAAAGCTGTTTTACTTATGTAGGATCAACCTAACATATTTGATTAATTCATTCTAAGTCCTTTGTCCGTATGTTCTTATTATCTATTAAAAGACTTTACAGATTTTTTTAATACAAGCATACTTGCATATTCATTCATTTATATCATAATCAAATCATACATAAGTAGGAATATCATTCAAATGCTTATTCCTAACAATTTCCCCTTATTTGTCTATGACAAAAATAATAAGTGCATATGCATAATATGAATCAATCTTATATATAGTGAGCAGTTGTATTCCTAAAAATAGATAATCATGAATGTCATTTGATAATGATATGTGACTACATAAACTATGACACTTTACATCCTGGATCCAGAACATACCTAACTAAATAGAGATGTAACTATTTAGTTCCATGTGAGTTTCTAGGATGTTTGTTGATCAGTTATTCATATGTTTGATCTCTTTGCTCTTGCTCCCCATGGGACTCATACTCTTCTTCTTTTTTATGGCTCCCCCTCAAACTCTGCATTCATAGGATCATCATCCTTTGGCTCCCCTCAGATAATGATTCTGCTTCTGCTGCTGCTATTTTCTTCTTTGCCTTCTTCTTAGCCTTCTTCTTAGCCTTCTTGTCTTTTTTCCTTCTGCTCTCTTTGATCTTCCTTGAATGCCTCTTTCTTTGCCTCTTTTTCTCCCCCTTTTTGTCATTAATCACTTGTGAAAGCTGCTCCACGTTGGACATAAGTTGTTCCATCAAGTAAGAGGAGTTACCAACCTCCATCTTAAGTTCTTGTTGGCTCAGCTCAAGCTGTAGGTAAAGAGACTGATGTAGATTTTCAATCTTGTCAGAGAGGGATATAATTTTCTCTTCATTGGCCTCCTGTGCTCGTAGAGCTTTGGCTTTCTGATCATATATAGCCTTCAGATAGATTTGATCTCTCTCTTTGATTTTAAGAGATATATCAGATATAGTGACTTGTAGTTTGTCGTGAGCTACATCATCTCCTGCTTTGGTCAACATCTTTGACCCTTTAGTGATGATTAATATCTTCTCAACCAATTAATCATAATTCTTCACTAACTCCTGCTCCATAGGAGTTTGGTCATTTGATTTCACAGCTTCTTGTTGAGCACTAGACTGGACTTCTCGATTTCTAATCTTGAATAGATTTTCGAAAGTAGTGATAATCTGATAAATCATTGAGTGCCAATCATTAGTGGAGGATGAAGGAATATCAGACAACTGTGCTTTGGCAGAGGGAAGCTTCTCAAACTGAACTTGATCATTTTTAATGGTAGAGTGAAGAGATTCTATGATCATCTCCTTGGGCATGATCTTTTTGCCACCAAACCCCACTCTACAATCATAGGGAATGAAGTGATTTTCAGCATGTCGGTAGACTTTGTAGTGAGGCTGTTCATTGATCATCTTGGTTGCAAACTCCTTTACTCTTGGAAAGTTTTGAGATACCAGTTCCAAGTTCAAAAATGTTGAGTAACACCAGCTGAAGTAGCTCTCATCTTTATCAGTATGTGCTTTTAACCAAGGCATCCACGAGAAGAACCATCTCATTAGAAGATCTTCAGAATTATACAGTATTATTGTGCAATCTAACTCCATATTTTTCCAATTGTTAAGCACTTCATCTGTAATCATTCTTATAACTCGGAGTTGTTCATTTCCATGACTTATCCATCTTGCTGCTGGTTCAGCTGGTGGTTTATCAAAAACTTCCACCACTATTCTTCTGCTAATTCTTGATGGAGAGAGAATATGATAGTCTGCTGGTTCCTCTGATTCCTGATTTGCAGAACTCGAATCTTTCTCCATTTCTTCACTTTCTGAGCTTGAATCATACTGACTTCTTTCATCAAATTCATCAGTGAGTTATGCTTGCTGATTTTTATCACTAGTACATTCTTTAGCATCTACTTCCTTGGACTCAGATTCACATCACTTACTTCAATGACTGCAGTAGAGTGTTCACCTTGCTTCTTTGGGATAGATTTAGCAAGTAGTCTGTTGCTCTTTCTTATCCTTGGAGGTTCAGCTATAGGAGAGTCAAACTTTTCTTCTTCATCAGAATCTGAAGCCTTTGAATCACAAGATAAGCTTTCTTGATGTTCAGCATTAGCAGGGGCAGGTCCTTCTTCGGATCTAACATCTTCAGAATCATTATGTGGGCTTATTTGAGCATTTGTTGTAGGAGATGCAATTGTGTCAACTTGCAACCTTTCTTCATCATCAGAGTGGATGCTCTGAGATTTAGCCATAGGGCTTGTACATTCTTCTTCTTCACCATCAGGTTTAGCTCTTCCTTTCATAGATTCAACTTCTTCCTCATTGCTGGACTTGCTCTTTGAGGGTTCAATCTTAGAGCTTTCAGCTCCCTTCCCATCTTCTGACTCTACGTCCTCTTCTTTATTGGATGGACTTTCTTGGGGAACTGGGGCTGATTTCTTCATCACCTTTATTTTCTTTTTGGATGGCTCTTGGAGTAATCTGTTACTCCTTCTTCTCTTTGGGGTTTCTGCAGTTGATGATCATTCTTCTCCTGCTCCATTTCTCTTGTTGTCAGTGGAGAGACTGCTTGGTAGAGTCACTCTTAGACCTTTTCTTTGCTGGTGTGGCTGCTACTGATACAGAGTCATTAGAATGGGATAACTTGCTTTCCACCTCTCGAGCCTTTCTCTTCTTTGTCGAGGCTTTGTTGCTGCTCCCAGTTGTTATCAGCATCTTATTTTCCTTGGGATTTTTCTTCCAGTTTATAAAAAGCTGTGGAGACATTACTTTGTGAACATTAAGAATTTCACCCTCATCATCCTTAATTTTATTCTTCAACTTTTTCTTCAAGATGATACTTAAAAACCTTCCATGAAAAACCTTTGTGAGTGGTTTTTCAGTTAATATTTTATTTTCTTCCGTATCCAGCCATTTAGACATTTGATCAAACAGGATAGCTCCAAAGTTGATGTGTTCCTTCAGAACTATAGCAGACATGATCTTCAAATGTTGGTCAATCACAAAATCATGTGTAGTGTCTTTGCATAAGATACACTTTCCCACTATTTTAGCAAGGAACTCGAATTCTTCAGGAAACTCCTTTTTCTTCATGTCCTTTAGACTAGGGTTTCTTTTGTACTGCATAATCTTCTTAGCTTTTTTAGTGTCAATTTCTTCCAGGCTCTTCAGATCTCGGTCAAGAAGGTCTAAGTATTGATTGATGTTAGAAGAATTTAGCTTCAGAATCTAACCCTTAACCTTGGTAGAGAGGATTCCAGAATTTATGGTTGCATTTGAGTGAAACTCCTTGACCAGGTCACCATATATTCGTGTGTTTGCCTCAAGACATTCAGAGAGTCCTGCCTTCTTCACGAGTTCAAGAACATCTATGAACTTCTTCTTAGATTTCTCAAAAGTCTTTGTTACGAGATGAATGCCAGTGATTACTCGCCAATCTTCCATTTGAATAGTTCAAAGTATGTGCGTATTTAATTTTAGGTGTCTAATAAGAGGTAGCTAAATACGCTTAGGGCGAAGCTTGAGGTTTGATAGATTTATGCTTTGAAGAGAGTTTTAGGGTTTTTTTAAGAGAGGTAGAGAAATGTTCGATATCTTTTGATAACTTATTTAGAGATTTTGGCTATTTAGAGGTAGCTAGGTTTTGCCTTAGGTATAGATTTGACAGGTTTACAGATTTTGAGGAGTCCGCTAATATGAAACTGCCAATTATTTTCATTTCCCTCTTGTAACTATTCCTTCCACGTTTCTTAGTGGGACAGTTGTAAGTCGCTGATAAGACATCATCTATAAGTCCTCCATCGTGTCCGTCCTTCAGATCTGACTTTTCTGCTATTGACTATTTCAGTATGTAGAGTAGCTTGTTGAGGTAGCTATGGACTCTACGATTTTCTTTATCGACTCAACGATAGTCTTCTGAGAGATGCTTCAGTGGATGTTTTGACACTGATCCTTATCTTTGAAGTTGCATGGATTAACCATTGATGTACCTCATGATAGTTTGGGTAATAAACTTCTGAGGTGAGTCTACAGAACATCTTTCCAATCTTATCTCGACACAATCTGAGTAGTTGAGCATGTGTCTAGTTCTTCCGAGCTCCTCATGAGCCATTTTATCCTCTGGGAAGACTGCGATCGTCGAGCCTACTCTATGATCATTGAGGTTGTACTACGATCATCGAGTTCACTTCATAATCTACTCTGTGATCGTTGTCTGACCAGGTCCTTGGGATAAGCTTGAATTGGCATTTCTTATGGGTTAAGGTAGCTCAAGAAGGGCCAACCTCTTAGAGTGAACTAAGGGTTAGGTTTGTCCCTAAGGCACTTTTTAAATGAAAGACTTTAGAAATGATTTTCACTGATCTCTCATTTAACCTTTTCTGCTTGGGAGTTCCTCTACCAACTTTAGACATTTGGATGTAATCGTGGTGTCCTCCTGCTCTTACACTACGATCAGATTTTTGATCGTAGGCGCTCCACGATTTTGAGTTGGGTGGTTGACAAGGTTATCAGTAGTTCGTTTTGAGATGTTCCTACTGACTATGGATCTTTATTTGGTTTATCAACCACAAAGTTTTGGGACTTTGTAACTAGTATATTGCTCCATAGTGTATTTCTGATACTTTCAGTGCTGCTATTCCTTAACAGATCACTACTCCCCCATGGTTGATATTGTCTTCTCAGAGAGGTATGAGTTCTTCTTCTTCATGTGCATCAGAAGAAAGCTTTTCATATCTTCTTCTAATTGAAGTCATCACAATCATTTAACCTCCTTGGATCATTGAGGTAGATATCTTTAGGAATGATTTCTCTACGATATTTTGATAGAACTACGAACGTAGTTTCCTTCGACGGCTTGTACTTGTGAAGTCCTACTTCTATGATGAGCTTCTTGAGGGTCCTTCTCAGCTGATATGCTTTTGATGATTGAGCATATAAGACCCTTTTCCTCTTCGCATGAATGATCTGCTTCCTTATAGCAATCAGCAATCATCTGAGCTTCATTCATGTTAGCTTAATAAGTCTTCAAGGACAGACTTTGACAAGTAAAGATTTAGTCAGAAATTCTTCTGAAATGTCTTAAGCCTTCTGCTGGTTGAAGTCTTCTACTTCAGGATTCCATAGTGTGGTCAGATAGACAAATTACCTGTAGGTTAGATAAATTTCTATTTTTGGTACCCATGGTTAAATGGGTCCTGCCAGGTGAGCCTTCAAAATCCCTGTTCCTTATATGTTTGAATTTTCATCATATTGATCACCACCAATCATATCCATGTATGTATCCAATTTAGATATTACATTTTAAGATGCATGATGATGAATGTGTATAAGATTAACCATTTTAACAAGACACTCTTTTTCTTTGATTGTTTTATCATTTTCTTGGTTATGTTCACAGAGTTTAAATGTTCACAGAGTGAGAATCAACTCTAACACTTATTTGTATGGTTGATTCATGGAGGTGATCAGTTTCTATGAATCTTCAAGATATTCTTATAGAACTTATCATACTCTATGTGTTATCAAAAAATTAGAACATAGGTTTTTACATACATACTAACTCATCAACAAATAATTCTCCGCTTAAAATTAATTAAATCTTGGTATGCTTATGACCTATTTCAAACTTCTTTCAAGATGTTGTCTTCAACCTAAAACTTGGATGGAGAGAAAGTTTGTTAGCATTTGAGTTTCCAACTTCAGTGTACTTTATCTCTTCTCCTTTTTAGGTAGAGTATGGCCTCTTGATAGAATACAGTTATAGCGCATAAGGTGATGCAATATGATGTACACATTTATACTGATGAGGAACCGTTCCTTTACATTGTCAATTTATTGACAGTCATTTATCTTGATATACTGAGGTTAGGCATTGATGTGCATACTTTTTCCTTTACTTCTGACAGCTTGTTGCTCCAGTTGTCCTTTGATCAATCAGTCATAGTCGTGAAGATGTAGACTCAGAGAATCTCGACATCTTTAGTTCTTTGACAACCTTGAGTCCTCAAGGTTCACATCCAGCTGTTGGTTGGCCAAATATAGATTTAAGAGATTCTTCTTTCTTCTCTGAATGAGTACTTCTTAGCACATTTGGCCATTTCATCTTTTAGTCTGGTGGATTATTGACTATTTACTGTTGATGCCTCTTGAGCTCCCATATCTGCTCTCCAGACTACACGATTGATTATGGAAATGAATTGGTCTTGATGTTATAGTATTTAATAACATGGACCAATCTGAGAAGCTTTAGGTGTATATACACATTTACCTGTACACAATATTTCCAACTTGTGAGCTCATCAGCATTTACAAGTGACTTACAACTAAACTAAGTTTCGAACAATGTTTGTGACTAGGATCAGACTCAAAGCGATTAGCTTTTGAATATAGCATGAGAACCTGCTTTGATACCAATTGTTAGTTCGTAGTAGGCACACAATAGATCTAGAAGGGGGGTTGAATAGATCCTTTTTAATTTTAAATACTTTTCTCATTTATTTTGTAATGTTAATGATTTAACATATGACAAACATAAGAATCTTTTCAAGCACAACAGAATAAGTAAAGGATCCCCTTCATTGATATATTCATAATTATACATACATTGTTCTTAGAGTTAGTTAAGTTATAAGCAGTTAATATATGTATAGTATTTAACGCAATTAGGTATATAATATAAATAACCTAAAGTAAAAGACACAGGGGATTTTAAGTGGTTCAATGACTCAAGCTCCTAATCCACTCTTCTGCTTTTTACTAGCTGGATTTCCACTCAAGAAGGGCAGCACCCTGAATCACTAAGATTCCTTCAAGGCCAGCAGCCTTGGAACTTCAGTTCACTAAGAACTCTTCAAGGCCACCAGTCTTTGAACTCCTCTAGTTCCTTTGGAACTCTTCAAGCCCAGCAGGCTTGGAACTTCATTTAGTTCCTCCGGACTCAGGCCCTGACTACTTGTTGTAGTTGTTGTTGTTGGTGGTGGTGCTGAGCTACTAAGATGTCTTTAACCTTCAACATCTTTTGTACTTAACAGCTTGGCGTGGTCCTCTTTGCATTTTTCTTGAGTTTGGACCACATCTTCTCTGGTGCATCTGATCTTTACTCTTTTCTGCTCATCTTCATCTGATGTCAGCTGTGCACCATCACCATCTAGATTTACTAAGTCTCTAAGCTTTTGGTAGACTTCCTAAGGCACTTAAAAAATGTTGAACCCTTCTTGAAAGTTTTGCAGACATGATTCTACATCTATTCTTTTTCAGCTTTTGGTTTATGGTGATCTGTAGAGTGGCTCTCTTGATATTCTTTACACTCTGCCAATTTTCTAAATGCTATCTTCTTGGTCTTCTCGGCTCTCAACTTAGCTGCCATCTTCAACGGAATTCTCATCTTTTTTGAGTGAAACTTTAGTTTATTCGAGTACTTCTTTAAGGTTGCTTCATTTCCACCTTTGTAGTCTCACTGTCACTGAGACTTGTTCTGTTTAGTTCTGGTGGAACTCGTAGAGTTAACAATAGCATTCCAACAACTCAACGATTCTGCATCTATTCTTTTTTTTTTGATACTTGAAGCTCTGGCTTATTTATACTCCTTTCCAATCTTCCCGTTGGGATATAGCCATTGAAAGTTATTCGAATTACTTCGCAGATCTCAAGTTATTTGATGCAGACTGCAGATGTGACATGACATCCCTTTTTCATCTTTCTAATACTGCAGTCTACTGTTTCACCTACCCTGTCAGAGATGCCACTTTGATGCCTTGGGCAGGTAGTTATCTCTATTTTTTCTTTCTGACTTCTCGATTAAAAATCAAAGATTGTCCTTTTGAATTAATGATCTCAACTAGCAATGTTCAAATATTAGTCTTCAGATTGAACCATTGTCAATGCTTTAATCTCCAGATGACAGAACTCTACGATTCTGATTCCTATCTTCTTGGACCTGATTATAGTGTCATGTTGAATGTCGCTCATCTACCGATTAAGAAAACATTACGATCTTGAAGAGTGTTCATTGGATCTTCAATGTAGAACACTTCTTTCTTTATTTGTGCAGTACTTCAATACTTTTGTTTGCCTTGACTGATCTCAGGAACTGATAGATTGACTCCTAGTTCTGGTCTCTTCTGAATAGCAAGACACCTCAGATTTGTGGTATGCCCAACTTGCTTTCTCCTTGTGATCTCCCATTCACTTATCATCAATGGATTGACTCATTCTTAATCACTTTAGCCTTGTTCTTCATAAATCGACCAGTATGTCTATGTACACTTCATCAGTTCCTTCTTTAGCTTGGCAAACACTGATCCTGGTTGAACCCAAGATCATTGTCTTATGTTCATTTGACAGCAACTGCACTTGTAGACTTTTCTTTAGTCAGTCACTTTTGCTGAAGTCTTCTTTTGATCTACTTGTAACAGACTTCATCTTGAATGGCTTTACAACTCAATCTGGATGCTGATTGGCTTGGTGCTTAGATCTTCTATTAGCTTGCTAGCCATTCGTTAAGTGCACTCTGGTTCACTTCAGGTGGAATATATCTTTATAGCTCTGACCAGAGGCTTCATCCTTTGGATATTCTGGGAGTGCTCATTTGTTGAGAATCGTGCTTACTCTATGATTCTGCCTTGGCGTTGTGAGCACTTCTGTTGAAGCCTTAGTTTTGCACTCTTCGATTCAGCTTTGGTTTTACAGATACTACGACTTCGAGATCAGATCTTGACACTCTATGTTTTTTATCTATATGCTTGTTGTCTTCATCTGATCTTGCTCGACTACGATCTCTACCTTTGATTTAATCAGTAAACTCTACGACTCTGAGTGTGGTCTACGATTCTTAACTTAGCTTCGGCAGATGCTCGGTCGGCTCGTAGACAGGCTGTCTCTATGATTCTGAACATGACATCCTCAGTAGACTATGGCTCCGAGGATGTTATTCTCGACACACTACGATCCTTCCTTGTCTCTCTTGGTAGTCTATGAACTCCAAGATCTACTATTTTGCAGACTACGTTTCTGCCTTGATAGCTCTCGAGTTTTCCTTGACTCTCCTGGAAGACTATGATTTCTGGTGTAGTGCTCAACGATCAGACAAGCCTATCTATTACATTTTAAGATCAACCTAACACACTTGATCTTTCTATATTTATAGTCCTTGTACATCATTTCTTTTTAAGGACTTTACAAAGCTATTTTGCTTATGTAGGATCAACCTAACATATTTGATCAATTCATTCTAAGTCATTTATACATATGTTCCTATAATCTATTAAAGGACTATACAGCTTTTCTTAATGTAAGCATACTTGCATATTCATTCATTTATATCATAATCAAATCATACATAAGTAGGAATATCATTCACATGCTTATTCCTAACACCTACCAAAAAATCAATTGTGATATGCTCCCATTTCCATTCTGGTATCTCCAACGATTGCAATAATTCGCTTGACCTTTGATGCTCAGCTTTAACTTTTTGACACAATAAACATTTCACCACGCACTCAGCCACATCTTTCTTTATATTCGGCCACCAAAAATGATGTCTAAGATCCTGGTACATTTTTGTACTCCCAAGGTGAATCAAATATCTTGAGTTATGAGCTTCACTCAGAATTTCCTCCTTAACTTCCAGTACTTGCGAAACCCAAATTCTCCCTTTAAATTAAAGTAACCCTTCTGAATTGATTTTAAATTTGTTTTCCTCACCTTTAGATACTTTCTGTCTTATATTTTCACAGTCTTCATCCTGAAGTTGTGCATTCTTCACCTCATCTATTAACGTTGAACCGTTTCCCATCTGAAAAAAAAATTCATCTGATTCTGTCGGATATTTAATTTCCGACTCCTTCTTTGCCATTTCCAACACTAGCTTCTCCTGAGCAGTCAACATCATTAACTTCTCCCATCCCTTCCTACTTAAAGCATCAGCAACAACATTCGCCTTTCCGAGATGGTAGAAAATCTCACAGTCATAGTCTTTAATCAACTCCAACCATCTTCTATGTCTCATATTCAAATCTTTATGTGTAAAGATATACTTCAGACTTTTATGATTGCTATATATTTCACATCTCTCTCCATAAAGATAGTGTCTCCAAATCTTCAGGGCAAACACCACCGCAACCAACTCTAAGTTATTAGTCAGATACCCTTTCTCGTAATCTTTCAATTGACATGATGCATACGCAATAACTTTGTCATTCTGCATAAGCACACAACCTAGTCCTTTATGCGATGCGTCACTATATACTACAAAATTCCCTTTATCATCTGGCAATGAAAACACAGGTGCTGAACTCAACCTCTTCTTTAATTCTCGAAAACTTTCCACACACTTCTCCATCCAGACAAACTTAAATGTCTTCCTAGTTAAATTCATCAATGGAGTCGCGTTTTTGGAAAAGTCTTGAATAAAACGACTATAGTAATCTGCCAATCCTAAGAAACTCCTTACCTTTGACGGCGTCTTTAGCTGATCCCATTTTATTACAGCTTTTACTTTTGATGGATCTACTGAAATTCCGTCCTTATCAATAACGTGCCCGAGAAACTGTACACGTTCTAACCAAAACTCATATTTTGAGAATTTTGCATATAACTTTTCTTTTCTCAATGTCTACAACATCACTTTTAAATGTTCAATATGTTTCTCCTCAATCTTGGAATACACCAATATATCATTGATAAACACCACCACAAATATGTCTAAGAATGGTTTAAACACCCTGTTCATCAAATCCATGAACGCTGCAGGTGCATTGGTTAAACCAAAACACATAACCCAAAACTCATAATGACCATATTGAGTTTTGAATGCTGTTTTTGGTACATCCTCTAGCCTCACCTTCAACTGATGATAACCACTTCTCAAATCTATCTTTGAGAAATATCTTTCCCCCTTCAGTTGATCGAACAAGTCATCGATTCTCGATAATGGATACTTATTTTTAATCGTAACTTTATTCAATTCTCGGTAGTTAATGCAGAGCCGCATCGATCCATCTTTCTTCTTAACAAACAACACCGGTGCTCCCCATGGCGACACACTCAGTTGAATATACTTTTTGTTGAGCAATTCTTGCAACTGCACTATCAACTCTTTCATCTCTACCGGGGCCATTCTATATAGAGCTTTAAATATCGGAGTCGTTCCTGGTAGTAAGTCAATCATGAACTCGATTTCTCGATCCGACAGAAGTCCAGATAAATCATCTGGAAATACGTCTACAAAATCTCTTATGACCAGTATCTCTTCTAACTTCACATTCTTTTTCTGTGTATCGACTATGTAGGCTAAGTATCCTACACATCCTTGTCTTAACAAGTTCTTGGCTTGCATCACCGTCAGACATCTTACTTGTCGAGGTGACTTACTACCATAAAACACTACCTTTGACGGAGTCATAAGGTTTACACATTTCTTTTGGCAATCAATTACTGCCCCGTAATTGAATAACCAATCCATTCCCTGTATGACATCAAATTCCCCAAGATTAATTGGTATCAAATCTACCATCATCTCGTGACCCTTTATAACCACTCTACAATTCCTATATATGAATCTAATAGCAATCACTTCCCTATTCGCAATCTCTATACTCAAAGGATAATCTAATTCTTCCTGAGGCAATTCAAAGTTCTGAGAAAATTCATCCGATATAAATGAACAAGTAGCACCCGAATCAAACAGCACATAAGCATTAATACCATTAATCAGAATGATACCTGACACAAATCCTTTAACTGCACAACATCTTGTACGGTCATATTGAAAGTCCTCACAGTAGGTCGACTTGACTGTGCTGGTCTAGTGATAGTCAATGTACTACCACTGTTGTTTCCCTTTCCACCACTTGCACTTCTCGCTGTCGGTGATCCTTCGAACCGTAGGTGAAACATGCTCATTTCTTTGGGCTAAAACAGTTCGGTGCAATGTGTCCCTCCTGACCATAGTTGAAACACACCCGCTTACCCTTCAAACATACCCCAATATGGTTCTTCCTGCAAGTAGCACAAGCTTCAAATTTCTTCTTTTGTTAACTTCCTTGATGTCCTCCCATAGTCGAATTCTCGCTCCACTTCCTCTTCTGATTATTACTTCCAACATTACTTCCACCAGCCTTATTTTCGTTCTCTTTGTTTCTCTTTTTTCTGTTCTTGATTGTACTTGGTTAAGGCATCGCTTCCACCTTCTGCAATAATTTCCTTTTCCAGTACAGCCACAAATGTGTTTAACTGAAACATTGAAACCTTGGTATAAAGCCAGGGCTTCAACCCTTGTTCAAACCTTCTCGCCTTACACTCATCGGTATTGAATTGGTAGGTGGCAAATCTTGCCAACTCATTACACTTTGCAGCATATTCTTGAACAGTCATGGTTCCTTGTTTCAGGTCCAAAAATTGCACCTCCAACTGATTCTGAGAACTAGCTGGAAAGTACATCTCGAAAAACATCTCCTTAAATCTATCCCACGCTATTATTCCTTGTCCCCGATGAACCTTATTTGCCTGCCACCAATAGCTAGCTTCAGACTTCAGCATGAACATTACGAACGTAGTCTTCCGATCCTCGTTGACTCTAGCAACATCGAACACCTTCTCCATATCCATGATCCAGGTTTGGGCTTCAACTTGATTCATAGACCCTTGAAACTCTGGCTGTCCAACCGCTTTGAATTCCTTGAAGGCCGGGACTTGAGCTTACGGTTGATTCGCAAGTGCTCCCTTTAACAAGGTCACCAACTACTGAATTGGGTTAGCTTGGCCTCATTATTATTGTTAGTAGACCCCTCAAGAGGTGGTTGTTGGCGTGGTTGTCTTCTTCTAGGAGGCTGAAAGTAGTATGCACACAAGCCAATCATTATTGATGATAAAGCATATACTTTGTAACAATCTTATTCATTTATTAATAAAAAGTATTACTTTATTAAAAACTTTTAATTATCTACATGATGCTGTTTTATAATATGTGATAAACACATAGTTTTAAGCAATGCTTTTAGAATAATGATGATGATCATTCTAATGAGATCTAAATTTTTAGAAAACTTAAAACTAAAATAGTTCCCAATCGTTGGATTACTAAATTGGGGATTAGTGAATCCGAATAGATTGGTACATACATTGCTTGCTCATTGGATGAGGATGATTGATCTCATGATTATTTGTGTGGAGACACTAAAGCAATTATGTAGGTGCTTATTAGAGAATAAGTTCACTGAACGTGCCTCGCTAAGGAATACCTAATGGTATTTTACTTGCCTGTCAATAGGAATTCCTGTAGTAATAGTAGTACAAGTGATCCTTGGACTTGAGATCACCATAATATCTTGTGTATGATGAGTTATACTTTGACTTATTCCTTAAGACCCTTAGGGTATATCAAAGGGTATGCTTGGGTATAATAAGTTGTACATAGAGATAATGTATGATCATTAAAGAATCTACTACTTCTAGTAAAAGAAGAGAAATGACAACCTAGTAGTCCTTGGCCAAGATAGAATGAAATTATAAAAGAGTTTCTAATTTGCATTATTTGGAGTTGTGCATTTAAGAATCGAAAAACATATAATTAAATTAAATAAGACTTGACAGTAATTTCATGTCTTATATTTAATTGGGACATTGTATGGTGGAAGGATTTAATTGTACGATAACTATTTACTCAAATGTTCTTTTATGATTAATGTTGAAATCTATATTATCTAGAAAGTCCTTGATCGCTAGGGAGGTTTATCCCTATTGTAGAATAAATATTATTTATTTAAATAAATTAATAGTTTAATTTATTTATTTAAATAAGATTAGAATTGTTCTAATTGATTTATTTATAACCGATTTAATATGGAGAACCTAAAGGGTCACACCATAAAAGGAAGAATAATTATTTAAGAAGTTAATGGCATAATCGTAATAATATGTTAAGTGTATTTAATTTAATCTATAGTGATAGAATAAATTAAATAGCTTAATACTTATTATTTAATATTTTGGAAATATTAAATATATAAATTAATAAGAAGAGTCTTATTAATATTATTAAGATTATTATTATTTTAATTTCTAAAGAGTTGGAAATTAATTTAATATTAGTACTCTCATTTATTCCTAATAAGATTAGGAGGCTAATTAATTAATGGATTTTAATTAATTAAAATAAAACTCAATTTCTTAATTGTTAAGGAGGATTGCCCACATCTATAAATTAGAGAAGTCTTATTATAGGTGAGGTGGTTGTTGACTTTTTCACAACAAACATGATTCTAATTATTGTAGAGTACGCTCTTTTCAATAGAAATAGAAAAATTAGGGTTTTGCCAACCACGCATCTTCTTGAATCTTTCTTTTTCCTTGGTGGATCACCTCTAGAGGCCAAACACTTGGGTGGCTAACGTTGATCAAAGGAAGAAACCAAACCAGGTAGATTCAAGTTAAGCACGAAAAGGGTTGGAGGTGAACTTGTACATGAGGAAGCTCGGATCTTCAATGGTATGATTATTGTTCTTTATTTTTAGTTTAATTAATAATTTCACATAAAGGATGATCCGAGTATATGGTTTGTAAAATTTTAAAACTCTGATTTTTCCACGTTTCCGCTTATTTTGTGCAATTTGATTGCGTTCATGAATATTACAAACCTGACTGTGGCATCAGAGCCAAATCTTTATGAGAATTATTAATTTTTTTAATTTGATATGTATATTGATATGAGTTTAGAACAATTTAATTGGGCATAATTTTATTGTATAAAATTTTTTAAAAAAAATAATAAACCGCGCTGAGTTCCTACATGCTCATTCGCATAACGACAAAAGTATGAATCTGTTTCTTATATATTACTTTTGTTTATATGATTATTTTGTTCATTTATTTTATATGTATATACAAGCTGGGTCCCGTGCCTCCGGCACTGTATGGACAATATGATTTATCTCAAATTTTGAACAACCAAAATAATTTATTGAGTGAGCGGGAAATTTAAAGTCATTTGTATTTTATTAAATTATTATTATATTATTAGATAGATAGATGTATTTTATTAGATAGATGTATGAACGGTGGGATTTATCCTAAACTTTGGACGGCCCAGATGATTTATTAAGTGAGCGGGAAATTCAAAATCATTTGTATTTTATTAGATAGATATCACCAGCATATCACTTTTCATGAGCATAGTAATCATTTCTCCGGGAGATTAGTAAGTATTACATATATATACGGATTCATGCGGATATATATTATATATATAATTTAACGGTTATATATATATATATATATATATATAGAGAGAGAGAGGGGGAGAGAGAGCAAGGATCAAGTGCATACCCTTTATCTTACTCACCCGTGCTCACCCTCCGTTTAGCGACATACCCGGCGACGGTTTCGGTCATACAACAATCGTCTATACTTTTAGCGACGGACAACATATTGCATCGCTAAAAGTATAGACAACGGTTGTATGACCGAACCGTCGTCGTGTCCGTCGCTAAAGGGGGTGAGCACTGGTGAGTAAGATAAAGGGTATGCACTTGATCCGGACCGTATATATATATATATATATATATATATATATATATATATATATATATATATATATAATATTTTAATTATTTTATAAATAAAATAAAAAGTTTATTTTAATTTTAAAATTGGATTTCATGTTAACTAATTAGAGTTGGAATTGGATTCCATGATAATTAATTGGAGTTGAAATTAGATTCTATGTTTCCTTAAATAAAGGAGTTTATTTAGATATGAAATAAGATTTCATATTATTCAAAATAAAGGAGTTTATTTGTGAGTAGGAAAGAATCCGTATTTCCTTAAATAAAGGAGTTTATTTAAATATGGA
This sequence comes from Panax japonicus, assembly GCA_020205505.1. Taxonomy (NCBI): domain Eukaryota; kingdom Viridiplantae; phylum Streptophyta; class Magnoliopsida; order Apiales; family Araliaceae; genus Panax; species Panax japonicus. The sequence goes on from CM035114.1 coordinate 30,706,300, forward strand.
ATAAGATTTCATATTATTCAAAATAAATGAGTTTATTTGTGAGTAGGAAAGAGAACATGTGTTTCCTTTAATAAAGGAGTTTTTTTACTTGGAATTAGATTCCATAATTAATTAAAATAAATGAGTTTATTTTGATTAAAGATTTTATTAAAATAAAATAGTTTATTTTATTCAAAATTTGATAAATTAAAATAAAAGTGGTATATTTGAATTTAAATTTGGATTAAAATAAAGGAGTTTATTTTAATTCAAAATTAGATTTTATACTAACTAAATTTGCCCATTAAATGATATCAATATATATATATATATATATATATATATTGAATGTTTATTATTCATAAGATGAATATTATTTATTTATGCATATGGTGATGTGGATGATAATAAATGGGATTGATTATGGACTATTGACCAATGTGATTGGATTTTATTTTAGTTGAATGCATGAATGTATGGATTTTATTAAATGGGGTCTATGTACCTCGTCTTCTCTAATTTTTTCTTAATGTAAATTATATCTTCCTCCTATGTACTTGCCCTTGACTACTGATCAATGTTTCTATTTATTTTAAATAGTTTTGTAATGGAGCCCGGGTTTAAATGTAATAGTTATATTTAAATTTAATTCTTATACCCCTAGGATTTGACCTTTTGGTTCACTTAGTGGCTCTAGTGAACCAAACTAGAATAAAAGTCCATAATCAATTCGGGTAGAATATAGTATTCTATATGTGCATGCTTATATATATATATATATATATATATATATATATATATATATATATATATATATATATATATAGGGAAATGATCCGTGGAATACGTTAGATATTAACCCTGTTTCAACTAACGTTCATCCATCCGTCCAAAATTGGAGTTAATGGCTGAGATGAGCGCCCAGTCGCTAGAGGGAGTAGCGGCCAGCAAATTTCTTTTATGCTGGCTGCTAGAGGGTAGCGGCCAGTCAAAATGACGTGTTTCGACTGACCGCTAGAGGGAGTAGCGGCCAACATAAAAGAATTTGGCTTAATTACTGATTATTCTAATTATTCTCATAAAATAAAATAAAATAATAAATAATTATAAGGATAATCAGTAATTATCTTTATATTTATCCTTATACTTATTAACAAAATAAGTATGTATAAGATTAATTACTGATTATTGTTTTATGATTTTTAATTATAAATAGGAAATAGTGATTGAGTTTATATATTTGAGTATGAATATAATATAAATTCAATCATTGTTTTCTATTTATAATTAAAAATCATAAGATGATAATCAGTAATTATTCTTATACATAAGATTGAATTTATATTATATTCATACTCAAATATATAAATTCAATCTTATGTATAAGGATAAATTCAATCCAAATTATTTTATGTTGGCTGGCCGCTACTCCCTCTAGCGGCCAGTCAAAACACGTCGTTTTGACTGGCCGCTAGAGGGAGTAGCGGCCAGCATAAAAGAAATTTTCTGGCCGCTACTCCTTCTAACGGCTGGGCGCTCATCTCAGCCATTAACTCCAATTTTGGACGGCTGGATGAGCGTGAGTTGAAACATGGTTAATAGCTAATGTATTCCACGGATCATTCTCCCCCCCCCCAACACACACACACACACACACACACACACACACACACACATATATATATATATATATATATATATATATTATGTGTGAGACCCCGAATTTTATGAAATGAAAGTATTCAAATTTTTTATAATTATTCTATTTAGTAAATGGGTAAATTGATAAAAGGTTAAAGTTAAGGGTGATATGAGAAATTTTTTCAAAGTAAACAAGTTGTTATAAAATAATCGGTGATAAAAGTATAGTAATACGTGTGGTTGCATAGTAGCACACGGTATTAATTATTGATGCTTACGTGAGAAATCACTCAGTTTTATTCAATTATTGTCATAATATTTTATATTATTAAATCAATAATTGAGACGACAAAGTTATTCATATTATTATTTACAATATTGACAATATCTAGAAGTTCTATCAAGGAGAGGTTTGGTCACCTAATTATGCGCCAATAAGGAGAATCCTTACTGAAAAGCCCTCTCTTTCCTGGGAACGACCTGGTTGTTAAATATTGTGAGTTATAATATTAATGACGAATAAGTTCGTGTTGATTAAAGATGAAATTGATAGTTCCATTATGTGAGAATTATTGGCGTTAGTGGAAATCAACATTTATTTTGATAATAATTGATGTTTGGAAGTTATATTGACCAACCAGGTAATTAAGCGGATAAATGAGCAATTAATTGCTATTAATTCACATGATTATAACTATTTATTCACATGTGTGTACTGTTGATTCACATTCTTGTACTATTAGGGGAGTTGGTGCAAGATTGATAATACTTACATGACTAAGTTAAAAATGGAGGTATAGATGGAGGTACTATACTGTAATTCGTATTTTCACATGATTATATGTGATGCCCCCAAAATTGGTATATATCACCCATCTTGAGTCGCCAAATACATGATACAAAATTCAAATACAACTTAATTATACAACAGTTGTGTGAAATACGACAAAACATAATCTAAGAGTTGTAATAAGAATATTGTCATCTACACAATATCCACACTCAATGGAGTCCTCATTACATTTATTGTCATACAATTTAACAGAATAGTGAGGACTACTAATGTTATCATCTGGACCGTCTCTCCGTTCCCCGACTAGTCCCGGCTATATTCTCATTTCCTGAAGAATAGTGAAAGAAAGGGTGAGCTCAACTAGCCTAGTAAGAAATATTATGACTAAGATAATGCAGAATAAATTATCATTAGTCTTCAACAATGTTAAACTGATAAAATATAATAGACATCAAGTTTAACTGTAGCGGAATAAGCAATCCATTAGAAGAGTCAAGTAGAGCATGATATCTACTATCTTCTATGATTTAAAATGTTTTCATCAATTTTTATCGCTGAGACTCAGCTTATTGAGGACTTTTACCACATCATTTATAACAATATAGGTCATGATTATACCGAATAATCCCTAGTCATAATCATACCAATTCCATCTATGCACGTAAGCCAAAGATGACTTTCATCACAATATAAGCATGAGGATGATGACAATGACATAATAATTCAATAAAACAAGTTTAAGAATAAATTTTAAAGATTTATAAGTTAATTTATCTTGAAATTAATTACGTCCAAATTGTCAACATGATACTGCTTTGTGGAGTAAAATTCAAGAATGCTCAGAATAATATTTCCATGAAAAGATACTAGATGAAGCGCAAATATCCAGGATATTCTACTAATTTCATGGAGTATAGAAGCCAAAATTTTAACCAAATGTGTATCATAGAATATATGAAACTGCAAATGGATTTTTACCCGCTATGCGGTAATCCACGTAGACAGATCATTTCCACAATTTAATAAGGAATGAATACAAAGGATCATTCACCACGCATGTGATAATCCACATAGATATGTTATTCCAACAGAATAATAAAGAATGGAAAAATAGATGAATTCACCATCCATGCGATAGACCGCACAGACAGGTTATTCCAACAAAATAATAAATAATGGAACCAGGTTTAGCGTAATCCGCACAGACAGGATATTCCAACAGAATAATAAAGAATGGAATAACAAATAATTCACCATGCATGCGATAGACCACACAGACAGGTTATTCCATCAAAATAATAAAGAATGGAACCAGGTCTAGCGTAATCCGCACAGACAGGATATTCCAATAGAATAATAAAGAATGGAATAATAGAAGTATTTCACCATGTATGCGGTACTTCATATAGACAGGTTATTCCAACATAATAATAAAGAATGGAATAACAGAAGCTCTTTTCATGAATACGAAAGAAATAATACCCCTTACCTTAGAAAGAAACTGGATACTGGAGTAGAGAGGTACCAGAACTCTCTTCTTCTTTCTCTCTATAATTTTTCTCTATAATAATTGCTCTATAGCTTTAGTGAATTGGTGAGAAATGAAGGAATAATGAACTTCTAGTTATAGGAAAATATAATTTTGATAATTGCACGTTTTGGGGCTCAAAATATTACAGTATAGTACCTCCATTTATACCTCCATTTTTAACTTAGTCATGCAAGTTTTATCAATCTTGCACTAACTCCCCTAATAGTACATGAATGTGATTCAATAGTACACACATGTGAACAAATAGTTATATAGGTATGTGGATTAGTAGAAATTAATTGCTCATTTTTCTGATTAATTACATGATTTATCAATATAACCCCCAGACATCAATTATCATCGGAATAGATATCGATTTCCACTAACACTAATAATCCCAACACAATGGAACTATCAAATTCATCTTTAATTAACACGAACTTATTCATCATTAATATTACAACTCACAATATTTAACAACCAGGTCGTTCCCAGGAAAGAGGGGGCTTTCCGATAAGGATTTCTCCTTATTAGCGCACAATTAGATGACCAAACCTCTCCTTGACAAAACTTATATACATTGTAAATATTGTAATTTAATAATATAAATAACTTTGTCGTCTCAATTATTGAATTCATAATATAACATATTATGCAGATGATACTGTGACAATAATTGAATCAATAATATGAGAGATATGATTCAACAATTACCGTAGCAATAATTGAGTATAACTGAGTGACTTCTCACGTAAGCATCAATAACCAATACCATATGCTACTATGCAACCACGCGTATTACTGTACTTTTACTACCGGATAGTTCAACAGTTTTAATGGTAACACTTACGTCGTTATTTTTATAAAAAAATAATTCTGTCATTTTCTTATTACGACAATACTTCCGTTGTGGGGTCCACCAATGATTGTGCCGTCGTACGAATATTCTCTATTAAAACGAATATTTCCCGACTAATTGAATATTATATAACCACTTGCTTACTTTGCAAAATTTGTAAATATTACCCACAACTATAACATTATATTATATCCACACCATAATATTCAAAAATATATTTCGAGAGAAATTAATCTTTATTCATAAAAGTTGGGGTCTTACAACCTCCCCTTCTCATGAAATTTTGTCTTCGAAATTAGGTTACTTACCTGGTATATCGAAGAGGTGAGGATATCTTGATTTCATCTAAGATTCTAACTCCCAGGTCATTTATTCCACATCACGGTTTATCCACAAAACTTTGACTTGAGGTATAACCTTGGAGCATAGAATATGATCCTTCTTATCCAAGATTTTAACAGGTAACTCTTCATACGTTAAATCTTCCTTTATCTCATCTGGTTCTAATTCAATAATGTGGTTTGGGTCATTCACATATTTACGTAACATAGATATGTGGAAAATATTATGAACACGAGACATACTTGGCGGTAAGGCGAGTCTATAGGCCACAGATCCTACTCGTTCGGGGATTATAAATGGGCCAATAAATCGAGGATTGAGCTTTCCTCTCTTTCCAAATCTCATATCTCCTTTCCATGGAGAAACACGTAACAACACATGATCTCCAATATTGAATTCCACTTCTTTTCGATGAAGATCAGCATAACTCTTTTGTCTATCTTATGAGATTTTTATACGTTGTCGGATCATTTAAATCTTTTCCATAGTCATACGTACCAACTCCGGTCCCAACAATGTTGCTTCACCTACCTCATCCTAGCATACTGGAGAATGACACTTTCTTCTATACAACGCCTCAAATGGAGCCATGCCAATACTTGCTTGATAACTGTTGTTGTAGGAAAACTCCACCAATGGTAAGAACTTGTCCCAACTTCCCTTGAAGTCAAGGCCACAGAATCTTAATAAATCTTCAAGAGTTTGAATAGTCCTTTCCGACTGCCCATCCGTTTGAGGATGATATGCCGAACTAAATTGTAAATCCGTGCCCATAGCTTTTTGCAAACTAACCCAAAATCTTGAAGTGAATCTTGGATCTCGATCAGAAACTATGGATACTGGCATACCATGCAATCTTACAATCTCATTTATATACATACTAGTAAGACGTTCAAGTGTATAAGTTTCTCGTATCGGTAAGAAATGAGTAGACTTGGTCAATCTATCAACAATGACCCAAATCACATATATGCCTTGAGAAACCTTAAGAAGACCAGTAATGAAATCCATGGTAATGTGCTCCCACTTCCATTCTGGAATTTCAAGTGGTTGCAATAGACCTTTTGGCACTTGATGCTTCGCCTTGACTCGTTGACAAGTTAGACACCTTGAGATAAACCCCGCTATCTCTCTCTTCATTTTGCTCCACCAAAATATATGTCAAAGATCACGATACATTTTGGTACTCCCAAGATAGATTGCAAATGGTGTGTTGTGCGCCTCCATCATGATTTTATACTTTAAGTCAGAGTCATTAGGAACACAAAGTCTGGAGTTGACTCAAAGTATTCCTTCTTCATCGATTCTTACTTCTGGGATAGCACCTTCTTGCACTTTCTCCCTCATACGCATCAGCTCCAGGTCTGTAGCTTGAGAAACTTTAACTTTATCAATTAAAGTTGGTTCTACTCGTATATTCGCCATCATCATATGGGTCCCTGGAGTCTTTAACTCTATCTACATCCTTTGTAAGTCATACAAAATGGGCCTTTGCGTTGACAATATCGCACTCATACCCGCATATGATCTTCTACTCAATGCGTTAACTACCACGTTCGCTTTTCCAGTATGGTATTTGATGGTATAATTATAATCTTTCAACAGCTCAAGCCATCGTCGTTATCGCATGTTGAGTTCCTTTTGAGTGAAGAAATATTTGAGGCTTTTATGATCCGTATAAATCTCCACCTTCTCTCCATACAGGTAATGCCTCCAAATCTTAAGCGCAAAAATGACTGCTGCCAACTCTAGATCATGAGTAGGATAATTCCTCTCATATTCTTTGAGTTGTCGTGAGGCATAGGCTATGACTTTCCCATGTTGCATGAGAACACATCCTAACCCTTTTCCTGAAGCATAACTGTAGATGACAAATCCCTCCGAGCCAGATGGTATTATCAGAACTGGTGCTGAAATGAGTCTCCTCTTGAGTTCTTGAAAACTCTTTTCACATTCCTCGCTCCAACCGAATTTTGTATCTTTTCGAGTTAGTTGAGTTAATGGAGTAACGATTCGAGAAAACCCTTCTACGAATCTCAGATAATAACCAGCTAAGCCAAGAAAGCTACGTACTTCGGTCACTGACTTAGGTTGCTCCCAGCTTTGAATTGCTTCAATCTTTGTCGGGTCAATAGATATTCCATGATTTGATATTACGTGCCCAAGGAATGCAACTTCCTTAAGCCAGAACTCACATTTCTTTAACTTGGCATAAAGCTTGTTTTCACGAAGCTTTTGAAGTACCAGCCTCAAGTGTTGCTCATGGTCTTCACGGGTTTTGAAGTATATGAGGATGTCATCAATAAAGATGACAACAAAGTGATCCAAATATTTCTTGAATACTCGGTTCATCATGTCCATGAAGGCAGCAGGAGCATTAGTCAATCCAAAAGACATGACTAGGAATTCATAGTGCCCGTACCGAGTTTGAAAGCAGTCTTTGGAATGTCATGAGTTTTAATCTTTAACTGATGATATCCGGAACGAAGATTAATCTTTGAAAAGAATTTGACTCCTTGTAACTGGTAAAACAGGTCATTAATGCGAGGAAACAGGTACCTATTTTTGATGGTGGCATAGTTCAACTCCTGATAATCAATACAAAGTCGCATACTTCTAACTTTCTTCTTCACGAATAGAACATGAACACCCCAAGGAGACGTACTAGGACGAATGAAACCGATGTCTAACAATTCCTGTAGTTGGGTTTTTAACTCCTGAAGTTCAATAGGAACCATTCGATATGGAGCTTTGGAAATGGGTTTTGTACCGGATTCAAGGGCGATACAAAATTCAATTTCTCACTCTGGGGGTAGGCCAAGAAGTTCTTCAGGGAATACGTCAGGAAATTTATTAATAATAAAAATATCATTCAAATCTGACGTATCTTTATTTAAATCCGTGACATGGGCTAAGAAAGCTTGACATCCATTTTTTAATAAACAAATAGCTTTATGACTTGATATGATAGTGATTGATTTTAGCGGGTTGGTTGCTTAAATTCGCATAATAGGTTGGTTAGGAATATGAAAGATAACAACCTTACGAAAATAATCAATTTTAGCATGATGAGTAGTTAATCGATCAACCCCTAAAATCATATCAAATACAAGTATTTTCAAAGAAATAAGATCGACAGGTAACGTGCGGTTACCGATTTGAATCAAACAAGACTTATAAACTATGGATGTAATGAAGGTTTCTCCTAACGGAGTTTTAACAGATAAGTCAAAGTCTAATTTCTTCGGAGTTAAATTTAAACGTTGAGCGCAAGTAGGAGAAATAAAGGAATGGGTAGAACCGGTATCATATAAAGTATAAACTTCACTAGAGTTTATGATTAGCTTACCCGTGATCACCTCGTTCGGATTCGTCGCTTTTTGGGAGGTTACGACAAACGCTCTCCCTTTAACTACTTGTTTTGTCTTGTCTGGGACACCCTTTGATGCCTCCATCCCAGCTAGACTTTATTTTGGTGCACAACAAAATCAGGCTAGGTGACCTTCTTTTCCATAAATATAACACGCTTTGGACTGCATCGTGCAGTTTGGACTTATGTGTCCTTCCCCTCCACATTTGTAACATACGACCGATAGTCGTTCTCCTTCCTTAACAATAGGTGCTGGTGCTGACGTCTTTTCATCCTTATGAATCTCCTCTTCTTAAAATTTTCACTCTTATTGTCATGGCCATGATTACCACCGAAGTGATTATCATTTCAGGCATGTTGATTCCCTCCATGTTTGTTGTCACCACTTTGATGACTGCTACCACTGGTATTATCGACTTATCGGTTGCTCTCTCTTGGTTGGGTTGACTCATTATCGCGCTCTAATAACTGAGCCCTATTCACAACATCTGAATACAAACAAAGTTGGTGAGAAATTAGGTATTGACATATCTCAGGTTTCAAACCTCTTAAAAATATCCGCGTCATTCTCTCCTCATTATCAACCAAGTGGGACACAAACCGAGATAACTCAGCAAACTTAGCTTTGTACTGCGCCACAGTCATATTGTTTTGCTCAAGCTTGTTGAACTCTACCTCCTTCATGTGACGAATACTTTCAAGAAAGTACTTGTCATTGAACAGCTCTTGGAACTTCTCCCAAGACATTTTGAGTGCGGTAGGTTGAGTACTCTTTACAGATTCCCACCAGTAATCTGCCTCTGCTCGCAACATGAAGGTGGCAAAGGGAACTTTTTGCTCCTCGGAGCATCCCAAGACATCAAATATCTTGTTGATTTGCTTTATCCACGTCTCTGTCTTAAGTGGTTTTGGCTCTCCAAAAAACACTGGTGGTCCCAGCTCCTTGAACTGCTTAGCGGTGACCGTCCGAGAGTTTTCAGTGTTTCCACCTACATTTTGGACAGGAGCCGCTTTCACCTAATGTTGCATGAATTACATAAAGCCTTTGAACATCCCATCGTTCACCATTTCATCGATGTTATTGTTTACATGAGGATTATTGTCTTTTTGTTGCACATTATCCTGGGCATTAATCTATGGTGACTCAACAGTCTCATGTGCTTCATTATTTATCTCAACATTTTCAGATGCCATTTTCAAATACTGCCACAAAAATAAGGGTTAATTAACATATCACATATTATTCCTATACTCTGACCGACCAATTAAATACCCAATAAACTTATGTAGGTCATACTAGCGAAGGAATTCCTCGTCTCTCCCCTCATATTTCTTGTCTCACATCTCAGCTAGGGATCATATCCCTAAGCTTTGATACCAACTGTGACGCCCCCAAAATAGGTATACATCACCCATCTTGAGTCGTCAAATACATGGTACAAAATTCAAATATAACTTAATTATACAACTGTCGTGTGAAATACGACAAAACATAATCTAAGAGTTTTAATAAGAATATTGTCATCTAGACAATATCCACACTCAATGGAGTCCTCATTACATTTATTGTCATATTATTTAACAGAATAGTGAGGACTACTAATGTTATCATCTGGACCGTCACTCAGTTCCTCGACTAGTCCCGGCTACGTTCTCATTTCCTGAAGAGAACAGTGAAAGAAAGGGTGAGCTCAACTAGCCTAGTAAGAAATATTATGCCTAAGATAATGCAGAATAAATTATCATTAGTCTTCAACAATGTTAAACTGATAAAATATAATAGACATCAAGTTTAACTGCAGCGGAATAAGAAATCCATTTGAAGAGTCAAGTAGATCATGATATCTACTTTCTTTTATGATTTAAAATGTTTTCATTAATTTTTATCACTGAGACTCATTTTAATAAATAAACCACATCATCGAGTCATCCCTGCACTACGGGCCAAGGATATTCATTAAATCATCAATGATCATGATTATATCGAATAATCCCTGGTCATAATCATACCAAAAACTATATATCAATGCACTACAAGCTACTGAGGACTTTTACCACATCATTTATAACATTACAGGTCATGATTATACCTAATAATTTCTGGTCATAATCATACCAAGTCCATCTATGCACGTAAGCCAAAGATGACTTTCATCAAAATATAAGCATGAGGATGATGACAATGACATAATAATTCAATAAAACAAGTTCAAGAATAAATTTTAAAGATTTATAAGTTAATTTATCTTGAAATCAATTACGTCCAAATTGTCAACATGATACTGCTTTGTGGAGTAAAATTCAAGAATGCTCAGAAGAATATTTTCATGGAAAGATACCGGATGAAGCGCAAATATCCAAGATATTCTACTAATTTCATGGAGTATAGAAGCCAAAAGTTTAACCAAATGTGTATCATAGAATATATGAAACTGCAAATGGATTTTCACCCGCCAAGCGGTAATCCACGCAGACAGATCATTTCCACAATTTAATAAGGAATGATTACGAAGGATCATTCACCATGCATGTGATAATCCACATATACAGGTTATTCCAACAAAATAATAAAGAATGAAACCAGGTCATGTGTAATCCGCACAGACACGATATTCCAACAGAATAATAAAGAATGGAATAACAGAAGAATTTACCATGCATGCGATAGACCGCACAGACAGGTTATTCCAACATAATAATAAAGAGTGGAACCAGGTCTAGCGTAATCCGCACAGACAAGATATTCCAACAGAATAATAAAAAATGGAATAACAGAAGAATTTCACCATGCATGCGGTACTTCGCATAGATAGGTTATTCCAACATAATAATAAAGAATGGAATAGCAGAAGCTCTCTTCATGAATACGAAAGAAATAATACCCCTTACCTTAGAAATAAACTGGATACTGGAGTAGAGATGTAGCAGATTTTTCTTCTTCTTTCTCTCTATAATTTCTCTTTATAATAATTGCTCTATAGCTTTAGTGAATTGGTGATAAATGAAGGAAGACTGAGCTTCTATTTATAGGAAAATATAGTTTTGATAATTGCACGTTTTGGGGCTCAAAATATTACAGTACAATACCTCCAACTTTTCTTTCATTTTTAATTTAGTCCTGCAAGTATTATCAAACTTGCACCACATCCCCTAATATTAAATAATGTGAATCAATAGTTCAATCATGTGAATCAATAGTTATAAATCATGTGAAAATACGAATTACAGTATAGTACCTCCATCTATACCTCTATTTTTAACTTAGTCATGCAAGTATTATCAATCTTGCACCAACTCCCCTAATAGTACATAAATGTGATTCAATAGTACACACATGTGAACAAATAGTTACATAAGCATGTGAATTAGTAGCAATTAATTGCTCATTTATCCGATTAATTACTTGATTCATCAATATAACCCCCAGACATCAATTATCATCAGAATAGATGTTGATTTCCACTAACACTAATAATTCTAACACAATGGAACTATCAAATTCATCTTTAATCAACACAAACTTATTCATCATTAATATTATAACTCATAATATTTAACAACCAGGTTGATCTCAGGAAAGAGGGGGCTTTCCGATAAGGATTTCTTCTTATTGGCACACAATTAGATGACCAAACCTCTCATTGACAGAACTTTTAGACATTATAAATATTATAATTTAATAATATAAATAACTTTGTCGTCTCAATTATTGATTTAATACTATAACATATTATGCAGATGATACTATGACAATAATTGAATCAATAATATGAGAGATATGATGCAACAATTACTGTAGCAATAATTGAGTGTAACTAAGTGACTTCTCATGTAAGCATCAATAACCAATACCGTGTGCTACTATGCAACCACACGTATTACTGTACTTTTACTACTGGGTAGTTCAACAGTTTTAACGGTAACACTTTCGCCGTTGTTTTTATAAAAAGATAATTCTGTCATTTTCTTATTATGACAATACTTCTATTGTGGGGTCCAACAATGATTGTGACGTCGTACAAATATTCCCTATTAAAACTAATATTCACCGACCAATTGAATATTATATAACCACTTGCTTACTATGCAAAATTTATAAATATTACCCACAACTATAACATTATATTATATCCACACCATAATATTCAAAAATATATTTCGAGAGAAATTAATCTTTATTCATAAAAGTTGGGGTCTTACATTATAACTATTGATTCACATGATTGAACTATTGATTCACATTATTACTAATAAGGGAGGTGATGCAAGTTTGACAATACTTGCAGGACTAAATTAAAAATGATAGAAAAGTTGAAGGTATTGTACTGTAATATTTTTATCCCCAAAACGTGCAATTGTGACAACCCGGAAAATTGGATTGTCCAGAATTTAAGTTTAAAGAATTAGTTATTAATAAAATGAATTTTTATTAATAATATTATGTGTTATGTGTTTATTAATCGTTCTAGAACCTAGGATGAATATAAGTCGGGAGGATTCTGGGTACGAGCTAGATTGAACGAGTAAGAATTTTTAAGACGAAAATGAAAATTTTTCGGGAAAAAAAATATTTATGGGGAAAAAGACGAAATAGGCACTATTGACCCGATGAAACCTAAGGGTTAGGGTTTGAATAACATAAGCCGTTCCGAGAGTTCGGTATGTCGAAATGATATTCCGTCGAAAGATTTGATGATAATATATCGTGATAAGTTAGTTTAACCGATAAAAGTTTTTCTCGAAAAACGTTCAAAAATTAGACGAAATAAAAACGATGAAATGTACTGTTATGTACTTTTCACTCGTTTAGCTACGTTAGGGGAAAACGTGAAGGAAAACGCTTGACACCAAAAAGTATTTTTCCATTTTTCATAAATTCGAAGAATGTGTAAAAGTTAATCGGTAAAGGAAAGATGAAATATCCAAAAATATTTGGATTCCGAGAATCGAAGTTTTTAAAATTGTCGGACAAAACCCGAAAGACGGAAACATGAAGCTTCCAAGGGAAGCTACGTAAGGAGGTGGGATGGCCACTTGGGCACCAAGTAAGGGTGGTGGTCAAGTAAACTTGGTGGCTAAGCATAGGAATAGTAACGGGGTTAAGGGGGGCGAAATAACCAAAATACCCCTAGCCTTGGATTTCTATATAAACAAGCCTTAAGCTCATTTGTTTGGTTTGAAATTATAACAAACACTTGAGAGATAGAGAGAAAGAGAGAGAGTTCGGATGGGAGAAGAAGAGGAAGAGGAATGATGAAAAAGCTAGCTCGAATGCACGCTTTGTCCGACGGAAGGAGATTAAAGAAGAACGCTAATCCGAACGCTAGTTTCTTCTAATTTTCTTTAAGTTTTATATGTTCAAAAACATAACTTAATGAATATAAGAAGTTGATGATTTTAGGAATGGTTTCATATGGTTGAAATCGTAAGAAAATGAAGAAATAAGAATTAGAAATTTAGTTTATAAATTTCTTAAGGAAGTGTAAGATTCGTAAGGATTTTGAGCAATCCGAATGAATCTTACGAATGAGTAGGTCAAATAAGTAAGGAATGATGTTCTATAACATCGAATTCCATGGAAAAGTAAAATCGTAATCCAAAATATCGATTAAAAATGAAGAACACGCGAAGAACGTTGTTAATGGACAAATTTAAAACCATCGTAGGATAATTGTTATTGATGGACAAGTTTAAAACCATCGCGTATAAGTTTGTTGCTTATTGCTTAGTTAGGAACGTTAGAAACGTTCATGAAAAATGGATTAAAATTGAGCTATAACAAAGTTATGGCGAAAATTTCGTAAAAGAAGAACGAGAATTATAAAGTTCATAAATGAACCTGAATGTGCAGGGTTTCATAAGAATGTAAGAGAATGTATAAAATGTGAGTCGTGGACTCAAGAATGAAAGAATTCCGAGTTTGGATGACCGAATTACGGACGAACGAATGAAGAACATTAATAACATAAAACGAACGAAGAGCGAAGATTAAGCCAATTGAATGACATGTTAATGGATTCAGAATGAAGTTCTATCTGAGGTTAATCAAAGTATGTAAGATAAAGAAGATAATGGCTTTGGAACGTCCTCGTTCCGAGTTATAACAAATAAGATATGAGATTTCGAAGTCAGCGTCTCAAGCTTGTAAAAGACTTAGAAAATTTTTCTAGGTTTCATGCTTGCGCTGTAGCGCGAGTCGTGCCTTGGGGGACAACGCCGCAGCGCGAGCTCGGGCCATCAGCTACTGCTAAATGGTGCCGCAGCGCAAATGAAAGGGAAGGGCATGGCGCCACAGCGCCGGTGCAGGGCAATGCCCAGAAATGAGATTTTTATTGCTCAATTACCGGGGGATGTGCAAGAAAGAAATTTAAACATATAGTTCAACTAATGTAACACTTAATCAAGTGTATTAAACCTTTGATGAAGGTTAAATAAAAAGATTAAACGAGATTAAAAGATTAAGAATGTGAACATGGGTTACGAAACCTATATCCGGGGACCGTAGTCACGATAAACGAACGTGAGGGATTGCTATGGTTATGATTCCTTAGACGTTGAGTGACGAAAGTAATGTATAACATTTTGATGTTATGACATGGCTATAAGAGATGAGTGTAAAACATTTAAACACTGTGAATGCAAAGTTGTTGCGATGAACGATCGGTTTTAGCATACAACGAACCATATGGCTTTGACATTAAGAATGAATATTGAACATGTGGTTCAGGTGACGAGTAATGATTGAAAGCAATTTAAAACCTTAAGTAAATTTTGAATGTGAGATTAAGGGATGAACAACGTAAACGTTGAATACGTAAACGATCCTCGTGAATCGTATTCACATCGGGCGAACGTTCTAAGTATACATTGGTTGTATGACTTAGACGTTAACGAAGGTAGTAAGTAAGATATGAATTATCAAGAAAGCCGTAGCAAATGGTAATAAGATTAATGAAAGCTGAATTAGAGTCGGATGAGAATGTTAGAATGAAATGTAAGCGTTGAACACTTTAACTGACGCGAAGGTTGAGTGTACACAAATATTAAATGGGTAAAACCTACACTCCGTGTATGGTTTGACTGTAAGGTAATGAAGATTAATGATTAAACCTGTGAACGGTAAAGAAGTTAAATTAAAGACAAGTACGTAAAACGTAAAAGAAGTCGAGTTAATGTTAATAACTTGGAAGACGTTCCGAGTAAAAAGAATCGGACGTTGTAAGATAAGAATAACGTAACGTAAAATGTTTAACGCTATAAATGCGTAGAATGAATATTGAATGATCGATCTGAGTATACAAAAGACTGTATGACTTAGATGATGATGAATAAATCCTGAGGTATGACATTTAGTTGCCAGAAAGCCATAAGGAATAAGAAATTGACTTAACGAACATTATAGTTTTATAGTTCGGATAAGTTAAGATGAATTTAGGTTATAATACAATTGTAACCTTTGATGGTTGACATATGAGAGCTGAGCTAAACAATTCCTTCAGAGTGCGAAGGTATATACAAAACTGAAAACTGATCTAACTCACTGTATGGGCAGTGTAGATGAGACACATGTGCATACGCACACAGACGCATAAATATATATATATATATATATATTATGTTGATGGCTGAAAAAGAGGAAATTTTGCAATTATAATCAGAAAGGAGACACCATCATTTATTGCATCTTTAATACTGTGTAATATGTTGTTGACACCTTGCTTGCTTTCCTTTACATGTGTACAAACAAATGGGAAATCCATATATTAAAAACTTTCACCATCAACATCACTTCATTGAAAATTAGTTTAGATTTACATAGGGAACAGAAGCTCAGATGGCACAACCCCAAACATAAGATCTGAAAGTAGAAAAACTATAGAGCAATTGTTTGGAATAGAACTACCATAAAACAGTAACACGTTCGTAAATTTCATCTTGTATAAACTTTCAAAAATATGTACACTTTCGTTCTAGAACAATAAATTTCGCAACCTTAAACATCATTTTCCTATATCTTCTAGTTTTATCTTTACAAGGAATATAAATAAGATCAATGTATAAATTTCCTAAAGATGAGCTAAGAATAATGCTAAATATTAGAAATTTTAGTGTTTGGTTTCAAAATTGATATCATCAATCTCATATTATTCTCGCCTCCAATATGAAATACTTCAAAATATGTCATCACAAACTCATGTCCTACGACGTCTCCAATTTTAAACTAATTGTAGTTTTTTCTTAAATTCGTTTATATGCGTGTGTTTGTATAAATATTTGTTTGTGCGTTTTTGAGTGTCTGTGTGTGTATATATATCCATATATATAATATATGTTTAAGACCAGGACTAATTATTTACAGAAAGAAGAAAGAAATTTACCTGAATGTCACAAGAACCAATTAAACCAAACAGAGTAAGATGGCAAGAATTGTTCTGCATTCTTCGCAACTAGTCCCTAGTAAACAGATTCCAGCCAATAGTTATCTGGCTACACCATAAACACGCATAAATCAAATTTCAATATACATAAAATAGAGAAAAGAAACAAAAATTCCAGTTATAAATAGTGATTAAACAATAAAAATTGCACTGTATGCAATGGATAAAGAAAATAATTCACAATGTTGGAAGAGACAATCCCATGCATCAACATCATACTTCCAATTGTCTATGAATTTTAATGGGTTGTGAAACAGATTCTAACAATAGGTGGTGAGTTCTGAGTTATGACAGTAGTGGTGACATGTAAGAGCTCCAACCAATCTCAAAAAGGGTGCTTTTTATCTGGTATTTTTTCTGCAATCTGCGAATGGAGCAGTCAAGGCTCAAAAGAGATGCCGTACATGCCTCCTTTAATGTGATCAAGGCCGCAATTGAAATCAGAGGTTATAATTCTCACTTCTCAGTTGTAAAGTAAGCAAGCATATAGAGAGTTTGAGTGATCTTATCTTAAGTAAACTTCTCTCGTCTTGCAAGAATTTAAAATTTCATTGAACATATTACTCGAATAGCACTACAAACAGTGACCGAGCCACTTGGGCACACCCAACATGGAAGTCTTTGACAGATTTCCATTTTATTAGCAGGAATTCTTCATTCAACATCCCTTCTATAAAGTGTTAACAAACACAGACCAGGTTACCACATTTTTTTATAGATAAAACCTTAAGTTAAATCATTATGATTCAGTAAACTATTTTCCTGTCTGCCAAGTTAAACTAATATAATGAAAGAATCAAAAGCTTTATATATCCATACCTAATGAGCAAAAGAAAAGTTAATCCAAGCTACTAGAAATGGCAGCCCATTGTAAGAGTAACACACCACAAACTATAAACAAATCACATATACTATCAAAATAAATTGATAAAGCAAATACCAAACAATAATTCATTTCATAAGAAAACTTGAAATTAAACAACAGAAAAACCCATGAACTATTTCCAATCTGGACCTAAATTGAGCAAGAGTTGAGCTACATTTCCATAAAAAATAGTACAAAACTAACAATAGTCCCAAAATAATGGTAATAATTCAGTTCAAAATATCACTAGCAGAGAAAACAGCATGTAAATCAAGAAACAAGCGTATGCAATCAATCCGCGATGCTCATCGCCACAAGAAGCCAGCTCAACCAAAAGTCTGGTACAAACCCTTGTCGACCATATCACAAAAACTCCAGTAATTGCCAAAATGGCAGCCCCACCTTGAGGCACAAACAGTGATATAACCGACAAAATCACTATAGGCAGCATACAGTACCCAATCAAGCTCAAACACCGGTACAAATCCAAATTCCCATTTCGACCCGCCAACATGTTAAACACAACATACAGAAACAATGCGGACACAGTGACCCATCCCAAAATAATCCCGAAGTGTAATTTCCCGGCGAGTAATTGAAACAACCCAAATGCCATCAAGAAGAGGAAAGGACCCGATAGATCAGCATCTTCGTGGAGATCAGCTTTAACTCTAAAAGGGTTGAGGATTGAGACCGTTTTGTTCCATATTTGTTTGGTGTTTATGCCTAGTTCTTCGAGGAGAGGGGGTTCATCTTCGAAACCGGCACCGATTCCGATGCTTCCACCGCCGAATTGGGGAGCGGAGAATGACGTGGATGAAGCGGCGGCAGTGGAGCCGACGTCGAAGGACATGAAAGGGATGCCAGGGTTTGAAGATCGTGGGGGCTGAAACGGCGCAGTTGGGAGTCGGCGCTGTTGCGCACCGGCTCCGGGATTTCCGCCGGACGGAAAAACCACCGGTGGGACGTTGAATTCTTTCGCCATGATTGAGGATCTGTAGGTTGAATAAAAAAATTAGGGTTTTGAAGACAGATCGGAAAAGCAAATGAACTTGTATAATCTATGTTGATACATTGGGAAACATACGCCTGTTCGGGAGCAGTTTAAAAGTTGGTCAACCAACTTATAAGCTTTTTTCTACCGTTGTTGTGTTCGTTTACAACTTAAATAGGGACTTATTTCTCGACTTATATAAGTCAAAAATAATAAGTTAATTTATACATTTATTTTATACTTAAATATAAATTATTATCGTAAACATTAGATCATATTCCAATTCGTTGATTTATCTTTTAATTTTGTCAATTAGATAATTGAACTATTAAATATTTTTAATTCCATATTTTCATTCAATTGAGCATGTTGTTGATGTCGTTGTTTGGGTGGGGCATAACTCAACCGATGTGTGTCAAAAAAATAGTTTTAAATTTTAGATTACACATTTAAAGGACAAATTCATTAATCCACTTTATATTAAACATTAATACTGATAAAAAAACAACAAAAGGCTAAAATTGATTAAAGCTGACATTAATATTAATCAAAATCAACAAAAACCATAAAAAAACCGATCAAATCTGCCACTCACTAAAAAGCCCCAACTTCGATCCAAAAAACAGAGAAGCAATTGATCAAATCAGATTATAGATATTCAAAACGACGTTGCAAAAACATAAGAACATTGAAAGAGAAAGTTCATCATCTACTCTTTAATAAACTCTATTTAATCTAAACCCGTGATTAGCAACTTTTCAACTTTCTTTCTTATCATCAAAATTTAATGCCCACAAGCTCGTTTTTTTAATCCAACCACTTTTCTCTTTCTTATTCAATGAGTGACTTCAGAAGGGAAAATAGTTCAGTTTGGTTATAGAATTGGATCCATATAAAAGGTAATGGATCTTCCCATTGGTCATAGGCTCCATTGTCTCTCTATTCCTTTTCTTCTTTATAACCCTAACTTTCCCCATATGGAACTCCCCTTCTACCATTACACCACCTTCACTTCCGACTCCGTTTTTTGTCAAATCTAAGCTCCACCCACTCCCAATCTTGTCTCTACCTCCTCCACCGCGCTTCGCTTACCTTTTTTCGACTCCATCGGCGACGCCTCCATGCTCCGTTGCACCCTCATGGCCCTCTACCACCCCCACAACCGCTACGTCATGCATCTGGATGCCGAATCTTTCTTAGACGAGTGTCTCGATCTCCTTAATTTCGTTCAAAACCACTCAATATTTATAAAGTGGATTGACGAATCTTCACTGGAATCGTTGAGCAATTTTTGATTCTCAGACCTAGGGTTTTTTCGAACGATTTTGGGGTTTGCTCTTTGATCGATTCTGATTGTTTTGTAGCTTTTGATGCTTTTTTATTAGTCTGAATGTATTAAAGAAAGTGGTGTGATGATTTTACCCTTTAATATATCAAAATGTTTAATCACAAAATAAAAAATTATTTTTTGACACACATCATCTGAGTTATGCCCTACCTAGACAGTCACGTCAGCAATTTTTCACGTGGCAAGCTCAATTGATTGAAATTGAAAAAAAAGAAAAAAAATCAATCATCTAATTGACAAAATTAAAAGGTTGATCAGCGAAGTAGAATATTACCTATAGTTTAGGGTAATAAATTATATTTAATCCTTTATTTTAAATTGTAATTTATAACTAAAATTGTTCGACACCAATTTAATTCATAAGTCAGAAATTAAATTTAAATAAGTTATAAATGTGTTCAGCTAATAATAACTTATAAGTTAAAATAAAATATAAATATTACTAAAAAGGATATTAATAAAAAAAAAATACATCTATTCAATAGCAAAATAGAAGAGAGGCAAAATACATTACATTTGGTCAAATGAACTTATTAGAAATGACTTATAAGTCATTTTTAAATAAGTATAAAATTGTTACTTATTTATTTTTGACTTATAAATTAGCTTATAAGTTAAAAAATAAGTCATTACTAAACATCTGAACAATAACAAATGACTTATAGGTTGGTTTGACCAACTTAAAAGCCATAATCGAACACCCCCATAAAGCTCGTTTGGGAACATAAATGGGTGTAATAACCCAATATTTTCTATATTATTAAATCAGAAATTTTGCGTATAATTTTTTTTTATTTTAAAGGTGAGAATATGTGCAAGGTAATGTGTAAGTATACTTGTGATAAATAAAAATTTATTTATTACATGAATAATTTTTAAATAATTTTATTTTAAAATTATTGATCATTATAAATTATATTCTTATAATAATTAATTTTATAGTAGAAATATTTTTATTAATTATTTTCTATGAAAATATGATTATTATATTATTTAAATAATATATGAAATGATTACAACATTATTATAATAACTATTTTATTATATGAATTTATTTCAGATTAATTAAGTTAATTATTTAACTAAATTAATAATGTTATATATGTAAGATAAATTAGATATGGAATCCAAACCCTAATTTTTGGATTTTTGATCAAGGAATGAGAATAATATTATTATATTATTGTTTGTCAATGTTATAGATGTGTATTATGTGTGTAAGGTTAATATATGGAACAGTTTTAATGTTACTGATAAACCCTAATTCTGGTTCTGGAATAAGGAATGATGATAATAATATAATATTAACTATATTTTTATTTTTCAGTGCTATAAATATGTATTGCATGTGTGTAATATTAATTTGTGAAACAGTTTTGATGGAACAGTAAAAAACCCTAGTATTAAGTTCTTAAACCCTAATTTAAAAGTCGGATACCAGCTTAAGACTGTTTTGTAATCATGTTAATGTGGGTAATGAGCGGTATTAATGGTATTAACCCTAATTAGGGAGAATCTTTATTATTCAAAACCCGAAAAAAAAAATTAAGTATAAACTGTGATGCCCCCAAAACAGGTATACATCACCCATCTTGAGTCACCAGATACAACACTACATAAATCAAATACAAACTTCTTTAAACAACCGTCGTGCAAAATACGACAAAACATAGCTGAGAGTTTAAACACGAATATTACCTTCTAGACAATATCCACACTCGATGGAGTTCTCGTTACAATTATTGTCACAATATTTTATAAAAATAGTGAGTACTACTATAGCCACCATCTCGGACCATCACTCCATTCCCCGACTCGTCCCAGCTATATTCTCATTTCCTAAAGAGAACAGTGAAAGAAAAGGGTGAGCTCAACTAGCCTAGTAAGAAATATTATGACTAAGATAATGCAGAATAAATTATCCTTAACCTTCAACGGTATAACAACTGATAGAATAGAATAGTCAACAAGTTTTGGATCAACAACTGCAGCGGAATAAGCAATCCATTAGAAGAGTCAAGTAGAGCATGATATCTACCATCTTCTATGATTTAAAAAGTTTTTCATCAACTTTATCCCTATAATACCCATTAACAGTTCTTTATTATACATTAGATAAAGAGAACTTTCATCATCTGTCTTCACCTGAACCACCAAAGATTTTAGTTAAATTCATAATTCATATTTATAATCATGCAAATCAACAGTTTCTCCTTGCCACAAAGGCTTAATAGAACATTTATTCAATATCCTTACCCCAAAGGCTAAAATATTCAAATGTAATAACAATGATCATACCAATCAGTTGTCTACCTTTGTACTACGGGCCAAAGATATTCAACTATAAAACCAATGGTCATGATCATACCAATCATTTGTCTGTCAGTGCACTACGACCAAAGACATTCAACTGTTAACTAATGGTCATGATCATGCCAATCATATCATGAATTATCCATGCATTACGAGCCAAGGATATTCGTTATTATCACCAGTGGTTATGATCATGTCATACACCTGTCCATCTTTGCACGTAAGCCAAAGATATACAACTATAAAACCAATAATCAACAGTCCATCTTTGCACGTAAGCCAAAGATATATAACTGTAAAACCAATAATCAACAGTCCATCTATGCATGTAAGCCACAGATGACTTTCATCACACTATAAGCATGAGGATGATGACAATTATATAGGCATTAATCAAACGAAATCAAGGATAAAAATTAAAGACTTTAAATTTATCCAGAGTTTAAAAATATCCAAATTGTCAACATGATACAAATTTGTGGAGTAAAATTCAAGAATAATATTCATGCACCAAAACTAATTTGGACAGAAAAGAAATATATTTTTTGGGTAAATAGTACCCTGTGAATAGTAACTCATGAATAGTAACTCGTGAATAGTAACTCAAGAATAGTACTCCATATTTGTACATAGTACCGAATACATAAATAATGTCATATACGCAAATAGTGCCATATACAGAAATAGTGTCGTATACGTGAATAGTAACCCCGACACAAAAAGATAAAGTTTCACAATAAAATCCATATCAATATTTATAACACCTTAATCCAAATGTTATAAATCACTTAATAATCTCATAATCTAATATTAGTAATATTACCAGAATATTTTAATCATTTCTTAAACTTATAAAAAATTTATTTTAATTGTTTACACTTTACTAATTAATGCATTTAATCATCCTAAAATGCCAAACTCATAAGATTTCAGCACCAATAACCAAAATTCTCATAAAAAATCTGCATATACCTTATATAGGATTCTCAAGCCATAAAATCCTATTTTCCAATTTTCTTACTTCGTATAACATATTTAATTCATATACTCATAACTAGTCTATTTTCATGAAAAATACCAAATCAGTACAAACAAATTTTCTTTTCTGAGATTTAGCAGAATATAGTCCCATATTGAACATATATTTTTTTCAGAATTTTTAAAATTCATTTACTATTTTTCATACAGCTAAAACTGCCAAATATTTAGACATTTATCAAAAATTGTACTTTTGTCCAAAATTTCCGAAATTTACAAGGTATACTGCTGTTATATAGATGTACTCTCAATAAAAATTTTACCAATTTTGGAGTTAACCACAAGGAGTTATAAGGATTTACTTTTAAAATAGTCTTTTCCAATAAAATTCATAACTCCTAATCTATACATCAAAAAATTGCCATTTTTGGACACAATCTAGAAAACTCATCAAATTATCATTTCAAATTTTTCCAGAATTTTTGAGGGTCTAAAAAATTATGAAACTGCCCCTGGCAGAAACTCCTTACTTGCAGCGGTTGAACGAAAATAATATTCCTTACGAATATAATGAATATTGAACGATAATAATATTCATACGAATACGAAAAATAATATATTTTCAAAATATAAAAATAATAACCCTTACCTCAGAAGAAGACTGGATACTAGAGTAGTGAAGTAGCAGACTACTCTTCTTCTTTCTCTCTATAGCTTCTCTCTATATAGCTTCTATCTCTATAATTGCTCTTGTGAGACATAGTGAATTGGTGAGAAATGAAGGATGAATGAGCTTCTATTTATAGAAAAATATAGTTTTGATAATTGCACATTTTGGGGCTCAAAATATTACAGTATAATACCTTCCTCTTTTCCTTCATTTTTAATTTAGTCCTGCAAGTATTATCAAACTTGCACCACCTACCCTAATAGTAAATCATGTGAATCAATAGTACACACATGTGAACAAATAATTATAATCATGTGAATTAATAGCAATTAATTGCTCATTTATCCGGTGAATTACCCGATTGGTCAATATAACTTCCAGACATCAATTATTATCGAAATAAATGACGATTTCCAGTAACATTAATAATCCCAACACAATGGAACTATCAATTTTATCTTTAATCAATACAAACTTATTCATTATTAATATTATAACTCACAATATTTAACAACCAGATCATTCCCAAGAAAGAGAGGGCTTAACGATAAGGATTTTTCCTTATTGGCGCTTAATTAGGTGACCAAACCTCTCATTCACAGAACTTCTAGACATTGTCAATATTGTAAATAATAATATGAATAACTTTGTCGTCTCAATTATTGATTTAATAATATAAAATACTGTGACAATAATTGAATAAAGCTGAGTGACTTCTCACATAAGCATCAATAATTAATATCGTGCGCTACTATGCAACCACGTGTATTACTGTGCTTTTACTATTAGTTATTTTATGACAACTTGCTTACTTTGAAAAATTTCCACATATCACTATTAACTTTAAACTTTTATCAATTTAACTATTTAAAAAAATAGAAAAATTGAATACTTTAATTTCATAAAATTCGGGATCTCACAATCTCCCCTCCTTATGAAATTTTTCCCTCGAAATTTTTGTACGTACCTGATATTCGAAGAGATGAGAATACCTTGCTTTCTTTTCAGATTATACCTTCCCGGTTAGTTCCTCTATATCATGATTTTCCCATTGCTCATCTCCTCTATTTTAGATATCATTATAGAATATAGTTTCAAATTAAGGGTTAATTGACATACCACATATTATCCCTATACTCTGACCGACCAATTAAATACCAAATAACTTAGGTAGGTCATACTAGCGAAGGAATTCTCCGTCTCTCCCCTCCTAGTTCTTGTCTCAAATCTCAGCCAGGGATCATATCCCTAAGCTTTGATACCAACTATGACGCCCCCAAAATAGGTATACATCACCCATCTTGAGTAGCCAGATACATGGTACAAAATTTAAATACAACTTAATTATACAACAGTCGTGTAAAATACGACAAAACATAGCTGAGAGTTTAAACACGAATATTTCCTTCTAGACAATATTCACACTCAATGGAGTTCTCGTTACAATTATTATCACACTATTTTATAAAAATAATGAGGACTACTATAGCCACCATCTCGGACCATCACTCCATTCCCCGACTCGTCCCAGCTATATTCTCATTTCCTGAAGAGAACAGTGAAAGAAAAGGGCGAGCTCAACTAGCCCAGTAAGAAATATTATGACTAAGATAATGCAGAATAAATTATCCTTAGCCTTCAACAGTATAACAACTGATAGAATACAATAGATAACAAGTTTTAGATCAACAACTGCAACGGAATAAGAGCATGATATCTACTATCTTCTATGATTTAAAAAGTTTTTCATCAACTTTATCGCTGTAATACCCATTAACAGTTCTTTATTATACCCAAGATAAAGAGAACTTTCATCACCTGTCTTCACCTGAACCACCAAAGATTTTAGTTAAATTCACAATTCATATTTATAATCATGCAAATCAATAGGGTTATTTAATAATTTACTCAATATTTACCCCAAAGGATATTGAGTAAATATTCTATTAATGATTATTTATTAAATAACTTAATTATCATTAATATTAATGATAATTAAGTTATTTAATAAATGTATTTTGAAAAATAGGGTTAATGATTTAAAAATCATATAAAAATAATGTAAATGATTATAAAAATATTTTAAGTTATAAAATATAACTTTTGATATTTTGTCATGAAAAATATTAATATTTTAATATTAATGATATTAGATTTATTTAATGCTTATATTAAATAAAATTAGTTTAAAAATAATTTTAATATTATAAAAATCATTTTAAATAAAAATAAAGTGTTTAAGAATATTTGAAGTTATAAAATATAACTTTTAATATTTAAAGGAAAATTTCATTAATAATTTAATATTAATGATATTAATTTAATAATAAATGATATTAATTTTATTTAATAATTATATTAAATAAATAGTTTAAAAATGGTTTTAGTTATTTAAAAATCATTTAAAAAGGATATTAATGAATTAAAAATATTTTAAGTTATAATTAATGACTTTTAATATTTGGATAAATAGTGCATTAATATTTAAATATTAATGGTAATTATTTAAAAATGATTTTACATGTTTTAAAAATCATTTAAGGCAATGGTTTAAAAATATTTTGAGTTATTATAAACAACTTTGATATTTTGGCAATGGTTTCATTAATAGTTTAATATTAATTAAATATTAATGATAATAAAATTATTTGATATTTAAATCATTTTATAATGATTCCGGTGTTTGAAAATCCGTGATAAATTATAATAATTGTTTAAAAAATTATTATAAGTCATTTAAAAATGTTATGACTGTTATTTACATAGTCTAAATAGATATTGAACTTCGATATAGATTCTTAGACTCGATAATTACCCGATAAAGCCGTTGGTACGCCGACAGGTTTCAGAAATTGATCTGGACTTACATAATATGTCTGTATATGTGTTTGTTTGTGATTCAATGACTGTGGAATATGTGTGACAAGGTGATTAGGTTATGTGCTGACTGCAATGAGCAGTACTATGTGTTATGATATGTGATTCTAATCGATAGAATGATGTTATTAATGATAAGTTTCAGTATAAAAGATAAAACTAAGTTGCGTATTGTAAGCAACAGACCAGACAAGTATCCTACCTTTGCATTTTATTTATGCAATGGACATGAGTAAGAATGTTTCAGAATTATATTATTATTATGCTAAATTATTAAATCTATTGTGATATATTCTATATTCGATCATTTTTTATCAACATGATATTATATTATATAATTCAGATATATATTCTGTTCGTTATTTTCTAAACATGGCTATACAAGTGTCCCCACTTGGGTAATCATTGTATTTAATCACATGTTGATATATATATATATATATATATATATATATATATATATATATATATATATATATATGTATGTATGTATTAAACCCCAGTATGAATGTAGTAAAAGCCGTCTAAGCTATTTGATCCAGCTAGACACAGATTCAGCTCATTGATCAAGAAAACTCAGATTAAATTATGAAGAGTATGACACATTCCATGACTCGAGTTTAATCTAGGATATTAAGGTTAAAAGGATTAAATTGCATTGAAACATTGGTCACAAAAGGTTGCATAGAATCATCGATCTTATTATTACTTGGGTAGCAGTGATGCATTACTAGATGCCGCTCACTGTTTATAATTTTATAATATGATTTTAAAATTATTACCAACGTAATAATAACCTATAGGGTCACACACACAGAACGTTATTTAAAAGGGAATTAATTTAAATTTTAAGGATTTAAATATATTAATATGATTAATAGTATTTAAATCACGAATTTAAATTAAAAGGAGAATTTGTATATATGTATATTAATTAAGTAAGACTTAATTAAGATATATATATATATATATATTTGGATTTTATAAAATTAGGTTTTGATTTTGATTAATTCCTTTTAACTACTATATATATGATATATAGCAGCTACTTAGGGTAAGATATCATAATTGAAAAACCCTAGCCGCTCTTAGAGAGAGACTAGAGAGAAAACAGTTTCAAAAATCCATTCCTTTTGGTGGCTAGTACCGCAAGTCCTTCTTATTGCAGAATCGTTCGACGGTTCGTGCGGCGTTCGTGTGGATACCGTAGAGGCGCAATCGGTTTATATTGCATTGGAGATTCGAGGCGCAGTCGGTTTCAGATTCTCGTTTTTTGTTTATATCTGGTATAATCTCTAAACCTCTGAATTAATTGATTTTCGCATGGATCCTGTTTTAGGGTTTCAGAAATTGCTTTAAAATTTTAATTTCCGCTGTGCGTTTCTGTGCCGAAGCTTAACAGTGGTATCAGAGCTACTTGCGAAAAGATTAATTCAGATTACGTGTTTTAATTGTATTCGATATATATGATATATGATGATGCATGTTTACCGATATAAAATTGAATATATGATATTCCGTTGTATGTGTATTCTGGTAATATATATGATGATACTGTTAATCGTATCTTTAATTGGTGAAATAACAATATAACTATTCTAATCGGATTAGAAGCATGAAGAATCGTTTTAATATGATTAATCGAAACTGGAAATATATAATAGATTTTGGGTGTACTGTTATTCGTTTTAATATGATTAAATCGAAACTGGACATATATGATTTGTTATTATGGGTGTTTTGGTGGATTAAAATGTATGATTCTGAAACTGTTTCAGAGATTCGTATGGAAAAATTCTGCAATACAGAATGTAGTTCGAAATTTTTTTCCAGGGGCGCTGCCCCCGACCCCGCTCGCTGACCGGTCAGCGAGACCACCCGCCGGCTGATCGATCAGTCGAACCACCGCCAGGGGGGAGACCCCCCTTGGACCCCTCCGTCGTAGCGCACGATGGTCGTGTCCCCTATATTTTATATATAGTTTTCTTTAATTATATATAAATTGTTATGTGCTTATTATGATATGCATGGTGCACAGTTATGGCCTTTTGACCCATAGGTTAGTGGTTTTTGGTTTTGAAATATGACTTGCATGTCGTGCCTTTCTATAAATTCTAATGTAATATTCTCTTCTCATCTAAATCCCCTCGAATGTAACTCGAGGTTTCTTTATGTCATGTAATAATATGTAATTGATGAAGATGTCAAGATGGAGAACACAATGGAAAGATGATGATGGAGAGGAGGCGCATGCTAGAGGAAGATCCAAGGAAGTTATTTATTTTAAGATCTTTTACCACCTTAGATTGACCTTCAATCTTTCATTAGCTTGAAAAGATTGACAGTGGATTGGGCCATAACTGTGACACATTTAATTTTGCACTTTATTTATGCTTGTATATGATATGATATGATTAATAATGTGCATGCTTAACAAGATTAAAATTGGTGAGATCTAAATTAATAAAATCCCTCATTAAATTATTAAGTCTAAATCAGATGCCTTCCAATGAATAACACTCATCTAGACCTTGATCAATAGATGTAGGTTTGCTAAAGCAAAGTACCCTATTTATCCAGGTAAGATGCGATAGGATAATTGTGATATCCAAAATATTAAAATCATTGGGCCCGACTTAACTAAGTTATCTCAATAGGATTGTGGACTTAGAGGCATAAAGTTTGGTTGGTACAATTAGATGGACTAGAAACAAATGTTGTTTACCAAACTATCCAGGAGTTATATATGATATAATTGACAAAGGGTTGTCTACCTAAATATTTATGTTTTGAGAGAACAACCAAAGCTAACTTAAGGCATAATGAAATATGGATCTTGGCTCACTAGAAAGATTTAATAGAAAATGCTTTCCGAATTAATGGTGAGGGCTATTAATTTGAATAAAATAGTGGGAGGTATATTTTGAATGTACTATTATCAATTATATAATATCAACTCTATAATTTGACTTATTATTGTTGCACTTATAAATTGTAGATATCAAATGGCAAACAACAACAACACAAATAGTCTTTCATTACGATCAGTCCTTGAAAAGGACAAGCTAAGTGGAATTAATTTCCTTGACTGGCATAGGAAATTGAGGATTGTCCTCAAACAAGAGCGTAAGCTATATGTCCTTGATGGGTCCATTCCTGCAGCACCAGCTGTCACTGCACCACGTGCGGAGCATAATGCTTACAAGAAGCATCAAGATGATGCTCTGGATGTGAGTTGTGTCATACTAGCAACCATGAACGCTGAGCTTCAGAAGCAACATGAGTTGATGGATGCTTATGAGATGATCGAGCATCTCAAGAAATTGTTCGAAGGGCATGCTCGACAGGAGAGGTATGATACAAGCAAGGCGTTGTATCACTGCAAAATGGGTGAACGTGATCCAGTTGGTCCACATGTGCTGAAAATGATTGGGTATATTGAGTACCTTGATAGGTTGGGTTTTCCAATCACTCCGGAAGCCCAAACTGACCTTGTTTTGCAATCTTTGAACATCAACTACTCTCAATTTGTTATGAACTATCTTATGAATGAAATTGAGAAACCCCTTACCGAGTTGTTGAGCATGTTAAGAACTGCCGAGAACAACATGAAAAAGGCAGTACCCGCTCCCATAATGATGGTGCAAAAGGGGAATGCTAAGGGAAATTGGAAAGGCAAGAAGAAGATAGGATCTAAATCTTTTGCCAAACCCAATTCCAAAACCAAACAGGCTTTAAAACCTAAAGGTGGGGTGGCTAAAGAAGGTGAATGTCACTTCTGTGGAAAACCTGGACACTGGAAAAGGAATTGTCATGCTTATCTAGAAGAAGTGAAGAAAAGAAAAGGAAGTACGACTTCTGATTCAGGTATATATGTTATAGAAGTCAACTTATCTACTTCTACATCATGGGTATTGGATACTGGGTGTGGTTCTCACATTTGTGTTAATGTGCAGGGACTCCGAAGGAGTAGAACTTTGGCGAAAGGAGAGGTTGACCTACGAGTTGGAAATAGAGCAAAAGTTGCTGCACTGGCCGTAGGAACTTATCATTTATCTTTGCCCACTGGGCTAGTTTTAGAATTAGAAGATTGTTATTTTGTGCCTGCTATAAGCAAAAACATTATTTCTGTTTCTTGTTTGGACAAGAAAGGTTTTTCATTTATAATAAAGAACAATCGTTGTTTGTTTTACTTAAATGATATTTGTTATGGTGTTGCAAAATTGTTTAACGGTCTCTATATTCTTGATTTAGAAATGCCTATCTATAACATAAATACAAAACGATTTAAATCAAATGATTCAAATCCGACATATCTCTGGCACTGTCGTTTAGGCCATATAAATGAGAAACGCATATCCAAACTCCATAAAGATGGGTTCTTGGATTCATTTGATTTTGAATCATATGAGAAATGCGAGTCTTGTTTATTAGGCAAGATGACTAAAGTCGCTT
Organism: Panax japonicus; assembly: GCA_020205505.1. Classification (NCBI taxonomy): domain Eukaryota; kingdom Viridiplantae; phylum Streptophyta; class Magnoliopsida; order Apiales; family Araliaceae; genus Panax; species Panax japonicus. The sequence continues at coordinate 30,737,753 of CM035114.1, forward strand.
TCACTGGACACAGTGAATGGGCTAGCGATGTATTGAGACTTATACATAGTTATGTATGTGGACCCATGAGTTCGTTAGCAAGAGGTAGGTTTTATTACTTCATTACATTTACTGATGACTTTAGTAGATATGGATATGTGTATCTTATGAGACACAAATTCGAATCCTTTAAAAAGTTCAAGGAATTCAAGAATGAAGTTCAAAACCAATTTGGCAAAAGCATAAAAGCCCTTCGATCCTATCGAGGAGGTGAATACTTAAGCCAAGACTTTGATGACCTTCTAAAGGAGTGTGGTATTATATCACAGCTCACTCCACCTGGAACACCGCAATGGAATGGTGTATCTGAGAGGAGAAATCGAACCTTGTTGGACATGGTACGATCAATGATGAGTCATGCAGATCTTCCAATAATCTTCTGGGGTCATGCCCTAGAGACAGCTGCATTCACACTTAACCGTGTTCCTACAAAGACGGTTCAGAAGACACCATATGAAATGTGGACTGGGAAACGTCCTAGTATGTCGTTCATGAAGATTTGGGGTTGCGAGGCGTTCGTAAAACGTCTGAATTCTGACAAGCTCGGACCCAAATATGACAAATGTAATTTTGTGGGATACCCAAAAGAAACAAAAGGGTATTATTTCTACAAACCTTCTGAGAACAAAGTGGTTGTTGCTCGAACTGGTATTTTTCTAGAAAGAGAATTTGTCTCTAAAGGAAACAGTGGGAGGAAAGTAGAACTCGAAGAAATTCGAGAACCACAAAATATCATTGAACCTGAGTTGGAACATGAGCAGGAACCACAAGAAATTGTGGAAAGTGAACCTGCTCAAATTACACAAGTCATTCGTAGATCTGGTAGGACACGCCAAGAGCCTGAGAGATATTATGGATATCTTGTGACTCAAAACGGCGATGTGATGCTCATAGATCAAGATGAGCCTGCTTCCTACCAAGAAGCTATGAATGGACCAGATTCTGAAAAATGGCTTGAAGCCATGAAATCTGAGATGGACTCCATGTATACTAACCAAGTATGGACTCTAGTTGATCCACCCGAAGGGGTAAAATCAATCGGGTGCAAGTGGGTTTTCAAGAAGAAAACCGACATGGATGGTAATGTACAAACCTATAAAGGCCGACTGGTAGCAAAAGGTTTCAAACAAATTCAAGGTGTTGACTATGATGAAACCTTCTCTCCAGTGGCAATGATTAAATCCATCAGGATCTTACTTGCTATTGCAGCTTTTTATGATTACGAAATCTGGCAGATGGATGTCAAAACTGCTTTCCTTAACAGAAATCTCCTTGAGGATGTGTATATGACACAACCTGAGGGTTTTGTCACTCCAAAGGATGCTGGAAAGGTATGTAAGCTGCATCGATCCATTTATGGATTGAAGAAAGCCTCTCGGAGTTGGAATCTTCGATTTGATGAAGCAGTCAAAGAATTTGGCTTTATTAAAAATGAAGATGAACCTTGTGTATATAAGAAGGTTAGTGGGAGTCACATTGTATTCCTAGTATTATATGTTGATGACATATTAATTATTGGGAATGACATTTCTTCCTTACAGGCTGTAAAAACATGGTTAGGAAAATGTTTCTCCATGAAAGATTTGGGCGATGCTGCCTACATTTTAGGTATCAAGATCTATAGAGATAGATCAAGAAAAATGCTTGGCCTAAGTCAAATTACATATATTGATAAAGTGTTGAAACGGTTCAGCGTGCAAGAGGCGAAAAGAGGAAACTTACCCGTGACTCATGGTGTAAAGATCTCTAAGGCCCAATGTCCTAAATCACAAGATGATGAGGAGCGTATGAGAAAGATCCCTTATGCTTCGGTAATTGGATCTATCATGTATGCAATGATATGTACTCGTCCGGATGTCTCGTATGCTTTGAGCATGACGAACAGATACCAGTCGAATCCAGGTGAAGGTCACTGGACAGCAGTCAAGAATATCCTCAAGTACCTGAAAAGGACTAAGGATTCATTCTTGGTATATGGAGGTGAAGACGAACTAGCAGTAAAGGGTTACACAGATGCTAGTTTCCAGACTGACAATGATGACTATAAGTCTCAGTCAGGTTTTGTGTTTTGCCTTAATGGTGGTGCTGTTAGCTGGAAAAGTTCGAAGCAAGAGACAGTAGCTGATTCTACAACAGAGGCTGAGTATATTGCTGCTTCTAATGCAGCCAAGGAGGCTGTATGGATTAAAAAAGTTCATCACTGAACTTGGTGTTGTGCCAACCATGGTTGATCTGGTTGCTCTATACTGTGATAATAATGGAGCCATTGCACATGCTAAGGAACCCAGATCTCACCAACGATCCAAGCATATACTTAGGCGGTACCATCTCATCCGTGAAATCATTGATAGAGGAGATGTACATATAGGAAGAGTGCCAACAGATGATAATGTTGCAGATCCACTAACCAAGGCTTTGTCGCAGCAGAAGCACGACGGTCACACTAGTTCCATGGGTATTAGATACATGAGTGATTGGCTCTAGTGCAAGTGGGAGACTGTTAGAGTTTATGCCCTAGAGACCAATTATTTGATATAATTGCTTAACGTTTTGATATTATATTTGATTGAATAAATATATGATTTTATTATGGTTTTATTTACTGCGTAATATAATTGTTAACATAATAAAATTCCTTAGAATAGTGATACAAATTATATAGTTTCAAGTATGTGACTTGAACATGAGATTATATATTACCATTAGTATCAGTGTTCTTAAATGTCCCTAGTCGAGTATCATTGTTGATGGGACAACAATGATGCATTGAGACTAGTATGTGGATTGACTGATGACCAAATCTCATTGGTCATAAATATATGAGATATTAAGTCAATGCATAGGTACATGTTAGAGAACGATGTACTGGACAGACCCACCATGAGAATTCTATATGGAGCATTATGCGAAGTGTCATTAGCAATTCTCATAGTGACAATGATGTAATGGTCCTCCGACCTGAAATCGCTATATTACTACACGAGAATTTATGTACTTTGATATCATCAAATGTCACCTTTAATAGGGTGGACTATAAAGGTGATTATTGGGTTCATCATTAATCGTGTGAGAAATATGAGTGATCTAGATGGAATTTAACCATACTATATATTATGGGTGATATCCATAGGCCTCTTGATTGAGTAGGACTATGAAATGCATGGTCATGCTCAAATAGTGATTTGTTTCATATAGTCTACTCATTGATCAAGAAAACTCAGATTAAATTATGAAGAGTATGACACATTCCATGACTCGAGTTTAATCTAGGATATTAAGGTTAAAAGGATTAAATTGCATTGAAACATTGGTCACAAAAGGTTGCATCGAATCATTGATCTTATTATTACTTAGGTAGCAGTGATGCATTACTAGATGCCGCTCACTGTTTATAATTTTATAATATGATTTTAAAATTATTGCCAACGTAATAATAACCTATAGGGTCACACACATAGAACGTTATTTAAAAGGGAATTAATTTAAATTTTAAGGATTTAAATATATTAATATGATTAATAGTATTTAAATCACGAATTTAAATTAAAAGGAGAATTTGTATATATGTATATTAATTAAGTAAGACTTAATTAAGATATATATATATATATAGATTTGGATTTTATAAAATTAGGTTTTGATTTTAATTAATTCTTTTTAACTACTATATATATGATATATAGCAGCTACTTAGGGTAAGATATCATAATTGAAAAACCCTAGCCGCTCTTAGAGAGAGACTAGAGAGAAAACAGTTTCAAAAATCCATTCCTTTTGGTGGCTAGTACCGCAAGTCCTTCTTATTGCAGAATCGTTCGACGGTTCGTGCGGCGTTCGTGTGGATACCGTAGAGGCGTAATCGGTTTGTATTGCGTTGGAGATTCGAGGCGCAGTCGGTTTCAGATTCTCGTTTTTTGTTTATATCTGGTATAACTCTAAACCTCAGAATTAATTGATTTTCACATGGATCCTGTTTTAGGGTTTCAGAAATTACTTTAAAATTTTAATTTCCGCTGTGCGTTTCTGTGCCGAAGCTCAACAAAAATCCCTTGTATCTTTTACTTTTTGTTATTTACATTATGTACCTAACTGCTATAACTGATATGCATGTATTAACTACTTACAACTCAACTAACTCTAAGAACAATGTATGTATGATTATAAATATATCAATGAAAGGGATCTTTTACTTATTCCGTTATGCTTGAAAAGATTCTTATGTTTGTTGTGACGCCCCCAAAATAGGTATACATCACCCATCTTGGGTCGCCAGATACATGGTAGAAAAATCAAATACAACTTAATTATACAACAGTCGTGTAAAATAAGACAAAACATAATCTAAGATTTTAAATAAGAATATTGTCATCTAGATAATATCCACACTCAATGGAGTCCTTATTACATTTATTGTCACACTATTTTATAGAATAGTGAGGACTACTAAAACAACCATCTGGACCGTCAATCCGTTCCCCGACTCGTCCCAGCTATATTCTCAATTCCTGAAGAGAATAGTGAAAGAAAGGGTGAGCTCAACTAGCCTAGTAAGAAATATTATGGCTAAGATAATGCAGAATAAATTATCCTTAGCCTTCAAGAGTATAACAACTGATAGAATATAATAGACAACAAGTTTAGATCAACAACTGCAGCAGAATAAGCAATCCATTAGAATAGTCAAGTAGAGCATAAAATCTACTATCTTCTATGATTTAAAAAGTTTTTCATCAACTTTATTATTGAGACTTAGCTTAATAAATAAAATCAAATCATCCATGCACCACGACCAAGGATATTCATGTAATCATCAATGGTCATGATTATATCGAATAATCCCTGGTCCTAATCATGCCAACAACTGTCCATCAATGAACTCCAGGCTAATGAGGACTTTCACCACATCTTTCGTCACATTACGGTCATGATTATACCGAATAATCCCTTGTCATAATCATACCAAGTTCATCTATGCACGTAAGCCAAAGATAACTTTCATCACAATATAAGCATGAGGATGATGACAATGACATAATAATTCAATAAAACAAGTTCAAGGATAAATTTTAAAGATTTGTAAATTAATTTATCCAGTAACCAATAACGTCCAAATTGTTAACATGATACTACTTTATGGAGTAAAATTCAAGAATGCTCAGAAGAATGTTTCCATGAAAACATACTGGATGAAGCGCAAATATCCAGGATATTCTACTAATTTCATGGAGTATAGAAGCCAAAACCTTAACCAACTAAGTATAATAGAATATATGAACCTGCAAATAGATTTTTACCCACCATGCGGTAATCCACGTAGACAGATCATTTCCATAATTTAATAAGGAATGAATACGAAGGATAATTTACCTTGCATGCGGTAATCCACATAGACAGGTTATTCCAACAGAATAATAAAGAATGGAATAACAAAAGAATTCACCATGCATGCAATAGACCGCACAGACAGGTTATTCCCAACAGAATAATAAAGAATGGAACCAGGTCATGCGTAATCCGTACAGACAGAATATTCCAACAGAATAATAAAGAATTCACCAGGCATGTGATAAACTGCACAGACAGGTTATTCCTACAGAATAATAAAGAATGGAATAACAATAGAATTCACCAGGCATGTGATAAACTGCACAGACAGGTTATTCCAACAGAATAATAAAGAATGGAATAACAGAAGAATTTCACCATGTATGCGGTAGTACTTTGCATAGACAAGTTATAATAATAAAGAATGGAATAGCAACCCTTACGATTATTGAAAGAAAATAACTCTCTTCAAGAATAAGAAAGAATAATGCCCCTTACCTTAGAAAAAACTGGATACTGGAATAGTGAGGTAGCAGACTTCTTTTCTTCTTTCTCTCTATAATTTCTCTTTATGATAATGGCTCTATAGCTTTAGTGAATTGGTAAGAAATGAAGGAAGAATGAGCTTCTATTTATAGGAAAATTTAGTTTCGATAATTGCACGTTTAGGGCTCAAAATATTATAGAATAATACCTTCCTCTTTTCCTTTATTTTTAATTTAGTCCTGCAAGTATTATCAAACTTGCACTACCTCCCCTAATAGTAAATCATGTGAATCAATAGTTCTAAACATGTGAAAAAAACAATTACAGTATAGTACCTTCATCTATATTGTGAGACCCCAAATATTATGAATAAAGATTTAAATTTCTCGAAATATTTTTTTGAATATTATGGTGTGGATTTGACATAATGTTATAGTTGTGGGTAATATTTACAAATTTTGCAAAGTAAGCAAGTGGTTATATAATATTCGATTGGTCGGGGAATATTCGTTTTAACAGGGAATATTCGTACGACGGCACAATCAGTAGTGAACCCCACAACGAAAGTATTATCGTGGTAAGAAAATGACAGAGTTATCTTTTATTAAAAATAACGACTAAAGTGTTACCAGTAAAACTGTTGAACTACCCGGTAGTAAAAGTACAGTAATACGCGTGGTTGCATAGTAGCACACAGTATTGATTATTGATGCTTACGTGAGAAGTCACTCAGTTATACTCAATTATTGCTATAGTAATTGATGCATCATATCTCTCATATTATTGATTCGATTATTGTCACAGTATCATATGCATAATATTTTATATATTATTAAATCAATAATTGAGACGACAAAGTTATTCATATTATTAAATTGCAATATTTACAATGTCTAGAAGTTCTATCAAAGAGAGGTTTGGTCATCTAATTGCGCGCCAATAAGGAGAAATCCTTATCGGTAAACCCTCTCTTTCTTGGAAACGACCTGGTTGATAAATATTGCGAGTTATAATATTAATGATAAATAAGTTCATGTTGATTAAAGATGAAATTGATAGTTCCATTGTGTTGGAATTATTAGTGTTAGTGGAAATCGACATCTATTCCGATGATAATTGATGTCTGGTTATATTGATAAATCGGGTAATTAATTGGATAAATGAGAAATTAATTGCTACTAATTCACATGCTTATATAACTATTTGTTCACATGTGTGTACTATTGAATCACATTCTTGTACTATTAGGGGAGTTGGTGTAAGATTTATAATACTTGCATGACTAAGTTAAAAATGGAGGTATAGATGGAGGTACTATACTGTAATTCATATTTTCACATGATTTAAATATTGATTCATATTATTTACTATTAGGGGAGGTGGTGCAAGTTTGATAATACTTGCAGGACTAAATTAAAAATGAAAGAAAAGTTGGAGGTATTGTACTGTAATTTTTTGCGCCCCAAAACATGCAATTATCGAAACTATATTTTTCTATAAATAGAAGCTCATTCTTCCTTCATTTCTTACAAATTCACTAAAGCTATAGAGAAATTATCATAGAGAGAAATTATAGAGAGAAAGAAGAAGAGAAGTCTGCTACCTCTCACTCCAGTATCCAGTTTCTTTCTAAGGTAAGGGGTATTATTTCTTTCGTATTCATGAAGAGAGCTATTGTTATTTCATTCCTTATTATTATGTTGGAATAACCTGTCTATGAGAAGTACTACATACATGGTGAAATTCTTCTATTATTCAATTCTTTATTATTCTATTGCAATAACCTGTGTGCGCGGTCTATCGCATGCATGGTGAATTCTGTTGTTATTCCATTCTTTATTATTTTGTTGGAATATCCTGTCTGTGTGGTTTACGCATGACCTGGTTTCATTCTTTATTATTCTGTTGCAATATCCTATCTTTGTGGTTAACTCCAAAATTGGTGAAATTTTTATTGAGAGTACATGTATATAACATGAGTATACCCTGTAAATTTTGGAATTTTTGGACAAAAGTATAATTTATGATAAATGTCTAAATATTTGACAGTTTTGACCATATGAAAAATAGTAAATGAATTTTAAAAATTCTGAGAAAAATATATGTTTAATATGGGACTATATTCTGCTAAATCCCAGAAAAGAAATATTTTTGGGACTGATTTGGTATTTTTCATGAAAAGGAACTAGTTATGAGTAAATGAATTAAATATGTAATGTGAAGTAACAAAATTAGAAAATAGGATTTTATGGCTTGGGAATCCTATATATATAGTATATGCAGATTTTTATGATGGATTTGATCATTGGTGATAAAATCTTATGAGTATGGCATTTTTGAATGATTAAATGCATTATTTGGCAAAGTGTAAACAATTAAAATAGATTGTTTATAAGTTCATGAAGTGATTACAATATTGTTATAATATTAATAATATTAGATGATGGGTTTATTAAGTGATTGATAATATTTGGATAAATTTAAAGTATTTTATATTTATCCTTGTTTTCGTTTAATTAATGCTTATATCATAGTCATCATCCTCATGCTTATATTATGATGAAAGTCATCTTTGGTTTACGTGCATAGATGGACTTGGTATGATTATGACCAGGGATCATTCGGTATAATCATGACCTGTAATGTTATAAATGATGTGGTAAAAGTCCTCAGTGACCTGTATTGCATTGATGGACAATTTTTGGTATGATTATGACCAAGGATTATTCGGTATAGTCATGACCATTGATGATTTAATGAATATCCTTGGCCCGTAGTGCAGGGATGATTCGATGATGTGGTTTATTTATTAAGATGAGTCTCGGCGATAAAAATTGATGAAAATATTTTAAATCATAGAAGATAGTAGATAGCATTCTCTACTTGACTCTTCTAATGGATTACTTATTTCGTTGCAGTTAAATTTGATGTCTATTGTATTTTATTCTGCATTATCTTAATCATAATATTTTTTACTGGGCTAGTTGAGCTCACTCTTTCTTTCACTGTTCTATTCAGGAAAAGAGAATATAGTTGGGACGAGTCGGGGAACGGAGTGACGGTCCAGATGATAGAATTAGTAGTCCTCACTATTCTATTAAATAGTATGACAATAAATGTAATGAGGACTCCATTGAGTGTGGATATTGTCTAGATGACAATATTCTTATTAAAACTCTTAGATTATGTTTTGTCATATTTTACACTGACAGTTGTATAATTAAGTTTTTATTTGTATTTTGTACCATGTATTTGGCGACTTAAAATGGGTGATGTATACCTATTTTGGGGGCGTCACATATACCTCAATTTTTAATTTAGTCATGTAAGTATTATCAATCTTACACCAACTCCCCTAATAGTAAATCATATGAATCAATAGTACACACATGTGAATAAATAGTTATAAGCATGTGAGTTAAGATTAATTAATTCCTAATTTATCCGATCAATTACCTGATTGGTCAATATAACCTCTAGACATCAATTATTATTGAAATAAATATCGATTTCCACTAACACTAATATTTCCAACACAGTGGAACTATCAATTTCATCTTTAATTAACACAAACTTATTCATCATTAATATTATAACTCATAATATTTAACAACCAGGTCTTTCCTAGGAAAGAGGGGGCTTTTCGATAAAGATTTCTCCTTAGTGGCGCGCAATTAGGTGACCAAACCTCTCCTTCACAGAACTTCTAGATATTGTCAATATTATAATTTAATAATATGAATAACTTTGTCGTCTCAATTATTGATTTAATAATATATCATATTATGCAGATGATACTGTGACAATAATTGAATCAATAATATGAGAGATATGATGCTGCAATTACTGTAGCAATAATTGAGTATAACTGAGTGACTTCTCACGTAAGCATCAATAACCAATACAGTGTTTATTATGCAACCACGCGTATTACTGTACTTTTACTACCGGGTAGATTCAACAGTTTTAACGGTAACACTTCCGCCGTTATTTTTATAAAAAGATAATTCTGTCGTTTTCTTACTACGACAATACTTTCATTGTGGGGTCTATCAATGATTGTGCCGTCGTACGAATATTCCCTGTTAAAATGAATATTCCTCGACCAATCGAATATTATATAACCACTTGCTTACTTTACAAAATTTGTAAATATTACCAACAACTATAACATTATAATAAATCCACAATATAATATTCAAAAATATATTTCGAGAAAATTATTCTTTATTCATAAAAGTTGGGGTCTTACATTTATCATATGCTAAATCATTAACAATACAAAATAAATGATAAAAGTATTTAAAATTAAAAAGGATCTATTCAACCCCCCCTTCTAGATCTGTTGTGTGCCTACTAGGAACTAACAGTAGGTCTTCCAATGACTCAACAAGGTTACGACGACATTAGGGTGATTGTCGATCGATTGACGAAGTCAGCACACTTTTTGCCAATCAAGATTAGATTTAACCTAGATCGGTTGGCAAAACTGTACGTGAAGGAAATTCTTTTAAGACACGATGTATCGATGTCCATTGTATCAGACAAAGATCCATGTTTCACATCTAATTTCTAGAAACGACTATAAGAATGCTTGGGAACGTAGCTGAGAATGAGCGCAGCGTACCAACCTCAAACTGACGGACAGAGTGAGAGAACCATCCAGACATTAGAAGATATGCTCAGAGCATGTATTATGGATTTCAAGGGAAATTGGGATGACCATCTACCATTGGTTGAATTTGCCTATAATAATAGTTATCACGCGAGTATTGACATGTCTCCTTACGAAGCGTTATACGACAAGAAATGCAGAACTCCGTTATGCTGGGACGATGTAGGTGAACGTCAACTATTGGGTCCAAAATTGGTAAAACAAACTGTCGAGATCATTAAGGTGATTCGAGCAAGATTAATAGCTGCACAGGATAGACAAAAGAAATATTTTGATCAACACCAAAAAAATCATGAATTCGATATCGGTAGTTTTCTTTTCTTGAAAGTGTCTCCCTGGAAGGGGAAAATTCAGTTTGGAAAAGGGGAAAATTAAGCCCTAGGTTTATAGGACCTTTTGACGTGCTTCGACGAGTTGGTGAAATGGTGTACGAGGTAGCTTTACCTCTGGAATTGGAGCATATTCATAACATTTTCCATGTCTCGGTATTGAGGCCATATAAACCTGATTATAAGCATGTTATAGAATATGAGCAATTATAGTTTGAGAACGATTTGTCCTATGAAGAAGTCCCTGTTCAAATTATCGACATGAAAGAGAAAGTACTAAGGAATAAAGTGATATCTTCTGTTAAGGTAATCTGGAGAAACCACAATGCTGAAGAACCTACGTGGGAACTAGAAGATATTATGATGAAGAATTATCCTCAGTTATTTGCTTAATCTTGTATAGCGATTCTTGGGACATAATCCTTTTAAGGAGTGAATGATGTAACGATCGAGAAATTCTATAATTAATTTAAATATTTATTGAATTAAATAAATATTTTGAATAATTTATTTATTGAGAAAAATAAATAATTGATGGAATTCTGATGCAAGAATTTAGTAACTAAATTGATTAATGTTAATTAAATTAAAATAATGGCAATTTTGTTATTTGAAGATTTGATTAATAGTAATCTTATTATTTAAAGATTTAATTTAATGAAATAATTAAATTAAATGAATTGTTTAATATTTAGAGAAATAATTAAATAAAATAAAATGATGTTCTAGTCTAATTTAATAATTAAATTAGATATATAATGATTTATCAAATATAAAGTATAATTATAATGAAAATTAATTATAATTATAATTATTATAATTACTATTGTAAGTCATTTAAATTAACTAAAATAAGTGTGATAAAAGTAACTATATAATATAAATATTATAAAAATAAACTAGTATGGAAAATTCTGTGTAGCCAAACACAACCTTATGGCTTTTGGCCTAACATAACTGATATGGCGTATTGTTTTTTACCTGATGAACTGTGGGAAGCCTTCAGTTTATATCTTCGCGTCCTATTTTTCTCAGGCTAACTAAGAACGCAGAGAGAAAAACACAGAGAAAGTGGAGAGTGAGAGCAAGAGAAGATTCATTCTCTATAATTTTATCAAGAAGAAGGTGAAGGATTGCTAAGGCTTGTGATCATCTTGCAAAGAAATCTAGTACTTAAGGTATAAAAACCTAAATTTATGTTCTAAATTTCTAGTATAGGATTGTGTGAATTTGATATTATAATTGTTAAATTAGTTTATGTAATCAAGTCGTTGTTATCTATATATGGTTGTAGTAAGAGAATTAATGAAAATTATGTTGGTGTTCTTGAGTTTTCTTAGGAAAAAAGGAAAGAATTAGTTGATGATTTTTAAAATAAATAATTAATTATGTTGAAGATGGTTTAAAGTCTGATATGTGTTGCTTTCATTTGGTTTTGGAGTATCAAATTCATAGAAATTTGGTGTTAGTAGAAATTGAAATAACAGTGTATGTTCACATAAAATAGCTTGTTTAAGTCCAAAAATTGGTGTCTAATATTTGATATAATTTATAAATTGACGTTAGATTGTGATAATATGTCAAGAAACGAAAATAACGTAATTTGAATCGTGTCAATTGGATAAGAAACGAAGTTATGGCAATCAAATTCGCTAAAAGTGTTAAAAGTGAAGAAATTGGAAAAAATAGGGTTTTGATCTTTAAAAGTTAATTATATATCATGTTTATGTTGTTAGAATGATGAATTGTGTGCTTATTGATGTTATTGCAAGGTTTTAGTTGTTAGGCTTTGAGAATTTCTGTGGTAATTGGGAGTAATTGGAGTGTGCTGTGAAACAGAGCTGTAAACTGCAGTTTCTGTCTGTGTACGGCGCAGCTGTGCTGGTACCATAGGCAAAAATGGCGAAGCTGTGCCGTATGGCCTTCTGAAGTCGAGCACCAGTGCAGCTGCGCCGGTGCCAAGGCTTGGGGCAGCGCAGCTACGCCGTGCCCTGAGCCTAGGCAGTGAGTTCTGATTATTTGTGGGTTATAATACAAGGACTAAATCTAGTTGGCATGCATGATAAAGATGTTAAATCATAATATGGCATACAATAACATATTGTAATATAATGAAATAGAAAAATATGGAGATTTTAAATTATCACTTGAATAAGTTATGTAATAAACAAAGGTGATGTTACAAGAGTTAGAGATGAATGTTAAAATTTATGTTAGACTATAGTGAGATTTCAGATTTGCAAGGGTGGTTAACCAACATGATTAGACATTAAGTTAAGGTTATGACTTAAATGGTGGGTTACACCCATAAAGCTAATATTAATACAACTAATTGTTATTGCAATTTCAATGGTATATGTAGGGTAATTGGTGAACATTATTATACACTAGTACAAAACCATAAAAAGACAACACTTAAAAGATGACGTTTTATAAAAAAAACGTTGTAGTATTTTTTTTCACAACGTTTATTAACAAAACATTGTAGATACATATGAAAAAACGTTATCTATTTATAAAGGCAATTTTTGATTTTAAATAGATAACTTTTTTAAAAAAAACGTTATCTATCTAAAAAAACACAGAGCAAAAACCGCACTTAAATGAAAACTTAAAATTAAAACACTCTTTCTTTGTGCTCTACTCTGCTCTCTCTCTCTCTCTCTCTTTGCTCTCTCTCGCTCACAAAACCAAAACCCTAGTTATTCCCACCCTTTGAAGTTCCTTTCTTTGGGTGTAACTGATTTTGATAAATTATACTTTCTTGTAGGACAAATTGGCATATTTTTGAATAAAGGAGCTGAAGGATATCCTTAAGCAATTAGGTCTTTCTAAGCAAGGAAAGGAGTTTATTGAGTGCTTGTTGTACACCTTTCACCATCTAGCTCACAAGGTATGGAAATTATTCTCTCTATCTCTCCTCCTTTAATTATATTACGCTACTCTGCTTGATTCTTACGCTACGCAAACAATTCTCCTTCTTCCAGTACTCATCCGTACCACACAAAATCCCCAAATCGAACAGAAGAAGAAGGTCTTCCTATTTTAGTTGTTGTATAAACCCTAATTTCAAGATATCGTGGCAAGTTTACGTTGACAATCACTTGTTGTACCAAATCGAAGAAGGCAATAAGCTAACTTCTTCTGCTATTCTGGGTCAGGATGGCTTTGTTTAGGCCTAAAGCCCCAACTTTCCTCAGGTGCTCCGTTTTTGTGAAGATGTTTGTGGCCAGGAATGTCCGCTTTTTGTTTTTCTTAAAGTTTGAGGTTTTTAGATTACCATTTGTGGTGCACATATTTTTGTTGGGTTTTTTTTTGTTTTAAAAAATATGTTTTTATAAAATTTGTGGTTATTCTATGCTTTTGTTTGGTCAAAATTTATGCCTTTTTGAATGCTTCATACCTCTTCAGTTGATTCTGTAAGGAACAATGTGTTTGAATTTAGTATTTAGGTATTTAGGGCCTTTATTTCGGTCTTATTTGATTTTTCATTTTTAAATGTTTACGTGATGTTTTGATTGTATATGATGTATGGAGTATTCGAAGTGGTGCTATGCCAAAGTTAAAGGTTAAGTCCATTTTGATAGTCGCTTGATGTTTTCAATTGAGAAATTTACCATGTTATTAGTTTTAATTCACAGGACTCATCTCGTGCTGCATTGATGTCGAGATTTTTGTGCATGCTGCAAGGGTTGGACTTAAAGATCTTTATATTGTTTTTATGATTTTACCATTAAGTATATTTACTATATATGTTCATTGCCAGAAGATTACCTACTTCTTGAGGCCACTTTGGCAGTCTCCTCCAAAACCTTTCATATCAATACCTCACTATTATCATGAGAATGTCTCTATTGAGACTCTTTGTAACCTTTATTGTTGGGGTGTACGTGAATTTCCTACGCGAGTATATGATGTATAGAAAATCAAAGGACATCTAACAATTTTATCTGAAGCTAGCTTATTTTGCTTGTACTGGAAATCTGGCATGTTACATCATTATCTATAGCTTTTCAAAGCATTATGTTAACCAATGCTTCTCATGTAATTGTATTGTTCTATGCAGGTTGGGGTGGAGAGAATGCACAAAGATAGCAAATATGTATTATTTCTAGATGATGATGTTAGGCTGCATCCTGGTTCCATTGGAGCCCTAACTGCAGAGATGGAAAAGAATCCTGAGGTATGTTTATGCTGATGTGACTTTTAACCCCAAAACTTAAGATGATGTCTATGGTTATGCTGGGTTCACATCTTTCTCATGTTGTTCCCTTTCCCAGCTTTCTTCTCATGTTTTTTTCGGCAATGATGTGTAAATATTTATTCAAACTGGATACCCTCTTGATTTACCATTTGGAAGTTTAGGAAGTTACTCTATTTGTGAATATCGCATAGTAATGCCACCATCTTTTGTTTTTTATTTTCCTTCACCCTTAGTTTCCACTCTTGTTAGCATTGTTTGTCCAAATGCTGGCTGATGCTATTTTCTGGTTGACTTTTACTTTTTTGCAGATGCTCATAGAAAATATGGTGGAATTGGAACAATCCTAGTAATCAAGGTCAGTAATATTTTGTGGAGGCTGTGTCCGTTTAGGCAATTTTCCTGTCCGAGTCATTTTTTCCTTCTAGATATAGATGTTTTTCCACTACTTAGATTTCCATTATACTTTCTTTGTGTAGGTTTCCCCTGAGTCAGCCAATCATTTTGGGGAACTGGTGGCTGATCCTACCACCAGTGAATTGTGCAACAGGTAGATGGTCCTTTGATAAAAGAGAAAAGGAGTAACAAAGGGCATGACTACTGGGGCTTTTTAGAAGTCACTTTTTAAACTATATAATACTCCTCAAACACCATCAAAATCTCCTAGCCCTGATTTATACAAAGAATAGTCTCCAGGTAGATAATCTAATGGTCTTATATATTTTGTATAGGTTATTCCTTTTATTTCCTTGTAGTATTTGGTAAGACAAACTAACATTACAAATTTTGATTTAATTTTATAGAAGTTGTATTCACTATCCAGCACAATCATCTCAAGTTGGTAAACCAGTTATCTTGTAAAAAATAGTTGAAGAAAGACTTCTTCAACTGTTTACCCATGGATTATCTTACTTAATCAGTTTCATAACCAGCTGCCTTTTGTAGTTCATTGCTAGCTGAAGTATCTGCATCCATTTACACACCATCATACAAGCCTACCTTGTCCTTCCAGGCCACAAAACTCACTAATATACAGATGGTATTTTGCTGCCAGAGAACACATCTGCAAAAGTTTACAAGAGAAGGTAATGAGCTTGTTATCAAAAACCAATTATAGGTTCATTTTGTTCTCCTTTCACTTGGCATTTGAAATAAGCAAGTAGAATGTCAATAGATACTACATTTTACTAATTTCATGAAAGATACTACATTTTCTTGGAATTGAGGGACCAAAAACCTCTTATCCAAGAAAAAACATAAGGTATATCTATAACCGAGTGATACTTGAGAATGCAACTGTTCGTGCTAGTGCCGTAAGCACATTGGCTAATTTTGGTGCCATGGTTGATTCACTGAAGGTAAATTTCTTTTCTTTTCTCTCTTTATAACATCAATTTAGGTTTGGTTATAAGCTACTAAAAGAGATGATGTGTTATACTGTGTTGCTACTAACTGAGTTCTCTGGTATGTCTACTACTTTTGAAGGAGTTTACATATTTTAGCTAACAGAAGTTATCCTTTCTGGTGTTACTATCTTAATTTTGTCCTGAGTCTTTCTCTTTCTTTATGCTGTTGTCAGATTCTGATGTGTCTTAAAGACAATATATTGAAGAAGTCTTAAGCACTATTTAGTGGTAAGAGTTCCACAGATTCTATGTTTTTCATGCCTTTCTTGTTTAGAATGCACTCGTGTGTAAGGTATGTTATCTCAAGTCATAATTAATGCTTCTAGCCCTATTTATAGCAATCTAGTGTGAAAAGTATAGATTATTGATTTGTGTACCAAAGTACATTTCATTAATACATTTCTAGAAGACCTGAAACACAAAACTTTAGTGACCAGCCACCAAGGTAACAATTGGTAAATGTCCAATAACCATTTTTAAATCTAAACTTATAACCTTATACTAAAACTAAATTATTGCATCTCAATTTAATTCTCAACCTCCTAAATTATGATTGTTCAGTTAGAATTGGTTATGTAAAAAATATCTAATAGAACCCAAAGCAAAAACAACTCTGTTAAATTTTCTTATTATACTTTGGAAATGTTTTGCACATATAGTCATGACAACAACTTAGTTACAATTGAAGTATAGGCATATTTAACCGCTAGATAAGAGACTAGGAAACATAGGATTAACCTTTTCAAGACTAATTAGAATGTCCATTTAGCAGATGAATGAATGACATTTTGTCAGGCTCTGTTTGGCTGCTGCTGTTGCTGCTCCAAGTTGTTCCTTTTCTTCATGATAGAGGAGACAGTTGGGTTGAAGTAGTCATTACTCCTTTGAGACGTTGTCGCTTGTGAGTACACTTTTTTACCCTCCATAAAACTTCTTTGCTTTTCCATCATTCTTCTTTGAGCAATTGGATTCCTCTGGACAGTCCCTCATCTGTTGTAATTCACACGGCTTTGGCTCCTCCCAACTTGATAAAACTTTCCCTCCCTAGGACTTGGATAATTACGGCTTTTTACTATTTCTGCAAAGTACATGGTTGTTTCTCCCTCACTACTACACCCGTTTTTCACCTCTGAAACCTCGAGAGGAAAGGAACTCAATTGGTCCTCACTTTTGACGTAATTTATTGAACCTGTTAAGGCAATCTCTGCATCTGCCATAATATCATGTCCTCCATCAGTCAAATGTTCTTCTCCTCCAAGTTGCTTGAAATAATTCTCATCCCAATTTGGAAGCAGCTTTCTAGTTGGTTAAGGTGAGACCGCAGCTTTAGTAATCCTTGATGGAAAATTAATATCTAAAAGTTTGATTTGGGTGCTTTCCTTATTCCTAAAAGCAACTAAAGATAACTTTGGTGACTCATAGATTTCTGGAGTAGGAATTCCCTGTACATGAGTAGCAGTATGTGGATCCATAGGTTGGGGTTTCATCTTGACATGTATTTGCCGTAGGGGAACAGCTTACTCGAAGCAGATCTTCAGGTTTAGAGACTACATTGGATGTTGATGGAGTTCTGTCATCTTCAGTTTCTATTGACTTGAACACCTGCTGTGACGCCCCCAAAACATGTATACATCACCTATCTTGAGTCGCCAAATACATGGTACATAAATCAAATACAAACTTAATTATACAACAGTCGTGGACAATACGATAAAACATACCTGAGAGTTTAAACAAGAATATTGCCTTTAGACAATATCCACTCTCAATGGAGTCCTCATTACAATTATTATCACACTATTTCACAGAATGGTGAGGAACTACTAAAGCCACTTATCCTGGACCATCACTCCATTTCCCGACTCGTCCTAGCTATATTCTCATTTCCTGAAGAGAACAATGAAAGAAAGGGTGAGCTCAACTAGCCCAGTAAGAAATATTATGACTAAGATAATGCAGAATAAATTATCCTTATCCTTCAATAGTATAACAACTAATAGAATACAATAGACTACAAGTTTTAGATCAACAACTGCAGCGGAATAAGCAATCCATTAGAAGAGTCAAGTAGAGCATAAAATCTACTATCTTCTATGATTTAAAAAGTTTTTCATCAACTTTATCGCTGAGACTCAGCTTAATAAATAAAATCGAATCATTCCTGTACCACGGCCAAGGATATTAATGTAATCATCAATGGTCATGATTATAGCAAATAATCCCTAGTTATAATCATACCAACAACTGTCCATCAATGAACTACAGGCCAATGAGGACTTTTACCACATTATTCGCTACATTACGGTCATGATTATACCGAATAATCCTTGGTCATAATCATACCAAGTTCATCTATGCACGTAAGCCAAGGATGACTTTCATTACAATATAAGCATGAGGATGATGACAATGATATAAGCAATAATCAACCGAAATCAAATCAAACAAAATCAAGGATAAATATTAAAGACTTTAAATTTATCCAGAGTTTAAAAATATCCAAATTGTTAACATGATACTGCTTTGTAGAGTAAAATTCAAGAATAATATTCATGTAATAAAAAAATAATTTGGACAGAAAAGAATATATTTTTTGGGTAAATAGTACCCCATGAATAGTACTTCAGGAATAGTACCCCGTGAATAGTACCCCGACATGAAAAGTATCCTGATACCCGAGTGAATGATACTAGAGTGAATAGTAATCGGGTGAATAGTAACTCGTGAATAGTAACTTGTGAGTAGTACTCTGGCACGAAAAGTACCCCGAATACCCGAGTGAATAATACTAGAGTGAATAGTAACTGGGTGAATAGTAACCCGTGAATAGTAACTCGTAACAAAAAATACCAAAGAAAATGATATTTCATGACGAGTACAAAAGAAATGATATCCCAGATGAGTGTAATAGAATATACAAAACTACAAATGGATTTTCACCCGCCAGTGCGGTAATCCACGTAGACAGATCATTTCACAATTTAATAAGGAATGAATACAAAGGATAATTCACCATGCATGCGGTAATCCACATAGAAAGGTTATTCCAACAGAATAATAAAGAATGGAATATACAGAAGAATTCACCATGCATGCGATAGACCGCATAAACAGGTTATTCCCAACAGAATAATAAAGAATGGAACCAGGTCATGCGTAATCAGCATAGACAGGATATTCCAACAGAATAATAAAGAATAGAATAACAACAGAATTCACCAGGGATGCGATAGACTGCACAGACAGGTTATTCCTAATAGAATAATAAAGAATGGAATAACAGAAGAATTTCACCATGTATGCTGTACTTCGCATAGACATGTTATTCCAACATAATAATAAAGAATGGAAAACAACCCTTACGAGTATTGAAAGAAAATAACTCTCTTCATGAATACGAAAGAATAATACCCCTTACCTTAGAAGAAAAGTGGATACTGGAATAGTGAGATAGCAGACTTCTCTTCTTCTCTCTATATTCTCTCTATAATTATTCCTCTATAGCTTTAGTGAATTGGTGAAAAATGAAGGAAGAATGAGCTTCTATTTATAGGAAAATACAGTTTCCATAATTGCACATTTTGGGACTCGAAATATTATAGTATAATACCTCCTTCTTTTTCTTTATTTTTAATTTAGTCCTGCAAGTATTATCACACTTGCACCACCTCCCCTAATAGTAAATCATGTGAATCAATAGTAAATCATGTGACTCAATAGTTCCAAACATGTGAAAAAAATAATAATTACAGTATAGTATCTTCATTTATACCTCTATTTTTAATTTAGTCATGCAAGCATTATCAATCTTGCACCAACTCCCCTAATAGTAAATCATGTGAATCAATAGTACACACATGTGACACATAGTTATAAGCATGGGAATTAATAGCAATTAATTGCTCATATATTTGGTTAATTACCCGATTGGTCAATATAACCTCCAGACATTAATTATTAAAAAATAAATGTCGATTTCCACTAATACTAATAATTCCCACGCAATGGAATTATCAATTTCATCTTTAATCAATACGAACTTATTCATCATTAATATTATAACTCACAATATTTAACAACTAGTTCGTTCCCAGGAAAAAGGGGGCTTTCCGATAAGGATTTCTCCTTATTGGCGCGCAATTAGGTGACCAAACCTCTCCTTGACAGAACTTCTAGACATTGTCAATATAACAAATAATAATATGAATAAATTTGTCATCTCAATTATTGATTTAATAATATAACGTATTATACAGATGATACTATGACAATAACTGAATCAATAATATGAGAGATATGATGCAGAAATTAATGTATCAATAATTGAGTATAATTGAGTGACTTCTCACGTAAGCATCAATAATCAATACCGTGTGTTACTATGCAACCACGCGTATTACTGTACTTTTACTACCTGGTAGTTCAACAGTTTTAACGGTAACACTCGCCGTTATTTTTAATAAAAGATAATTCTGTCATTTTCTAACTACGAAAATACTTCCATTGTGGGGTCCACTAATGATTGTGCCATCGTATGCATATTCTCGACAAAAAGAATATTTTATAACAACTTGCATACTTTACAAAATTTATAAATATTGCCCATAACTATAACATTATATCAAATCCACACCATAATAAAAAATATTTTGAGAAATTTAAATCTTTATTCATAAAATTTGGGGTCTCACAATCTCCTCTCCTTATGAAATTTCATAC
Organism: Panax japonicus; assembly: GCA_020205505.1. Classification (NCBI taxonomy): domain Eukaryota; kingdom Viridiplantae; phylum Streptophyta; class Magnoliopsida; order Apiales; family Araliaceae; genus Panax; species Panax japonicus. The sequence continues at coordinate 30,758,933 of CM035114.1, forward strand.
TCAAAATTTACGTACGTACCTGGTATGCCGAAAGGTAAGGATACCTTGCTTAGATTTTAACTCTTGAGGTATAACCTTTGAGTGTAGAATATGATCCTTCATATCCATGATTTTAAGATGTATCTCCTCGTACGTTAAATCTTCTGCTATCTCATCTAGTTCTAATTCAATAATGTGGATTGGGTCATCCACATATTTACGTAACATCGATACGTGAAAAACATTATAAACACGCGATATACTTGGCGATAAATGAGTCTATAGGCCACAGTTCCTACTCGATCGAGGATTTTAAATAGACGAATAAAATCAAGGGTTGATATTTCCTCTCTTCATCGAGTCTAGTTTCTAGAATAACGCCCTCTTGAACCTTCTTCTTCACATTCATCAGCTTCGAGTGTGTAGCTTGAATGGCCTTTAACTTTATCGATTAAAGTCGATTCTACTCGTATAGTTTATATCACCATGTGGGTCCCTAGAGTCTTTAACTCTATCTTCATCATTTGTAAGTTATAAGAAATGAGTTTTTGTGTTAACAACATCGCACTCGTAAATGCATACGATCTTCAACTCAACGCGTTAGCTACCACGTTCGCTCTTCCACGATGATATTGAATGGTATGGTCGTAATCTTCAACAGCTCGAGTCCAACTTCTTTGGCGCATTATATGTTTGTGTTGGTTGAAAAAATATTTAAGGGTTTTAGAAATGAGTTTTGTACTAGGGGGTCAATACAAAATTCGATTTCATGCTCTAGGGGTAGGCTAGGAAGTTCTTCAGGAATACGTCAAGAAATTTATTAAAGATAGAAATATCATTCAAAACTGTGACTCTCATCCAAGACTTGGATAGTACGTCACATTGATACATATCAACTTGCCACCGTTATTCATAACATCCCCTACGGAAAGTTCGGCTTCGGTGCATTCCACACAAGGAAGTCACCAGCGAAAGGCTCGGGGCTCTTTACTTATGGCTTGATATGACAATGATTGACTTTAGTGGTTTGGTTGCTTGAATTAGCATAACAGGTTGGTTAGGAATATGAAAGCTAACAACCTTACGAAAAGTATGATGAATAGTTAACCAACCGATTCCTAAAATCACATCAAAGGCAAGTATTTTCAAAGAGATAAGATCGACAGGTAACGTGAAGGTATTGATTTGAATCAAATAAGATTTATAAACAGTGGAGGTAACGAAGGTTTCTACTAACGAAGTTTAAACTAATAAGTCAAAGTCTAACTTCTCTGGGATCAAATTTAAACGTTGAGTGCAAGCAAGAGAGATAAAAGAATGGGTAGAACCGGTATCTAATAAGGTATAGACCTCGCAAGAATTTAAAATTAACTAACCCGTGCTAACTTCGTTCTGGTTACTAGCTTTTTGAGAAGTCACAAAAAATACTCTTCCTGAAACCACCGACTTTGTTTTGTCTGTATTCCCCTTTGGTGCTACCGTCCCAGCTGGACTTGACTTTGGTACACAACAAAATCGGGCTAGGTAACCTTCTTTTCTATAATTGTAACATGCTTTGGACTGCATCATACAGTTTGGACTGATATGTCCCTCCCCTTCGCATTTAAAGCATACAATTGGTGGTCATTCTCCTTCCTTGAAAACGGGTGTTGGTGCTGTTGTCTTTCCATCGTTGTTGAACCTTCTCTTCTTAAAATTTCCACTCCTATTATCTTGGCCATGATTACCACCGAAGTGGTTACCATTCTTGGCATGATAATTTCCCCCACGATGGTTATCATTGTTTCGATGGCCGTTGCCACTGGTACGATTATTATCGTGTTGTTGCTCGTTATCCTTTCATTGAGCTGACTCATTATCGCGCTCCAATAATTGAGCCCTATTCACTACATCTGAATATAAACAAAGTTTGTGCGAAATGAGGTATTGACGTATATCGGGTTCAAAACCTCTTAGAAACATTCGCGTCATTCGCTCCTCATAGCGACCATATGGGATGCAAACCGTAGATAACTCCGCAAATTTAGCCTCGTATTGCGACACGGTCATATTGTTTTGCTCCAACTTGATGAACTCTACCTCCTTCATGTGACGAATACTTTCGGGAAAGTACTTGTCGTTGAACAGCTCTTGGAACTTCTCCCAAGACATCTTGAGTGCGTTAGGCTGGGTACGTTTTATAGATTCTCACCATTAATCTGCCTCTTCACGCAACATAAAGGTTGCAAAAGGAACCTTTATCTCCTCGGAGAATCCCAAGACATCAAATATCTTGGTGATCTTCTTTAACCACGTCTCTGCCTTAAGTGGTTCTGGCTTTCCCAAAAACTCCGGCAGTCCCAGCTCCTTGAACTGCTTAGCGGTGACCATCTGAGAGTTATCAATGTTTCCTCCTGCATTTTGAACAGGATTCGCTCTCGCCTGATGTTGCATGAATTGTATAAAGCCTCTGATAATCCCATCGTTCATCATCTGATCGGTGTTGTTGTTTACCTGAGGATTATTATCTTCCTATTGCACATTATCCTGGGTATTGATCGTTGGTGACTCAATGGTCTCATGTGCTTCATTGCTTATCTCAACATTTTCGGATGCCATTTGCAAATACTGCCACAAAACAAGGGTTAATTAACATATCACATATTATCCCTATACTATGACTGACCAATTAAATACCAAATAAACTTAGGTAGGTCATGCTAGCGAAGGAATTCTACGTCTCTCCCCTCCTAGTTCTTGTCTCACATCTCAGTCAGGGATCATATCCTTAAGCTTTGATACCAACTGTGACGCCCCCAAAACAAGTATACATCACTCATCTTGAGTCGCCAAATACATGGTACATAAATCAAATACAAATTTAATTATACAACAGTTCTGTACAATATGATAAAACATAACTGAGAGTTTAAACAAGAATATTGCCTTCTAGACAGTATCCACTCTCAATGGAGTCCTCATTACAATTATTATCACACTATTTTACAGAATAGTGAGGACTACTAAAGTCAATTATCCTGGACCATCACTCCATTTCCCAACTCGTCCCAGCTATATTTTCATTTTCTGAAGAGAACAATGAAAGAAAGGGTGAACTCAACTAGCCCAGTAAGAAATATTATGACTAAGATAATGCAAAATAAATTATCCTTAGCCTTCAACAATATAACAACTGATAGAATAAAATAGACAACAAGTTTTAGATCAACAACTGCAGCGAAATAAGCAATCCCTTAGAAGAGTCAAGTAGAGCATAAAATCTACTATCTTCTATGATTTAAAAAGTTTTCCATCAACTTTATCGCTGAGACTCAGCTTAATAAATAAAATCGAATCATCCATGCACCACGGCCAAGGATATTCATGTAATCATCAATGGTCATGATTATACCGAATAATCCCTGGTTATAATCTTATCAACAACTCTCCATCAATGAAAAACAGGCCAATGAGGACTTTTACCACATCATTAGTTACATTACGGTCATGATTATACCGAATAATGCCTGGTCATAATCATACCAAGTCCATCTATGCACGTAAGCCAAAGATGACTTTCATCACAATATAAGCGTGAGGATGATGACAATGATATAAGCAATAATCAACTGAAATCAAATCAAACAAAATCAAGGATAAATATTAAAGACTTTAAATTTATCCAGAGTTTAAAAATATTCAAATTGTCCACATGATACTGCTTTGTAGAGTAAAATTCAAGAATAATATTCATGTACCAAAAATAATTTGGATAGAAAAGAATATATTTTTCGGGTAAATAGTACCCCGTGAATAATACTTCGAGAATAGTACCACGTGAATAGTACCCCAGCACAAAAAGTGCCCCGAATACCCGAGTGAATGATACTATAGTGAATAGTAATCAGGTGAATAGTAACTCATGAATAGTAACTCGTGAATAGTACTCTAGAATGAAAAGTACCCCTGAATACCCGAGTGAATAATACTAGAGTGAATAGTAATCAGGTGAATAGTAACTCGTAACAGAAAAATACCAAAGAAAACTATATTTCATGATGAGTACAAAAGAAATGATATCCCATATGAGTATAATAGAATATACAAAACTGCAAATGGATTTTCACCCGCCATGCGGTAATCCACGTAGTCAGATCATTTCCACAATTTAATAAAGAATGAATACAAAGGATCATTCACCATGCATGCGGTAATCCACATAGACAGGTTATTCCAACAGAATAATAAAGAATGGAATAACAGAAGAATTCACCATGCATGCGATAGACCGCACAGACAGGTTATTCCCAACAGAATAATAAAGAATGGAACCAGGTCATGCATAATCCGCATAGACATGATATTCCAACAGAATAATAAAGAATGGAATAACAACAGAATTCACCAGGCATGTGATAGACCGCACAGACAGGTTATTCCAACAGAATAATAAAGAGTGGAATAACAGAAGAATTTCACCATGTATGCGGTACTTCACATAGACAGTTATTCCAACATAATAATAAAGAATGGAATAACAACCCTTACGAGTATTGAAAGAAAATACCTCTCTTCAAGAATATGAAAGAATAATGTCCCTTACCTTAGAAAAAACAGGATACTGGAATAGTGAGGTAGCAGACTTCTCTTCTTCTTTCTCTCTATAATTTCCCTCTATAATAACTACTCTATAGCTTTAGTGAATTGGTGAGAAATGAAGGAAGAATGAGCTTCTATTTATAGGAAAATATAGTTTCAATAATTGCACATTTTGGGCTCGAAATAATACAGTATAATACCTCCCTCTTTTTCTTTATTTTTAATTTAGTCCTGCAAGTATTATCAAACTTGCACCACTTCCCCTAATAGTAAATCATATGAATCAATAGTAAATCATGTGACTCAATAGTTCCAAACATGTGAAAAAAAGTAATTACAGTATAATACATTCATCTATACCTCCATTTTTAATTTAGTCATTCAAGTATTATCAATCTTGCACCAAGTCACCTAATAGTAAATTATGTGAATCAATAGAACACACATGTGAACACATAGTTATAAGCATGTGAATTAATAGCAATTAATTGCTCATTTATTCAATTAATTACCCGATTGGTCAATATAACCTCCAGACATTAATTATTATCGAAATAAATGTTGATTTTTACTAAAACTAATAATTCCCACACAATAGATTATCAATTTCATCTTTAATCAACACGAACTTCATCATCCTTAATATTATAACTCACAATATTTAATAACCAGTTCGTTCCCAGGAAAGAGGAGGCTTTTCGATAAGGATTTCTTCTTATTGGCGCGCAATTAGGTGACCAAACCTTTCCTTGACAGAACTTCTAGACATTATTAATATTGCAAATAATAATATGAATAACTTTATCATCTCAATTATTGATTTAATAATATAACATATTATACAGATGATACTGTGATAATAATTGAATCAATAATATGAGAGATATGATGCAGTAATTAATGTAGCAATAATTGAGTATAATTGAGTGACTTCTCACGTAAGCATCAATAATCAATACTGTGTGCTACTATGCAACCACTCATATTACTGTACTTTTATTACCGGGTAGTTCAATAGTTTTAACGGTAACACTTGCCGTTATTTCAAATAAAATATAATTCTGTCATTTTCTAACCTACGACAATACTTCCATTGTGGGGTCCACCAATGATTGTGTCGTTGTACGAATATTCCCGATAAAAAGAATATTCCACGACCAAATGAATATTTTATAACAACTTGCTTACTTTGCAATATTTATAAATATTGCCCACAACTATAACATTTCATCAAATCCACACCATAATAAAAAATAACTCATTTTAACAGTCCACACAAAAATCTACAACACCTTTTCCAGTGATTCCACTTGGATAAGTTATATAACTCATAGATCTAACTCTAGAACTTGACCACACTCTAAAATTCGAAATATAATAGGAGATATGGTCAGTTGAATTTCATGTTCCATTTTCACCAAAATTTGATTTTCAACCCTTTCTGATTTCTAAGAAACTTTCATGTTTTCACATAATAACCAACATAACTCATCATGACAATGACATAATAATTCAATAATTTTAAAGATTTATAAGTTAATTTATCCTGAACTCAATAATGTCCAAATTGTCAACATGATACTTCTTTGTAGAGTAAAATTCAAGAATGCTCAGGATAATATTTCCATGAAAATATACTGGATGAAGCGCAAATATCAAGGATATTCCACTAATTTTCATGGAGTATAGAAGCCAAAACTTTAATCAACTGAGTATAATAACGAATATATGAAACTGCAAATGGATTTTCACCCGCTATGCGGTAATCCACGTATACAGATCATTTCCACAATTTAATAAGGAATGAATACAAAGGATCATTCACCATGAATGTGGTAATCCACATAGACAGGTTATTCCAACAGAATAATAAAGAATGGAATAACAGAAGGATTCACCATGCATGCGATAGAGACTGCACAGACAAGTTATTCCCAACAGAATAATAAATAATGGAACCAGGTCCGGCGTAAACGCACATACATGATATTCCGACAGAAGAATAAATGTGGAATAATAAATAATGGAACCAGGTCCGGCGTAAAATGCACAGACAGAATATTCTGACAGAATAATAAATAATGGAACCAGGTCCGGCGTAAACGCACAGATAAGATATTCCGACAGAATAATAAATACGGAATAATAAATAATGGAACCAGGTCCGGCGTAAAACGCACAGACAGGACATTCCGACATAATAATAAATGCGCAATAATAAATAATGGAACCAGGTCTAGCGTAAATGCACATATAAGATATTCCGACAGAATAATAAATAATGAAACCAGGTCAGCCAAAATTCGCACTGACAGGATATTCTAACAGAATAATAAAGAATGGAATAATAAAAGAATTTCACCATATATGCGGTACTTCGCATAAACAGGTTATTCTAACATAATAATAAGGAATGGAATAATAGATGAATTTCACCAAGTATATGGTAGTTCACGTATATAGGTTATTCCAACAGAATAATAAAGAATGGAATAACAGAAGTTCTCTTCATGAATATGAAAAAATAATATCCCTTACCTTAGAATAAAACTGGATACTGGAATAGTGAGGTAGCAGACTTCTCTTCTTCTTTCTCTCTATAGATTTTCTCTCTATAATTTCTCTCTCTAGAGTTTCAGTGAATTCGTAAGAAATAATGAAGAAATGAGCTTCTATTTATAGGAGAATGGACTGAATATTAACTAATTCATGAACTGTCCAGATTGATTTACTTTTAAATGGACGGTCCATATTAAAACTTAAAGCAACGGTCCATACTCATTCACTATTAAAACTTTAAAGCAACGGTCCATACTGATTCACTATTAAAACTTTAAACCAGCGATCCATATTGATTTACTATTAAAACTTTAAATCAGCGATCCATATTGATTTACTATTATAAATTCAACTAACGATCTGAAAAATTATCACATCTCCTCTTGGAATAATATTGTACCCAAAAATAATTTGGACCGAAAAGAAATATATTGTTCGGGTGAATAGTATCCCATGAATAGTAACTCGTGAATAGTAACTTAAGAATAGTAACTCGTGAATAGTAACTCATAAATAGTAACTCTTGAATAGTAGCTCCAACATGAAAAGTGCCCCGAATACCCGATTGAACAATATAACCTCCAGACATCAATTATTATCGAAATAAATGTCGACTTCCACTAACACTAATAATTCCAACACAATAGAACTATCAATTTCATCTTTAATCAACATGAGTTTATTCATCATTAATATTATAACTCACAATATTTAACAACCAGGTCGTTCCCAGGAAAGAGGGGGCTTTTCGATAAGGATTTCTCCCTATTAGCGCGCAATTAGGTGACCAAACCTCTCCTTGACAGAACTTCTAGACATTGTAAATATTTCAATTTAATAATATGAATAACTTTGTCGTCTCAATTATTGATTTAATAATATAACATATTGTGCAGATGATACTGTGATAATAATCGAATCAATAATATGAGAGATATGATGCAGCAATTACTGAAGCAATAATTGAGTATAACTGAGTGACTTCTCACGTAAACATCAATAACCAATACTGTATGCTATTATGCAACCACGCGTATTACTGTACTTTTACTACCGGATAGTTCAATAGTTTTAATGGTAACATTTCCATCGTTATTTTTATAAAAAGATAATTCTGTCATTTTCTTACTACGACAATAATTCCGTTGTGGGGTCCACTAATAATTGTGCCGTCGTACGAATATTCCCCGGCCAAATGAATATTATATATAACAACTTGCGTACTTTGCAAAATTTATAAATATTACCCACAACTATAACATCATATCAAATCCACACCATAATATTAAAAAAATATTTCGAGAAAATTAAATATTAATTCATAAAACCTGGGGTCTCATAATCTCCCCTCCTTATGGAATTTCGCCCTCGAAATTAGGGGTGCGTACATGATATATCGAAGAGGTGATGATATTTTGACTTCATCTTAGATTCTAACTCCCAGGTCATTTCTTCCACATCGTGGTTTCTTCACAAAACTTTGACTTGAGGTATAACCTTGGAGCATAGAATATGATCCTTCTTATCCAAGATTTTAACAGGTAACTCTTCATACGTTAAATCTTCTTCTATCTCGTCCAGTTCTAATTCAATAATGTGGTCCGGGTCATCCATATATTTACGTAACATCGATACGTTAAAAACGATATGAACACGCAACATAGTTGGCAGTAAAACGAGTCTATAGGCTACATTTCATACTCGATCAAGGATTTCAAATGGGCCAATAAAATCGAGGGTTGAGATAACGCCTTCTTAAACCTTCTTCTTCACATTCATCAAATTCGGGTGTGTAGCTTGAGCGACTTTAACTTTATCGATTAAAGTCAATTCTGCTCATTTGTAAATTATACGAAATGAGTCTTTGTGTTAACAATATCGCACTCGTAAACGCATACGATCTTTTACTCATCATGACAGCTATCACATTTGCTCTTCCACGATGATATTGAATGGTACGATTGTAATCTTCAACATCTTGAGCCAACGTCTTTGGCACATTATACGATCGTTTTAGGTACAGAAATATTTGAGGGTTTTGTACTGGGTCAATACAAAATTCAATTTCACGCTCTAGAGGTAGGCTAAGAAGTCTTCAAGAATACGTCAGGAAATTTATTAACAATAGAAATATCATTCAAAACTGTGACTCTCATCCAAGACTTGGATAGCACATGTAATGAAGGTTTCTCCTAACGGGGCTTCAACAGATAAGTCAAAGTCTAATTTCTCTAGAGTCAAATTTAAACGTTGAACACAAGTAAGAGAGATAAAATAATGGATAGTACCGGTATCTAATAAGGCATAGATTTCGCAAGAATTTATAATTAACTAACCCGTGTTAACTTCGTTCGGTTTATTCCCTTTTTGAGAAGTTATGAAAAACGCTCTTCCTGAAACCACCGACTTTGTTTTGTTCGTATCCGCCGTTGGTGCCACTGTCCCAGCTAGACTTGACTTTGGTGCATGACAAAATCAGGCTAGGTGACCTTCTCTTCTTGAAATTTCCACTTCTATTATCTTGGCCATGATTACAACCAAAGTGGTTACCATTCTTGGCATGATAATTTTCCCCACGATGGTTATCATTGTTCCGATGGCCGTTGTTGATCGATTTCGCAATCAATGAATACGTACAAGTATACACGGTCAACAAGTAATAAAGCGAAAGTAGAGTATCTTTCCCACGAGGAATTATTTAATAAAAATTATCAAATACTAACTCTTAACCAAATCAATTTTATTTAAACAACAAATAATTGTGATTTCTAGATTTAAGAAAACTAAATTAAACAAAACAAAAAGATTATTCTAAAAGAAAGAAAATAATCAACTAAGAATTGATGGAATTTAGATAAATAAGAATTAAGACTCCAATATCCCCAATTATGAATTGTAAATCAATTATTCAACTATTCCAATTATTATGTCTACTGAATTGTTAACATGAATTCTCAAATGCCAAAAGCCCTTTCCTAAGTGATCCTTTGCCTTCTATTTAATCCAAGTTAATTTTGTTATATCCCTATGCAAAACAATTGAATTAAACTCACTACAATCCCAATTCCTTATGTGTTACATGCGGCAAATAGATATTCTCATTCTATTCACATGCAAACCTAATTATTCACTGTGCAAATAACTAAGTCACATGATATCATGCCCAGTTCTAACCCTAGAATTCCTTTCCAAATTCCTTCGAGAATAACAAGGTAATTACTGATCAGATAATTAATCAATAAGCATAAGGCAAGATAAACAACTCACTTTGGCACAAATAATTGGAATAAATTAAATAACTAATTTATTGCCATAAAAGGTTCAATTGAAATCTTAATAAAAGAGTTAGTTCATAATTAATGAATTAAAACCAAGAATCCACAATTGAATAGACATTAAAAGATAAAAGTATGATAAGAGAAGAGAATAAAATCTGTTGTCAGCAAATCTGATGCTTCCCTCTTACTCTTGCTCTTGATCTTCAGTGTTCTTAAATGGCTAATTAAGAACTAGGGTTTAGATTCTAATTTAATGGAGTTTTTAATCTACTCTAATCTATGTATTCTCCCTTTATTTTATGCCTTACATCATGTATTTGTAGGTTACAAGTCTAATTTTTAGCTTAGGAACAAACTCAATCCAATTTGGAGTCAAAAAGGTGTCAAAATTCGCCCAAAACCGAGTCCAGGCCATCACCAAGCCCTTCCCCAGTGCCCCAGTGCTGGGCTTGACGCTGTAACCCTGCCCCCCAGCGCCCCGGTGCTGGGCACAGGCCTATTTTGGGTGCCCCGGCGCTGGCACATGTTCTGACATTTTAGGCTCCGACGTCCTTTGGGAAAATAGCCATAACTTCTTCGTTCTAACTCTGATTTTGATGATTCAAGAAGATACGGAAAGAGGAGGCGTAGATATACAACTTTAATTCTTTGAGATTTTCAAAATAAGTTGTGGAGCAATACTCAAATTGGCTCTGAAGTGACTATTGTGTAAATGGCAAGCCAAAAATGCGAATCTAGCCACCCCAAACGTCGATCCAAGTAACTTTTGTCCCAATTCCTACAAAACAACATAAAACATGCTTGAATGGACACAAACACTTAAAAACTATTCTAAAAGACTTGAGAAAAAATAATAAATTAAGCACGAATGTATCCAATTCATGTGTATAAAACTCACTCATCAGCCGTTGCCACTGTAGTAACCCTGAATCCAGGTCCCAAATCACCTCGGATCTGGTATACTATTTCTATTACTATTTGCGGAAGATATAAACATAAATTGTTTATACATTACATTACACACTATTCCCCAAAATCGAGTAACCTTAACATATACACAATTCATAAGTTATCTGACTCATAACATTATTTTCAAACTATTCTATTACAAGATAGCCGCATATATTGCCCCAAGCTGAACTTGGCATTATCTTTTCTATCGATGATTCATTTATTAAGAATCATATTTATTCTCAATTCAAAATAAATCTTATTTATCTATTCAACATTTCAAACTGTACATAGCTGAAAATTACATTTGATAAAACTATCAATCATAGATCTATACCATTTCAAAATCAAAAAAATGTATTCATTTTTAAGCATCGCTCAATCTTCATCATCCGTATAGCAAATAATATTGTCTAACATCATTAACCTGCAAAAAGTTTATGTTTGCAAGATTAAGCTCGACAGCCCAGCAAATTTAACAGTCTATCATGTTTCACATAGCACACAATTCTATATGCTCTACAATTCCTTTAACATGTATATCTACATGCATCATATATTCTTTACTATGCATATCCTACATGCATCAATAATTTCTTACAAAACATTAATTCATGCATTATACATTTCTAATTTATCAAGTTACATCATACAACATGTAATCACATATTGATTGAATTCCATAACCCAATTAACTTAGTCATATTTTGACTTTTAACAATTCATAGAGCATAATATGTAATTTAACACATAACACATTCCATCCACAAACATTATAGAACTGAAAAACTTGCCTGCACCGTTGATTATCGCAACGCAATTTATAACGCTTTACCCGAAGACCTAATATTAATAATATAGATCTCCAATATTAGAATAATATCATCACAGTATATTACTGTTATATTTATATCCACAGAATAACCTAAACACATTACCACATAGCCCTTTCAGTCTTTACAGCACATAAAACTAGGTATCAAGTCAAACTATTATAGTCTGAGTTGAACCCGACACAATTCTATCATCCCGATGGTCTAGTCGGACAAAAATCGAGTTTAAGTTCAATTAAACTCTAACTTAACAGTTAACAATTATCATAGATAATTTCTAACCAAACAAAACATTTTTCCTAGGCTCGTAATAATTTTCGGATAATTATTACCATTTATCAACATTTTTCAATCCTTAAAACCGTATTTAAATGAATTAAATACCACTTAATACCTTAATCATTAATATTTATTTAATATTGTGGGCCCAAGTGTAAAATTAGGGTTCACATGACCTAATTATATTAAATGCACAATTAGGGTTCCACGACCTGATTAAATGTGTAAATTAGGGTTCGCATAAACCAATGAAATAAAGACGAAAAAGTCAGAAATAAATGTGTTAGACCCGGGAGAAGCCTCCACGTGTCCCGAGGCAGAAGACTCGTGGAGGCGGCTCGTTTTGGGAATTGATTGAGGGATTGGATTGGTGGCTAGAAGGACAGGGAAACATGGGCATTATTCTAAGGACTAAAGGGTATTTCTGGAATTTCCCTGAAGGCATGTGCCTTGCACATGATTACTTTCCAGGAAACCCTATAAATACCCCTTCCATTCCATTTGGAAGGGGACCTCTCTGGAGACTCAAGACTCGAATTTTCAGAAGATCAAAGAAACCCTTTTTTGGTGACTTAAAGGCTCGGAAATTCCACCTAAAAGCACCAAAGGGGTTTGGACATTTCTCTCAACTCGAAGAACACTCAAGAAGGCTCTTGGAATCCCAATAACCCTAACACGGTTCTCGGATTCTAGGGGTTCTGCCACGCGTCATTGGAGTAATCGTCCACCTGTTCTTCTCCCCTCTTCAATCAATCAATCAATTCCGTATTCTTCGTGGATTTCTCTCCTCCTCAACCAACACGAAACCCTAACCCTAGCAAGGTACGATTTCCTTGCCCACATTTATTTGGCGACTCTGCTGGGGAGGTGTAGAATTCGTGAAGGGTATGCCCACAACTCGAAGTGGGAGAACTACAGGAAGAGCTACTTCACCAACAAATAGCATTACCTCACCGGATCCAGTTCCAAGGCAAGTAACTCAAGCATTCCAAGGCGCAAATCTGGATTTTGACCAACCACTTATTGAAGACGCTTCGGAAGGGAGTTCAACATCACTATACATGGCCAATCAACAACAAACCAACGCAGAAAGGCAAGACGAGGATGCAAGTGGAGAGCAAACGAATGCTGTGCAACTGGAGATGCTCAAAGCATTGAAGGAAGCACGAGAAGGACAAGGTATGATGATGGCCATGATGCTGGAGATGCAAAGGAAACAAGAAGAGATGTGGAGTTTCCGCCAGCAATTGATGCAGATCCCTACCTTCAAGGCCATGTTCCCAGGCAATTCATATGGAGAACAAGTAGGAGTGGAGAACAACAACAATGGCAGCAACAACAAAGAGAACCAGATTGTACCTCCATTGACGGAAAGTCAATCGGTTCCAGTAATCAACTTGGAGATCCAGAACAGTGGTGACGGGCCACAACCTAGGTTGGAAGCAAGCCAATCTCAAACGAACATCATCCCAACTTCTCTTCAAGCATTTTCACATGTGCAAATGTCAACTGTCCCAAGCCATGTCCAGCTAGTGAGCCAGCAAAGGCCACCAATGCCAGCTTTGCACGATGCAAATGTACATCAACCAATCTCTTCGCCATACACACCGCCAATACAGCAGTATATTACAACACCCCAGAGAGTTCACGCCACAAGCCAGTACGTGACGAAAGATGATATGATCGATGTGATCAATCAACTTCGCAGGAAGACATCCCGACCCTCGGAGTTAGATTTTACTCCACCTTACCCTGCACACATTCGGAGGCAACCTTATCCAACGGGGTATATTGAGCATCCCCCGCAGTTTCCAAAATACAATGGGGAGAAAGGAAATGCTAGAGAACACATTGCCAGGTTCGTAGAGTCGATGTCTCCATGGCTAGGATATGATGAAGTAAACAACCACAACTTGTTGATGAGGGAATTCAACAAGACTTTGATAGATAGTGCCTTTAGTTGGTACTACAATTTGGAGAAGGGATCAGTCCATGATTGGGATGATCTAAAATTGCAATTTTTTAAGAAATTTTTCCATGTGCAGAAACAGGTAACCATCGTAGAGCTCATGCGATTCAAGCAGAAGCCAAACGAGGAGCTGTCAGATTACGTGGATAGGTTCAGGGCCCAAGCACAGAAGTGTTCAGAGCCAATTGAAGAAAAGAACCTGGTTAGCATATGCAACAATGGTGCTTTAGACGCCTTCAAGCCCCACCTCATTACCAAAGCATGTGATTCATTTGCGACCCTCTCATCTTTTTCACAAGACTTGGGAGGAATCGTGACATTTCCCATCAGCCATGCGATGGTTACATGGAAGGCCAAGAGGACAGCGACTGTGGCTTTGGCGGATTCTCAGTCAAAACCACAAGGGGGCAAGAGGGAAAAGAATGAGAAATTTGAGCGAAGCAGAGAAAAGCATGAGGACAAGTATACCAGAATGCCAGTTCCGGAGGCTATTACATGCAGCGAGAGGGCATTCAGGAGCCTGTACGAACAATGGCTTGAGCATGGAGTGGTGAAGCCTCCAAGACCCCGGTTGATTGTAACGGAAGAGATAAAAAAAAGACCGAACTTCTGTGTATACCACCAATACGCGGGACATTCCACTATGGACTGTTACAGTCTTCTGAGAATATATCATGAGAAGCTGGCGGCCGGGGAGATTGAAATAGGAGAAGAAACGTGCAACACAATCACCCATAGTACAGCCCCGGAAGTCAAGAACTCAAATACTGGCTCTACGTACCATCAAACAAACTATGAACTACATATGAATTAAATATCCACCCAAGATGGTGGTCCACCAAAAATGGTGGTTTAAGAATATTCCTTGCCAAGTAAATTGGATGACCAATGGAGGAGGCACAAGAATTGAAGACTAAAAAAAAAAAAAAAAAAAAAAACCCACCCAAGATGGTGGTCCACTCTAAACGGTGGTCAAGTCCTCGTAGACTGCACTTGCCAAGAAATTGGACGACCCAAGTGACGAGGCACCCAATTTCAAGTCCTCGTAGACTGCACTTGCCAAAATATTGGACGACCCAAGTGACGAGGCACCCATTTTCAAGTCCTCGTAGACTGCACTTGCCAAGAAATTGGACGACCCAAGTGACGAGGCACCCGAGTGTTACACTTTATAATTAAAAGTGAATGAGGCACCTGACTATAAGTCCTCAAACCAGACAAGTTATACTTTATACTTCAAAAGTAATCGAGAATTTATTATTTGAAACGTTAAGCTTTTCGTTAAAAGCAATTTTATTATCAATAATTAAAAAAAAAAACATGTTTTTTCTTGAAAAGATTCATGTTTGCTGTTTTATGAGGCCTATTGTTGTCTTGGAGTATTAATTCGAACAACTTAAGATCCAATGTTAAATATTGAGTTTTAAAGAATCATTCAAATTAAAGGCAGTCAATAAGGATAAAGAAATTATATTTCGAAATATATGTACATGAATTTTCTGATACAGGAAATGGAAAAAACTATGAAAGCTCATGATCTAAAGACCATGACATGTCGAACTAAAAAGAGGGGAATAGCTAAAGCCTTCAAGTTGATAATGGTGCGGTACCCTGTGCCTTCGTATTGGAAGATATCGAGCCTTCAAGGTTTTGGGTAGCTGACTCAATTCCTTTCAAAAGCTTGGTCTTCAATCTATCCATGACGTCCTAAAGCTCCTGAGGCCCTTACATAAAGAAAGTCATTCTGATAAGAACGTGAAGTGACCTCCGAACAAAGTGCAATAACATGATAACTGAAAGTGAAGAGATCCAGCTTAGCACGGAAGGGAGACATGTCAAGGCCCATGAAGGATCGAGAAGTCATCAACTTCACAACTAAACACCTCTAAGTCTTTTGCTCACAGATAATAGAGAGAGACTGTGCATTTCGAGAATAAGTCTCAGAAGACAATCTAGCAAGAAAATGAAGATGTGTCCGATCAAGTATATAGGAGAACCAAGCTAGGACACGATCAAGATTCAAGTGAAATGAAGAAGGAAAAAGAGAGTGAAGGAAGAGGCAGTCTTCTAGGGTTCGGCCCCTGGGGTTGGAACACCTACAGAGGCTCTCCCCTCTTACCTTTTACTTCTCCTAGCTCGTTGATCAGTGTTCTAGAATGAAGCCGTTCAGGGTTCGGGTACTTAGAGGAAAGATCCCCTTCATCTCTTGTTCACCCCAATTTGAAGTATGTTCACTCGGTGCCTTCTCGATGACTTCTTAATTTTGAAAATGAGAGAACTTCCAAAAGAAAGTAATATTCGGAAGGATAAGATAGAAGATTTTTTTTCCAAGATAGCCAGGGAGAGCTTCTCTAGGGCTCGTCCCCTACAGCTCTCCCCTCCTAGGGATTTTATGTTCAAGGCTTGCACCATCGTGCTTTGCGAATCATTAAAAAATTAGTAGCAAAATTTCAATGCTGGAGAAATTATGCACGGTTGTCCCACCAAATGTGTGACTCACGTGCAGGGGGCAAACCCAACTACGACCTACTGGTGGAGGACAGAGACATCCTCTAGAATAGGGGTGAATTCCCCCCAAGCAGTAATGAATGTGTATGAAGAAGAGCACACAACGGGAAGTCGGTCCAATGTTGTCATCCTTGAAGGCGACCAGATGAGTCAGACAGGAAGCGAAAGGGACTGAAAGGGTATTCTTACTTCTCTATGCATATGCGGGGAATGCGATCGGAATAGGGAAAGTCATCCCAACCTCCACAAGCTGCTGCATAAAGAAACAAGCCTTCCTTCTCTGGCGGAGGAAAAGTTATACGGTCAGAAGTCTAGACTTGCTCCCAAAAGACGTTGGAAAGACCAAAGAGGGGAGCCCTTCCCCAATCACTGAGGAAAGGGGCCTCCTTGGCGGTTTTCAGGTCTGCATAATGTCCAATGAAGAGCGCCTGCAAGCAAGAAGAATTCGGCATAAAGGGCTCTAAATAGCAGAATTCCGTCTAAACGTTGATTTCCCCCAGGGTTTGGCCCCCTAAGATTCAACCTCGTAGGGTTCGGCCCCCCCTAGTGTTCGGTCCTCCAAGGTTCGGCCAATTGGAGTAATTTTGCCGCATACAGAGAATTTTTTTTTTCTTCTTTCTTTCTTTGGGTTTGTCAATCTTTCTTTATTATCCGAGGGAAAAAACCGAGATATAATCAAGGTAATGGGGCTCGGAAGACAAAAGGAAGACTAGGGTTCTGCAGCTGAGGAATTTTATATTGTCTATATAATCATGTTGCAACCAAATAAAGCAGCAGCAGTACAGCACCTAGCAAGCTCAACAATGGAGCGATTTTGCCCATTGTATATTCAACAATTTTATATTCCTCGTTTCATTATATGAAGCAACTGGAGTATTTCTTCCTTGCTTCTTCTCTCCACTTTTCCCCATTTTAACTCACTTTTTCTACGCTTTGGCTGGCTGCTAGCTTTTCCTCTGCTCACTTGAGCGAATTACAAGAACAAAAAACCATCACCACATTAATTTTCCAATTCCACCCTTCCTGATTTGAGTGAATTTCTTCTTTTGCCCAAAGTTATCAGATATTCATGTATGTAGAAAAAAAGAAACAAAAGTTGGGTTAATCAAAAAAAAAAAAAAAAAAAAAAAAAAAAAAAAAAAAAAAAAACTTTCACACACCCATTACACCACTCTTTTTCCCTACTCAATTCTTTCATAACTTAAAAACCTACCCTGCATATTTGGTCACAACGCAGGCCATTATCTCTTTAGTCACATTCACATAGGTTCAACTCAATAAAAACGCATAATCCATTTGCTTGTTTTTAATTACTAGCTCATATCTGGAAGTTCTGTATATCAGAACATTAAAACCAAGGTAGGGTTCGGCACCCCCCCCTATAGGGTTCGGCCAACCCAACCTTTTAAAATATATATATATATATATATATATATATATATATATATATATATATATATATATATATGTCATCACAGGATTAGAACATGTGAAGAGGCTTCGGATCATGTGAAGCCACATGAGGCTTCGGCGGCGATAATATATATATATATATATATATATATATATATATATATATATATATATATATATATATATATATATATATATATATATATAAATTGGTTACCTCAAAATCTGCTACGTCCACTATTGCTACAAAGTTATTGCTACCCATTATTTCTGAAAATAACTTACTAGCTATCAAACTAGGCCACATAGTTTCTCCTTGCTTTTTTCGGCATGGTGAGATTGAAGATTGCCGAAGAAAAAAAAAAAAAAGATGAAAGAAGAAGGGTTCGACGTGAAAAGAAAGAATACCTTATTTTGTGTTCCTAGCACTTGGCGTGTATGTTATGTCATCATTGCATGCTTCATTCCTTTTCCGCTCATTCAGAGATGCATCCAAATAAAGACAAATAAAAGTTGAAAATATGTGAAGACTTTTCTCATACAAGAGGTGTCTGAATTATCAAAGTTATAGTCAATCCGTGCCCAAAGAATTACCAAGGCTTCAGTTTGGATGCAAGACGTGCTCCTCGATTACTCCAAAGACGAAATAAGATAAGTAAATGTTTTATTTATTTTATTTTCTTAAATATATATATATATATATATAATAAGATTTTGTTTTATTTTCAAAAAAAAAAAAAAAAAAATTAATAAATAAAATAATAATAATAATAATAATAAAAATTCTCTTTTCAAATTAAGAAAGATTTGATTTGATTGTCCAAAATAAAGGAAGATTTAATTTTCAGAATAAAATCAAATCTTATAAAATTAAGATTTGATTTTATTTTGGAAATAAAAATTAAGAGTTGATTTTATTTTGGAAATAAAATAAAATAAAATAAAATAACAGCACCTTGGTATGATCAGACATGAATGCAATTGCAGATGCAAATCATATGTAGAAGGATACACTCCTCAAATACTCGTGAAAGCCGTTTGGTTATTATTTTTCAGTCACGTTGTTGCAATATTACAGTTTGTAATTAGCTTTCACAGATAGAATTGTTGGAATTCTCAGTCAAAAAAAAAAAAAATGAGAGATGTTATTTTATTTCATTTTCAAAAAAAAAAAAAAAAAAAAAAATTAAGATTTGATTTGATTCTCAAAACAAAGAAAGTTTTAATTTCTAAAATAAAATTAAGATTTGATTTTATTTTGGAAATAAAATTAATATTTGATTTTTTTAAAGAAAGTTTTAATTTCCAAAACATTTTCTTTTGAAAGGGTTCTCTTTTTGTTTTCATACTGGCATACTATAGTTTTATTTATGTTTTTAATAAGGCGACGTTTACTCTCTTAATGTTCAATTAAGGTAGTTTCTCTTGTATTATTATTATTATTATTAAAACAAATATCCTATTTTTTAAATAGGAATGTTTTGGTTTTATTTCCAAAATCTTTGAAAGAATTTGATTTTCAAAAAATAAAATAAGATTTTATTTATTAATATATAATTTAATTTATCTTGATTTTGTTTCCAGGAAATAAATATTGGGCAAGATACAGAAAAATTTCAGAAGATTTTTTAATATGTCCAAGGAAGAGCCTCGCTAGGTCTTGCCTTCCTAGGGTTTAACTCTAAGAGTTTGGCTCCCTAGGAGTTCCCTCTTCTAGGATCCTTGTCTTCAAAATCTATAAAGTGAAGCCCGACAAAATCATTCGAAGACTTATAATTTTCTTGCACGATCGTCTATTTGGGAATGCGACTCTCGCGCAGGGGGCAAATGTGGGCCCAAGTGTAAAATTAGGGTTCACATGACCTAATTATATTAAATGCACAATTAGGGTTCCACGACCTGATTAAATGTGTAAATTAGGGTTCGCATAAACCAATGAAATAAAGACGAAAAAGTCAGAAATAAATGTGTTAGACCCGGGAGAAGCCTCCACGTGTCCCGAGGCAGAAGACTCGTGGAGGCGGCTCGTTTTGGGAATTGATTGAGGGATTGGATTGGTGGCTAGAAGGACAGGGCAACATGGGCATTATTCTAAGGACTAAAGGGTATTTCTGGAATTTCCCTGAAGGCATGTGCCTTGCACATGATTACTTTCCAGGAAACCCTATAAATACCCCTTCCATTCCATTTGGAAGGGGACCTCTCTGGAGACTCAAGACTCGAATTTTCAGAAGATCAAAGAAACCCTTTTTTGGTGACTTAAAGGCTCGGAAATTCCACCTAAAAGCACCAAAGGGGTTTGGACATTTCTCTCAACTCGAAGAACACTCAAGAAGGCTCTTGGAATCCCAATAACCCTAACACGGTTCTCGGATTCTAGGGGTTCTGCCACGCGTCATTGGAGTAATCGTCCACCTGTTCTTCTCCCCTCTTCAATCAATCAATCAATTCCGTATTCTTCGTGGATTTCTCTCCTCCTCAACCAACACGAAACCCTAACCCTAGCAAGGTACGATTTCCTTGCCCACAAATATAAAATATTAATAAAAATCATAACATAATATTATAATATAATTATAATATCACAAAGTATTTTTAATACTTTAAAATCATAATTATATGATTTTTAAACACTTAAATCCATTATCTGATAATGAATATTAATATTAAAATATTAATATTTTCATGCCAAAATATCAAAAGTTATATTTTATAACTTAAAATATTTTTATAACACTTAAATCATTTTAATATGATTTTTAAATCATTAATTCTATTTTTCCTTAATTTATTTAATATATCTATTAAATAAACTAATTATCATTAATATTGATTAATTAATGAAATTCATCCCAAAATATTAAAAGTCATCAAAATAACTTAAAATATTTTCTTATACCATAATATTATTTTTCATGATTTTTCATGAATTAAAAACTATTTTTAAATAATTTATTTAATATTATAATTAAATAAATAAATACCATTTACATTCCAAAAATACTAAATATTTTTGAAATATACTCAAAATAGTTAAAAACTATTTTTCAGACTTTAACATAATTTTTCATAATTTATTTTGTATTTTTAATAATTAAAAACTATTTTTTTCTAATTTTTAATTATTTTTCTGTAATTTCCGAAAATAAGTGTCGCTAAAGGACCCTATAGCGACAGAACCGTCGCTATAGGTGTTCTTGAGGATTTCTAGATTTTTCCGGCAGTGAGCGAGGGAGCAAGTTTGACCGGGTTTAATTCCTTGATTATTACGTTTCTGGTCTTTCTAAAACATTGATCCTGTAGTCCAAATGTAGCACTACAATATATGATAACATTCATGGCCAAACTACAACACATCTGAGAGATCAAGGCTTCCAAACTTTCTGACAAGAGTGTTCTTCATTTTTCTGGGTTTACCAGAATCGAGGTACCTACTTTGGACCCTTATAACTTGATGATAGAGCAACGTTTATGCGATCCATCAATTACAGTTTGTAGTTAACATGTAGTACTACAACTATAAAGCAAAATAACACAAAAACATCACAACATGAGCAAGATATGACCGGTCAAAGTAGGACACGGACAACTGCTCTTAATTTTCTGGGTTCGCTAAATAGGCAGTTCGGTCAACGTGTTTTGACCGTTTATATCTTGCGATCTAAACTAGATCTGAGTCTAATTCTTTTTACAACTTAAAGAACACATAACAGGCTACATGTTACAAGTTTTAAACATCAAAAACTCATAATACAGACGGAGGTATTAGATCTGACATTTGACTAAAAAAACAAAATTTTCCTGATTCCCAGATTTTGAAAAACTCTAAATTCGTGATCTTTGATGTTATGGGTCATGGATTTATCAACCCAGAATATCAATTGACACCTTATAACACCACTTTGAACAATCAATTGCAACTTTTAACAAAGAATTGAAGGATTTCAAATTTTAGGAATTTATACCTTTTAAGCTTTGATTTTTATTTTCTGTCTTTGATCTGATTCTGGTACACGTGGGGCTGGATTTTGGGACTGATCTACTAACCAATTTCGGAGGTTTAGCAAAGAGAGAGAGTTGGTGAGACCAAAAATAAATTTAGCAAAGTTTTTATGCATTTTCTCTCTCCAAATCTATTTATAATCCTTGATTCATGCATAGGGCTGCTGATTTGCTAGCAATGTAGGCTGATGTGTTGATTTATAGGCCATACAAAGTCAAAAGTTGGTTAACCACTCCAAGATTTGGCAAGATTGCAAGCTACCTCAATTAATACACAAAAGGGCAATTTTGTCATTTCCTTTTATTTTCTAGATTTCTCAATTGATGAAACCCTTAGGGTTTAGGGTTTGGATCATTTAAAGTTTATGGTTTAACCTCATTAGGGTTTAGATTTTTAACCCTCAAATATTAAGCAACTTGGATTTCAAAAATTTTCTAATTAAATTAAAAATAGAAAATTTTAAATTTCTAACTTATAATTAGGGCTTCCTAATTATACCATAATCTCCTAATCACACAACAATCTTGTTAATTAGGACTAATTTATCCTAATTAAAATCGCTAATTTAGCACTTAGGGTCAAATTTGTACATTAGATCTCAAAACCACATATTAGGGTTTTAAATAAAAAATCATATTTCAATCTTAGAAATTAGATTTCTTAATCCGATTAGGGTTTCTAATAACATGACAATTAGGATTTATATCTCCTAATTAATATTGCTAATTAAGCAATTAGGGTCAAAATCTCATATTAGGGTTTATAACCCTCAATTAGGGTTTTCTAATAGAAAATAATTTTCTAAATTTAGAAATATAAATATTCGTAATTAGATTAGGGTTTTCTAATTACTCATAAATTAAAATAATTAGGATTAGGGTTTCCTAATTAGCATTGCTAATGTTAGCAATTAAATCCATAATTAAGCATTAGGGTTTCTGATGGAACAATTAGGGTTCCAAAAATTGAAAATTAGGGTTTGTTAATTACTCAACATTTACCCTAATTAATACTTAATTCATAGCACTGAAGCATTAAAATTCTCCGTTATATACCCAGATTAGGGTTTCATTTTATCAACATCTGAATTTAGGGTTTTCAGATATGGTATTAGGGTTTTAAATTTGAAATTATGGTTTTGTAATCAATTGTCAAGACTAACCCTAATTAATCTTTTAATTATTTACACTTATGCCATTAAGTTCCCAATTTAGGGTTTCATGCATCGAATTAGGGTTTTGGATTCCCGGAACTGAAACTAGGGTTTCCAGAACCGATTTCTAGGGTTTCTTATTAAACGCTAGGATTTTCTAACCGAACATTGTCGTTCTTAATATATTCTTAGGGTTTGTTACAGATATAATTTATCTGGTCAACCCTTTACCCTTAATCACATTTTGTACACAGAACATAACCATATACACAGATCATAATCACATAAACACTTAATCCTGAATAATTCACTTATATCCTTCACCGAATTTTGAAATCCTCAAAATTCAATCCCAATATCAGCATACGCATACACTTATTTTCTATCTAGGTCTATTATTTGACCTTAAATCAATAATTTAAGATTTTCATAAATTGTCTAAATTCTCGGGTTGTCACATTCACCCCTCCTTATAAGAATTTCGTCCCCGAAATTCACCTTACACCTTACACCGTGCACTTTACACCATTCACACATATACCATTCACATATATACCATTCACACATATACCCTTCACACATATTTCACATGCTACCCAATACACTGTTCACAAGGGTAAAAATTTTAAAACTGTGCTGAGGAATCGTATAGACTGTTTGTTTTTCATTTTCGCAAAGGTTTTATGGAAATTCATCCGCAAACCGTCATAACTTACGGATAAAAAGGGTGATTAGCCCATTTTGCCCTGTACTAATCAAGTACTATTGGTCGGAACAATTTGTTCCTCTTATCCGCCTTAGGCGCACAAAATTTCATACCTCAGTCTTATTTGATTCCGCAGCAAAACAATTTTGTTTGAGAAATTTCTTTCAATAAAACATTTTTGAGAATGACGTCATGATGCCGTACTGTATTTAACAGTCCGTTGAGGATTTCGTCATTTTGTGACTTTGTTATACTATATCATACTGTAGTGGGCTGACGATCCTTAGATCACATCCAACACCAAGTAATTCTGCATTGATAACTCCATCATTTTTATCATCTCTGCACCAGGTCACATGGTACATAAGTGATAAATAAAAACAAATTTTTTTTAAAAAAGGCACATAGTGCGTATTTAGCTTGATGTCAAAAATTTTGAAATCTAGCATAGATAGGGGTTTAGGAAAACCTAATTCTCCACTAATGATCATATGCTTAAACAATCTATCTGTTCCTATAATCCTCAATACTCCATTCACACACAACTATACCCAGTTCATAAAACCACACTTATGAGTTCATAACCTGACCACAATTATATGAGTTTAAGGAAGGAATCACCCTCTCATTTCATATAACTATGAATCAAGAATGTCACATAAGTATGAGTTTTAAGAACTCGTACTTAACCTTATATACTCTACCTATGACCTATCTATCTGTCATACACATGAGAAAGGAATCACCCTCTTAACACGCATATAGCAAATAGCGCGACACAAACATTTCAATGATTATCAGTGCCGGAAACTAAGTGGTTGTCAAACCAAACTCGGCCACTAATCAATATAGGAAGCTAAGCGAACAATTCCCCGCCCATACAAAGAATCGGTCAACCTAACCACTACATTGACTAGGAAGCTAAGTGATTCTAAAACCAAGTACAAATTCCCCGCCCATACAAGGAATCATACAACTCAGCTGCCGACAAGAGTCCTCAATTGAATCCCCACCTAATACTTAACCCCCTTTTTCAATACGAATTCAATTCGTATTCATAATCCATAACTCTTTCATGAGTTTTCATAGTACAATTTCATAGTACAACTTTTGCACAGCATCATGCTGTAACCTTTTCAATCATAAGATTGATTCTTTCTGACTGTCATAACCTTATCAGATCACGGGGTGATCTTATCGTATATATTACGATTTATTTCTATGCCTATGATCGTTTTGTTTTACGATCTTCTATCCCTGCACTTTCAGTCTTTTAGACTCGATCTATTCACCATTACTGTTCAACTTTATTATCAGAGTTAGGGAACTCTGTGTCTTTACACTCGCCGAGATTCGTCTTTGAATCTTACCGACCAACTAACTCTATATGAGTTAGATCTTATCCTAATCACTGCGGTTATTGGTTTCAGGTAATCCTACCTGAGCTTCATAACCAACAGCTCTGATACCAACTATAGCAGCCCCGAATCCAGGTCCCAAATCACCTCGGATCCGGTATACTATTTATATTACTATTTGCGGAAGATATAAACATAAATTGTTTATACATTACATTACACACTATTACCCAAAATCGAGTAACCTTAACATATACACAATTCATAAGTTATCTGACTCATAACATTATTTTCAAACTATTCTATTACAAGATAGCCGCATATATTGCCCCAAGCTGAACTTGGCATTATCTTTTTTATCGATGATTCATTTATTTAAGAATCATATTTATTCTCAATTCAAAATAAATCTTATTTATCTATTCAACATTTCAAACTGTACATAGCTGAAAATTACATTTTATAAAACTATCAATCATAGATCTATACCATTTCAAAATCGAAAAAATGTATTCATTTTTAAGCATCGCTCAATCTTCATCATCCGTATAGCAAATAATATTGTCTAACATCATTAACCTGCAAAAAGTTTATGTTTGCAAGATTGAGCTCGACAGCCCAGCAAATTTAACAGTCTATCATGTTTCACATAACACACAATTCTATATGCTCTACAATTCCTTTAACATGTATATCTACATGCATCATATATTCTTTACTAAGCATATCCAACATGCATCAATAATTTCTTACAAAACATTAATTCATGCATTATACATTTCTAATTTATCAAGTTACATCATACAACATGTAATCACATATTGATTGAGTTCCATAACCCAATTAACTTAGTCATATTTTGACTTTTAACAATTCATAGAGCATAATATGTAATTTAACACATAACACATTCCATCCACAAACATAATAGAACTGAAAAACTTGCCTGCACCGTTGATTACCGCAACGCAATTTATAACGCTTTACCCGAAGACCTAATATTAATAATATAGATCTCCAATATTAGAATAATATCATCACAGTATATTACTGTTATATTTATATCCATAGAATAACCTAAACACATTACCACATAACCCTTTCAGTCTTTACAGCACATAAGACTAGGTATCAAGTCAAACTATTATAGTCTGAGTTGAACCCGACACAATTCTATCATCCCGATGGTCTAGTCGGACAAAAATCGAGTTTAAGTTCAATTAAACTCTGACTTAACAGTTAACAATTATCACAGATAATTTCTAACCAAACAAAACATTTTTCCTAGGCTCGTAATAATTTTCGGATAATTATTACCATTTATCAACATTTTTCAATCCTTAAAACCGTATTTAAATGAATTAAATACCACTTAATACCTTAATCATTAATATTTATTTAATATAAAATATTAATAAAAATCATAACATAATATTATAATATAATTATAATATCACAAAGTATTTTTAATACTTTAAAATCATAATTATATGATTTTTAAACACTTAAATCTATTATCTGATAATTAATATTAATATTAAAATATTAATATTTTCATGCCAAAATATCAAAAGTTATATTTTATAACTTAAAATATTTTTATAACACTTAAATTATTTTTATATGATTTTTAAATCATTAATTATATTTTTCCCTAATTTATTTAATATATCTATTAAATAAAATAATTATCATTAATATTGATTAATTAATGAAATTCATCCCAAAATATTAAATGTCATCAAAATAACTTAAAATATTTTCTTATACCATAATATTATTTTTCATGATTTTTCATGAATTAAAAACTATTTTTAAATAATTTATTTAATACTATAATTAAATAAATAAATACCATTTACATTCCAAAAATACTAAATATTTTTGAAATATACTCAAAATAGTTAAAAACTATTTTTCAGACTTTAACATAATTTTTCATAATTTATTTTGTATTTTTAATAATTAAAAACTATTTTTTTCTAATTTTTAATTATTTTCTGTAATTTCTGAAAATAAGTGTCGCTAAAGGACCCTATAGCGACAGAACCGTCGCTATAGGTGTTCTTGAGGATTTCCAGATTTTTCCGGCAGTGAGCGAGGGAGCAAGTTTGACCGGGTTTAATTCCTTGATTATTACGTTTCTGGTCTTTCTAAAACATTGATCCTGTAGTCCAAATGTAGCACTACAATATATGATAACATTCATGGCCAAACTACAACACATCTGAGAGATCAAGGCTTCCAAACTTTCTGACAAGAGTGTTCTTCATTTTTCTGGGTTTACCAGAATCGAGGTACCTACTTTGGACCCTTATAACTTGATGATCGAGCAACGTTTATGCGATCCATCAATTACAGTTTGTAGTTAACATGTAGTACTACAACTATAAAGCAAAATAACACAAAAACATCACAACATGAGCAAGATATGACCGGTCAAAGTAGGACACGGACAACTGCTCTTAATTTTCTGGGTTCGCTAAATAGGCAGTTCGGTCAACGGGTTTTGACCGTTTATATCTTGCGATATATAATAGACCTGGGTCTAATTATTTTTACAACTTAAAGAACATATAACAGGCTACATGTTACAAGTTTTAAACATCAAAAACTCATAATACAGACGGAGGTATTAGATCTGACATTTGACTAAAAAACACAGTTTTCCATATTCCCAGATTTTGAAAAACTCTAAATTCGTGATCTTTGATGTTATGGGTCATGGATTTATCAACCCAGAATATCAATTGACACCTTATAACACCACTTTGAACAATCAATTGCAACTTTTAACAAAGAATTGAAGGATTTCAAATTTTAGGAATTTATACCTTTTAAGCTTTGATTTTAATTTTCTGTCTTTGATCTGATTCTGGTACACGTGGGGCTGGATTTTGAGACTGATCCACTAACCAATTTCGGAGGTTTAGCAAAGAGAGAGAGTTGGTGAGACCAAAAATAAATTTAGCAAAGTTTTTATGCATTTTCTCTCTCCAAATCTATTTATAATCCTTGATTCATGCATAGGGCTGCTGATTTGCTAGCAATGTAGGCTGATGTGTTGATTTATAGGCCATACAAAGTCAAAAGTTGGTTAACCACTCCAAGATTTGGCAAGATTGCAAGCTACCTCAATTAATACACAAAAGGGCAATTTTGTCATTTCCTTTTATTTTCTAGATTTCTCAATTGATGAAACCCTTAGGGTTTAGGGTTTGGATCATTTAAAGTTTATGGTTTAACCTCATTAGGGTTTAGATTTTTAACCCTCAAATATTAAGCAACTTGGATTTCAAAAATTTTCTAATTAAATTAAAAATAGAAAATTTTAAATTTCTAACTTATAATTAGGGCTTCCTAATTATACCATAATCTCCTAATCACACAACAATCTTGTTAATTAGGACTAATTTATCCTAATTAAAATCGCTAATTTAGCACTTAGGGTCAAATTTGTACATTAGATCTCAAAACCACATATTAGTGTTTTAAATAAAAAATCATATTTCAATCTTAGAAATTAGATTTCTTAATCCGATTAGGGTTTCTAATAACTTGATAATTAGGATTTATATCTCCTAATTAACATTGCTAATTAAGCAATTAGGGTCAAAATCACAGATTAGGGTTTATAACCCTCAATTAGGGTTTTCTAATAGAAAATAATTTTCTAATTTTAGAAATATAAATATTCGTAATTAGATTAGGGTTTTTTAATTACTCATAAATTAAAATAATTAGGATCAGGGTTTCCTAATTAGCATTGCTAATGTTAGCAATTAAATCCATAATTAAGCATTAGGGTTTCTGATGGAACAATTAGGGTTCCAAAAATTAAAAATTAGGGTTTGTTAATTACTCAACATTTACCATAATTAATACTTAATTCATAGCACTGAAGCATTAAAATTCTCCGTTATATACCCAGATTAGGGTTTCATTTTATCAGCATCTGAATTTAGGGTTTTCAGATATGGTATTAGGGTTTTAAATTTGAAATTAGGGTTTTGTAATCAATTGTCAAGAGTAACCCTAATTAATCTTTTAATTATTTACACTTATGCCATTAAGTTCCCAATTTAGGGTTTCATGCACCGAATTAGGGTTTCGGATTCCCGGAACTGAAACTAGGGTTTCTAGAACCGATTTCTAGGGTTTCTTATTAAACCCTAGGATTTTCTAACCGAACATTGTCGTTCTTAATATATTCTTAGGGTTTATTACAGATATAATTTATCTGGTCAACCCTTGACCCTTAATCACATTTTGTACACAGAACATAACCATATACACAGATCATAATCACATAAACACTTAATGCTGAATAATTCACTTATATCCTTCACCGAATTTTGAAATCCTCAAAATTCAATCCCAATATCAGCATACGCATACACTTATTTTCTATCTAGGTCTATTATTTGACCTTAAATCAATCATTTAAGATTTTCATAAATTGTCTAAATTCTCTGGTTGTCACAACCACCGGTTTGATTATTATCGTATTGTTGGTCGTTACTTTTTGGTTGTGCTGACTCATTATCGCGCTCCAATAACTGAGCCCTATTCACAACATCTGAATATAAACAAAGTTTGTGAGAAATGAGGTATTGACGTATATTGGGTTTCAAACCTCTTAGAAACAATCGCGTCATTCGCTCCATTGCTTACCTCAACATTCTCGGATATCATTTTCAAACACTACCACAAAACAAGAGTTAGTTAACATATCACATGTTATCCATATACTCTGACCGACCAATTAAATACCAAATAAACTTAGGTATGTCATACTAGCGAAGGAATTCTCCGTCTCTCCCCTCCTAGTTCTTGTCTCATATCTCAGCCAGGGATCATATCCCAAAGCTTTGATACCAACCGTGATGCCCCCAAAATTGGTATACATCACCCATCTTGGGTCGCCAAATACATGGTACATAATAAAAAATACAAACTTAATTATACAACCGTCGTGTAATATACGACAATACATAAACTGAGAGTTTAATAGGAATATTGTCATCTAGATAATATCCACACTCAAAGGGGTCCTCATTACATTTATTGTCACACTATTTAACAGAATAGTGAGGACTACTAATGCTATCATCCGGACCGTCACTCCTTTCCCCGACTCGTCCCAGCTATATTCTCATTTCCTGAAAAGAACAGTGAAAGAAAGGGTGAGCTCAACTAGCCCAGTAAGAAATAGTATGACTATGATAATGCAGAATAAATTATCATTAGTCTTTAACAATGTTAAAATGATAAAATACAATAGACATCAAGTTTAACTGCAGCAGGATAAGAAATCCATTAGAAGAGTCAAGTAGAGCATAATATCTACTATCTTCTATGATTTAAAAATGTTTTCATCAAATTTTATCGCTGAGACTCAGCTTAATAAATAAACCACATCATCAGATCATCCCTGCACTATGGGCCAAGGATATTAAATCATCAATGGTCATGACTATACCGAATAATCCTTGGTCATAATCATACCAAGTCCATCTCTGCATGTAAACCAAAGATATACAACAATAAAACCAATAATCAACAATCCATCTTTCCACGTAAGCCAAAGATATACAACTCAATAATCAACAGTCCATCTTTACACGTAATTCTGGGGACGGAATTCTTATAAGGGGGGAGGATGTAATAATCGTGAATTTTAAGTCACTATATATGTATGTACATTATTGATATTTAAAACTTTGTGTTATATAATGATTTAATATCTGACAACATATGTGAAGTGGTGCATGAATCAATAAACATATATGCTATAGTTATGGATATATACATTTATAGATTTCATTAAAAATGAAAGCTTCGTAACCTAATTATACATTAGGTGAGACAATTAAATAACCTAAGGGTTATGGTAATAAGGAAAGGTTAGTATTTAATATGTATACTAACTTAAGTGGATAATCTTGTTATTTCAAGTGACTAATAATTTTAAACCTATTTCTAGTAAACCTAATTAGGTTATGAGCTAAAATCACATGTATAATTAATTAAATTTCATAAGATTGGGAATTGAAACCTTAAATAAAAAATTTGGGTAGCATATATTAAAATTGTTAGACTATGTTTATTACATGGCCCAAAACAATTAAAGGAGAAGCTCAAAAGAAATAAATGCAAACCAATACTTAGCCCACTTGATTAAGGGTATTTTAGACTTTTGATTAATCAAATTTGTGCATTAAAATAAAAGCAAAATGGAGGAGATAATGGGGGCAAGGGGACCGACCATATTAGGCCTTTTAAGGCAACAAAATTATGCTAATCAAGTTCCTTAATTAGTAACTCTTACATCAAGTACATGTGTGTCCATCTCCCATTGGTTGAAAATCTACTTAGCACACTTAATCACATGATTAGGCTTAATTGAAAGAGATAAGGCAAAGCCTTTTATCCAAAGGACAACAAAAGTATGGGGGATCTTAGCTAAATCACCACATTCATTTGCTAGACATTTCATTTTCTCTTATTCTTCTTCTTCTATTTTTCTCTCAAGCTAGCAAAATACTAAGAGAGAAAAGAGAGAGAGAGGGGTTCGATTTTAAGAGAGAGAGGTGTGCTAGTTTCTTTAATGCACCCTAAGATTATATATTACTTTGGTAAATTAAGGAAGGTTGCTACTAGATCAAGGTATAACCTAATCTTCACCTTCTTCTTCTATTTTGTGTTATAGCATGATTTGTTAGGGTTATGAATTAATACTCAAGATACCCTAGTTCTACATATCATCATGTATGGAACTAAGTATCTTGAGTGTTGGATCAAAGGTTTAGAGGAAGAAAATGAGCATATGTTCTCCTAAGGGTTAAACCCTTATTTTTCTTCCACTAAATCTTGTGTAACTCAAGTTTTATAACTTGGATTTGTGATCCGTCTAAAGGGGGTGCTAGATACATTAGCTATCTAGTAAACCCAAGTGGTAGAACATAAATCTAGAAAGTATTGAAGCCATGGGGGCTGTTTTCCCCAAAACAGTTCACATAGAGAATTAAAGTTTTAAAACCCTAAAAAGCTACTGTCCCCATTTTTCTTAGGGCTGTTTCGGATAGTTTCAAGTCTTTTAAATATCTAGGAAAAATCACAGAGGTGCCTTAAGAAGTTATCTACGTGTAGGAAAAAGAACGGACACGTTTCGATTTATCGGTTGTGCGAAATGGCTATTTCCGTAAAGGACTCCTAAATATTAACACTCGAATTTCTCACAGTGTACACTGGAAAATTCCAAAAACTTTATCGTATGTTCATATATGTTATGAGAGTATACCCTAACAATTTTAGATTTTTCTGAGTAAAACTCGATTTATGAAAAATGATGCAAGATTCGAGTGTTTTGGGCACTTTAAAATTAGTAAATCACTTTCTAAAATTCTAGAAAAATTTGGGTATCATTTTGGGTCATATACTATCCAAATCCAGAAAAGAAGAATTTTTGGAATTAGTTTGGTATTTTTTCTAAAAATGATGAAGTTATGAATAAAAAGAAATAAATAGTTAAATGATGTCTTAAATAAGAAAAATACGATTTTAATGCTTGAATACTCCTAATATATAATATTATGACTATTTTAGTGCATTTCGGTAATTTATAATAAGAAATATTATTTATGACCTTTTATAAATATTAAATAAGTTGTTTTATAAAGGGTGAACAATTAGAATAAATTGTTTATTGAGCTAATAAATTATTAAAATATTATTATGATATTAATAACATTAGAATATGATATTGTTAAGTAAATAAAAATATTAAGATTAAAACTTTATTAAAATATTATTAAATAGTTAATAATATTTGATTTAAGCATTAATAAATGATTAAAGTGTTATTAAATGATTAATAATATTAGATTAAAATATTAATCTTAGATTAAAATATTATTAAAAGATTAATAATATTAAATTAAAGTATTATTGGATGATTAAAATATTATTAAGTAAATAATAATATTCGAGATTAAATAAAATATTATTAATGTAATAACAGTAGTAAAGGAATAAAATATTATTAAATGATTAATAATATTAGTAAATAAATAAAATATTAATACTATTGGTAAATGAATAAAAGTATTATTAATTGATTAATGATACTAAAGCATAAGTAAGATAATATTAAAGTAATAATATAATACATGATTAAAATATTATTAAGGAGATTAATAATATTAGTAATGTATTAATATATTATTAAGATGTTAATAATATTAGTAAGTGAATAAAGTATTATTAGTGAACTAATAATACTAAGAGGTGAATTAAATATTATCAAGATTAATAATATTGAGTGAATTAAAGGTAATTGTTATTTAATAGTAACATTATCGAGGCAGAATAATATTTCTAAGAACTAAATGTAATATATAATATCTATGTGATTACCTAATCTAATGTTATGCTATGGCTAATTGAAAGATTAACTATATGTCTCTCAAACGAAGATAATTAAACTGCATAGTGGATAGAATTTAATTGCGTAGCCGTAACCTACAAACGAGGCAAGTTTCCTAACTCAAACTCGAGTTATTATTTTCAAAGCATGTTAGTGAATAATTATTGATGATTATTCACATCTATAATGATTATTGAAATTCGCACTTTGTGCAATTGAATTCATGTTCTATTATTATTGAACTGTGAATTAAATTAAAGTTCTTTCATTCATGAACTGTTTATGAGATAGATTTATGCTAATTCTATCAGCTAGATCAAGCATGTTTAAATTTATTAAATCAAATGTGTTTTAAAAAGTTGTTCTTATTAAATTGATATGATAAAAACTCTTGACTGAGAAAAGGACGAATTTGATTAAGGCATGATATCGATGCCGGATTATTAAGTGTTTATGCAAAAATCATGGGGTATGAAAGGTTGATCCCCTTGAATACCAAAACTTATTAAGAGGTCTTGTTTAAATGACTGAGAACCTTGGCAAATGTTCATGGTTATTTCAAAACCACTCAGTACACGTTATTCAATTATTCAAATATTCAATTGTTGATTATTATTCATGTTCCTTCACAATCTTATACTATTGTTGAACATTGAAAGCAAAACTTCTTTCTAGTCATGATATATCTCCCTTGTATATAAATTTGCTAAGCAAATTAGTTGCTTACCCTTGCTATATGTAAGACCCCAACTTATTATTAATGAAATTTAATTTTCTCTATTTACTATTTTGAAATAGTAAGGGTTAATTTGATTAATGTGGATAGTTATGGGTAAAATACGCAAATATTTCAAAATAAGCAAGTGGTTATAAAATATTCATTGTTGTCGGGGAATATTCGTTAGGTCGTGGAATATTCGTACTGTCGGAGAATATTCGTACGACGGCGCTGCCATGTGTGGGCCCCATAACGGAAAGCGATTGGATGAAGAAAACGACAAATATAAGTTGTTTAAAAATAACGGCGTAGTTGTTACCGTTAATACTGTTAAAATACTCAGTGGCTAAAACACAGTAGCGCACGATATTGCACCAATTATTGATTCTTACGTAAGAAGGCACTACTCAATAATTGTTACAGTAGTTACTGTTCAGTATTTTATTTTATTCAATAATTGCTGTGTTGATATTTTATATTGTTGTTGTTTCAATAATTGTCATTACATAGTATTTTTCATTATCGAAGCAATAATTCATATTATCTGAATAATATTATTAGATAATATTATTGGCAATGTCTAGAAAGTTCTGTCTAAGGAGAGGTTTGGTCACCTAATTGCGTGCCAGTAAGGAGAAATTCTTATTGGAAAGCCCCTCTTTCCTGGGAACTGTCTGGTTGTTAGTAATGTGATTCTGTAATATTATTCGTGAATAATTAATTATTGTTTTATATGATGAGGAAAATATTGATTTTATGTTGATATAGATGGAGAAAAATTTTAATGTGACAATTGTTGAAAATTAAAAATTTATTTTTTTTCTGATAAAATAATTCATTTAAATATATTATTATATTTTTAATAATATAATAATGGTGATATTTTTATAATGAATGGAGGATATATGATGTGATAACCCAGGATTTCGGATAATCCAAAATTTGTGAATAAATTTTTTTTTAATTAATATTAATATTAATTATCAATTTTGTGACAAGTTTCTATGATACGTGTATCGAGAAGGTCAATTTATGTATTGACTAATAAAATTAGAGTAGAGTTGTGTTTAACGGAGAATAGAAACCCTAACCCTAATTTTTGGAACGGGATTCGATAGAAAATATAATTAAAATAATTATATTAATATGTATGTGTTTGAACGGTATAGAATTTTTTTGATCAATGATTGATCGGATAAAGTTTATTATTAATAACACCTAATAAGAGATTAGAAAACATAATCTCAGGATTAGAAACACTAATGTGCTGTTAGAAACCCTAATTCTACGTCGAGAAATCCTAATTTCAAAACCGGGAGTTATAAACCCTAAATTAGGAAACCCTAATCCTAATTGACAAGTCTATGGGTTCATTAAACTTAAATTTGATTAAAAAGCTTTAATTATATTTTTGTATATTAATTTTTCTATTTAGAAAACCTAATTGCATTTTAGGAATTTTATTTTCTAATTTGTGAACCCTAAATTTGAAATTTGTGGGAATTAGTATAGTAAATCTAAAGGGTTCAAATCCTAAACCCTAATCCAAGCCTTAAACCCTAAGGATTTGTGTATTGGACAAGAATGCCATTAAATGTATTTATCAAATGCCAAAAATACCCTTTTTACATTTTAAAATGAGCTAACTTGTAAAATTGGTAAAAAATTTAGTTGTTCAACCACTAAATTGACTTGGTGGCTCAAAATCTCAGCAAATTAGTCCTTCAAGGCCAGCTCAACAGATTATTCAATGCATCTAAGAGATTATATAAAGATTCAAGAGAGAGAAAATCACAAAACATTAGCCATTTTGCTCTATGCTCTCACCAACTCTCTCTCCCCTAAACCCACGAATTACATTAGCATATCAGTCCTAGAAACAGCCTCAATATCAATCAATAACAGATTGGAGAGCCAAGATCGAAATTATTCAAGAGAAGGTATAACCCTATTTTATTTTTTGATCTTGTATGCTTAGGAAATATTTGTGTTTATGTGTTTAAGTTATTGCTGTTGGATGTTTTATGAAGGTCTATGATGATAAAACATATATCCATAGCATCAAAGTGCCTTAATTTGGTGTTTTTCAAAAACTGTCAAGAACACAATCTGTGGTCTGACAAGCTAATGTCAGGTACCATAAATCCGTGACTGTTTTTAATTTTTCTTATTTTATGTTTTGGATTGGTAGTATGGTAGGAGGTCTTTATTTGGCAAGTGGTAGAATATCAATTTGATAACTAGATTGCAAGTTATTTAAGGTCAAACAGCGTTGACCGAAGTTGACCGGACGAAAATTTGGGCAACCCAGAAATTTGAAAACAGAGTCTGACAGTAAGTCCTAAGGTCCGGATCTGTCTGGTTTTAAATGATTTGATGTTGTTGTTGTAACAATTTTGTAGCTGGTTATGTGTTTTATATATTTGAGTTTTTAGATCTCTTAAAACGATTATATATTGAGCAGAATAAATGGTCAAAGTGAGCTACTCGCTCAGTTTTGTCATTTCTGGAAATTTCCAGAAATTTGAAGAACAAGCCGTCTGACATGCTTTGACCGCTTTGTAGATTGTGAATGGTTTATTTCTGGACCGATTTGTTGTTGTAGTATTTTTCCTTGACACATGTACCAGAGGTTTAAACCATAAACTAGCATAAATCATTACCATAACCCATATATAATCGAGCACGAAAGTGCCTACTCAAACTGTTGGGTTTCTGGGTAATTCTAGAAACCGTCTGACAGCAACTTTGAAGGCTTTGATCTCCTTGTTGTGATGTTGTTTAGCTAAAGTATTGATTGGGTATTGTAGTGTTATATTAATACTACAATACCAAAGTTTTAGATAACCCAGAACATGAACAGATTGGAAATTATGTGCGGTCAAACGTGACTGGTAGTAAAGCCGGCCGTCAGTGTTCTTGAGCTCAAGAACACCAACAGCGACACTTTCTGTCGCTAAAGACCTATTGCGACAGTTTTAATTATTTTATTTTCTGAATATTCCGAAAATTATTTAAAAATAGAAATAAATTCTAAAAATTACCAAAATTAGTTTTAAAAATTATTTTAAATTATGAAAAATAATTTTTGACCAATTGGAATATTTTTCTTTAATATTTATAATTATTTAAATATTAAAGGTATTTAATTTATTTAATTAGTTTATTAAATAAATTAGAGAAAAATGATTTAATATTATGAAAAATCATTTTAAATAAGAAAAATATATTTAAAAATATTTTGAGTTATAAAATGTAACTTTTAATATTTTTGGAGAATTTTCATTAATAATTTAATATTAATGATATTATATTTATTTGATTATTAAATTAAATAAATAAGATAAAAATGATTTAAATGATTTAAAAATCATTTTTAATTTAGAATAAAGTGTTAAAAATATTTTAAATTATAAAATATAATTTTCAATATTTTTGGAGAATTTTCATTAATAAAGTAATATTAATGATATTTGATTTATTTAATTATTATATTAAATAAATGAATTAAAAATGATTTTATTTATTTAAAAATGAGAAAAATAGTTTAAAAATATTTTAAGTTATAAATTATGACTTTTAATATTTAAATAATAATTTCATTAATATTTATATATTAATAGTGATGATTTAAAAATGATTTTAAATATTTTAAAAATCTTTTAAGTAGAATATTGATGATTTAAAAATATTTTAAGTTATTAATAATAACTTTAATATTTTGACAAGTATGTTATTAATATTTTTTATATTATTAAATATTAATAATGATAAGATTATTTGATAATTAAATCATTTAAAAAATGATTTAAGTGTTTGAAAAATTATTATAAATTATAATAAGTGTTTATAAATTATTAAAAGCTTCCGAAAAATATTATAAACGATATTTGATTTATCTAAAATAATATTGAAGCTTAAAGACCAAGTTTAATTGACAATCAATGTGTTAATTACCGGATAGGGTGACCAAAACACCGAGAATGGACCGAAATCCAACCAGACTGATATAGTTAGACTTGATATGTGTTTATATAGGTTATAAACACTAATGTGGTAATGTGCCTAGGAGAAGTTTGATTGTAAAAATACAGTGTTATGTGTTATAAATGATTGTGCTAATTGTGAGACCGACATTGTTGAATATAGGTCTTACGAACGCAGTTAATTATGTTGTGTAGCTGTAATCAATGTGGAAGGCAAGTTTCCTAACTCAACCTTGAGTTATATTTCATTTAATTATTATAGTGGTTAATTATTGCTAATTACACCACATCCAGAGAAGTTATTATTGATTATTCGCAGTTAGTGCATGCTTAATAATTCAAATTGAATTACTGATTCAGAAATATATATTCGTAGAATTACTGTTGTTGAATATTCAAATATGTAGAAGTTAGAATTGACAATACAGATAATTCCTGTTCATTGTCAAATTGTGTTGAGAAATGTCTTAGCTAATTATTCTGGCTAGACAAACATTTGTTAGAACTTGATAAATTCAAGAAAATAATTCAATTGTTATTGGTAGAATCGATTCCAATTATTTCGGCAATATCGATAAGTAAATAGAATTTAAAATCACAGTATTTCGTTGTAAAATCAAAATTTTGATTCTAAAACTGAGAAGAACAACCTTTTATATAAAAGGGAACATTTTGGGTCGTGAATTCGACCTTTGTGCGCGTTTTGAGTATTATGTATAATATAGGGTACAAGGAGTTGGTCGGCTCTAAGTACTTGCAGAGGGGTATGATTTAATCTTTATGGTTATCTGATACTCCTGGTATATATCAAAGTAAATCTTTGATGGATACCCGAGAAAAATAAGTTCAAATATCTTGTGTGATCACTCAGTATAAATCTGGAAATTATTCCACTTTGTTATTGTGTAGAATTGATTCTTGTAGAACTTTGAAAGCGTTGTACTCTTTCATTATGAAATTATGGTGTTGCATAGAAAAGGAGAAGCCTTGTTATTGAATAACAATTTGTTCAGCTATTTCAAAGTTCCCCGAACTTTGGTTTCATTCTATCAAAATAGATAGGCTATTATTGTTGATTCATATATATTTATTGTATGTCTTAACTTACGGGGCAAACTAGTTGCTCACCCTTGCTATAAATAAAACATTTCAGCTAGGAACGAAGAGGCCTGCGGGTCAAAGAAGAACAAAGGCAAAGGCAAGATGCTGGAGTAGTTATAAAGAACATTATTATTATTATGTTGTATTCTAAACCCTTTTTGTTTATCTAATGGGTATGTTTGTAATTTAAGGTTAGAAAACCTGGGACTTATGTATTAACAACTTATGTTAATGATTTATATATTCCTATTTATATATGAATTGGTAGTTAAATGATATTATAGTGTGAATCGTGAACACCAAATTCGGGGGTCAGGTAACCCAGATTTGGGGGTGTCACAGGTTGGTATCAAAGTTGTAGGTTATAAACCTTAAGTGGGGTGGGGAAAGACCTAGGATTATAACCATAAGCGAGATCGAGAATACTCATTTAGAGTACTAAGTGAGAGATTGCCGAAGTGCAACGATAGTGAGAAATGGGGACACATAGTGTAAGGTGTTTGTACTAATGAAGTACTAATCAAGTTATTTAAATTGATTGTAGAATGTCTAGAGAAGATCAAATGAGTACGGAGATGTTAGCAGCTATTGCACCAATGCCAGAAGTCGAGGTGTCAGCGCAAAGTGAATCGGTTGATAAGGTGGAAGAAGATGAACCTATGGTTAATCTGGGGAGCGATCATGACGATTATCCCGAGATGTATCTGAGTGGAGATGAGGAGGTAGAGTCTGAGCCAGCTATGGTAGAGATAAAGAATAAGACTACAGTTGAAGAACAAGAGCAACTAGTTGCAGATGTTCAAGAACTCTGGAGTAAGGCGTTTCTCTTGGAGCAGCTATGGAAGACAGAACGAGCGTTATGCGAAATGACTAAAGAAAGGAACGAACTAAAGGCGCAGGCAGACAGAATGAAGGCGAAAGGTGGTGGATCGTCTGAAGGGATGATCAAGCAGCAGAAAGACAAGAAGAAAAGGAAGAGGGACAACGATAGCCCTAATTCAGAAAAGTCAAGCTCGAAGAAGAAGCAAGCATGTGGCAAGTGTGGAAAGAGCCATTTGGGAGAATGTATGTGGGGTCAGAATGTGTGTTATAATTGTAGTCAAGAAGGACATCTATCACCAAATTGTCCTAAACCAAAGAAAAGAGGATGTTTTGCATGTGGTGGAACGAGTCATAGGGTTAAGAATTGTCCTAAAAGGAAGAAAAATGGAGAAAGTGGACTGAAGAAAGATTAAGTGTGAGGAGTATAATCATTTGGAGTATAATATTTTCTTTGGTAGGAATAGGAGATAACTTTTGTATGCCTCCACATTTTGTGTAAAGTTGTAGTAATGAATCCCGACTTTTGTCACAAAGGGATAGTACCTATTTGTAGTTGTATGGGTAGTGTACTGTAAAGTACTATGTAATATTTGCATGAATATAAATGCAATGATATGTTTGTATGAATGAAATCTTTATTTTCTATATGAATATAAGATTAAAATAAATTTGTGTGTTCTTCGAACTCATACTTATGGTATGTTCATGACTCATAATTATATGAAATGTTTTGAACCCCTCAGCGAATGGACGCCAAAGGTCTGACTAGGATAAGTTCATACACTCATATAATTGTGGCAAGTTACTGAACTCCTAAGTGTGTTAAGTTTGATGAACTGGATATAGTAATGTGAAAATGGAGAATAACAACTTTTTGTGTAAAGTTGTGTTGTTAATCCTGATATGATTTAAAAAGGGATAGTAATATGTGAAGTACTAAATGTACTATGTGCTATTTGAATAAATATGCGATTATGTGAGAATTAATATAAGATTTTTATTTAAATCAGATCATGCCGCCTAGATGACAGAATCGAAACCAAAGAGAAGAACAATCAGTAAATAATGAAGGAGGTCAAGCGGACCCGATGCAGAATTTTGTGGATATGATAGTCGAAGCTATGGAGAACAGATCTCCCACAGGAAGAGGAAGAGCGAGAGAACAGCCAGCTGACAAATTAGCTAATTTCAAGGACTTTAAAGCGGTAGGACCGCCGGAATTCAAGGGAACCACCGATCCGATTGAAGCCCAAACTTGGGTAAAGGAGATGGAGAAAGCATTCATCATTACACGTGTGGCAGAAGAGCAAAAGGCAGCTTTTACAACTTATCTGATGAAGGGAGAAGCCAATTACTAGTGGGAGACGAACCAAGCAAGAGCTGGTACAGAGGTGGTGTTGTGGACAAGATTCAAGGAGTTGTTCTTTGAGAACTACTTCTCCCCAAGTATGCAATCCAGAATGGAAGTCAAATTCTTAGAACTAAAGCAAGAGAAAATGTCGGTATCTGAATATGCTGCCAAATTCAACGAGCTGGCAAGATTTACACCTCATCAGGTGGACACAGAAGCAAGAAAAGCGCGAAGATTCGAGAATGGGCTGAAGCCGGGGATATTCAACAAAGTAGATGTGCTGCAGATCAACACTTTTGCGGCTCTCTTGGAGAAAGTGCTAATTGCTGAAGGAGGGAGCGAAGCAGTGTCTCGATTTCATCAGGAAAAGAAGAAGAAAACAAATGACGGTGGAAGTAGTGGAGGAAGTAATCCAAATAAGAGAAAATGGAATGAGAATACCCAGTCGGGTAATAAGACAGAAGATAATAGGAAGGGAAGGGAGACATGTTCGAATTATGGGAAGAACCATGCTGGAGTTTGTCTGAAGAAGAAAGGAGTCTGTTATAACTGCGGGCAAGAGAGGCATATGTCACCCAATTGTCCCAGTCCGAAGAAAATTCAAGGTTGCTTTGGATGCGGATCGACTGATCATTTGGTTCGAAACTGTCCGAAAAGAAATGCTGAGAAGGAAAGCGCCAACAAGGGACCTGGTGGCGGAAGCTTGACGATTCGAGGACCTTCACAGCCAGGAAGACCAACGGCCCGTACATTCAACATGATGGCGCAAGATGTAGT
Organism: Panax japonicus; assembly: GCA_020205505.1. NCBI lineage: Eukaryota > Viridiplantae > Streptophyta > Magnoliopsida > Apiales > Araliaceae > Panax > Panax japonicus. Next base: position 30,801,683 of record CM035114.1, read on the forward strand.
GGCAACTCAGGACGTGGCAGCAGGTAATGATTTCATTACGCGAATAATAGGAGTTAGAGAATTTTGTGAACTATTTTCTTTTATAGACTCAGGTCACAGGTTAGAATTTGAAACCAAAATTAATATTGTGTTGATTAAAATAAATTGATGATACAACTTTAAAAGATTGTAGAATATAAGAAAGCGGTGATTCCGAGGACGGAATCCTTTTAAGGAGGGGTGAATGTGATAACCCAGGATTTCGAATAATCCAAAATTTGCGAATATTTTTTTTTAATTAATATTAATATTAATTATCAATTTTGTGACAAGTTTCTATGATACGTGTATCGAGAAGGTCAATTTATGTATTGACTAATAAAATTAGAGTAGAGTTGTGCTTAACGGAGAATAAAAACCCTAACCCTAATTTTTGGAACGGGATTCGATAGAAAATATAATTAAAATAATTATATTAATATGTATGTGTTTGAACGGTATAGAATTTTTTTGATCAATGATTGATCAGATAAAGTTTATTATTAAAAACAACTAATAAGAGATTAGAAAACCTAATCTCAGGATTAGAAACCCTAATTGTACGCCGAGAAACCCTAATTTCAAAACTGGGAGTTATAAACCCTAAATTAGGAAACCCTAATCCTAATTGACAAGCCTATGGGTTCATTAAACTTAAATATGATTAGAAAGATTTAATTATATTTTTGTATATTAATTTTTCTATTTAGAAAACCTAATTGCATTTTAGGAATTTTATTTTCTAATTTGTGAACCCTAAATTTGAAATTTGTGGGAATTAGTATAGTAAATCTAAAGGGTTCAAATCCTAAACCCTAATCCAAACCTTAAACCCTAAGGATTTGTGTATTGGACAAGAATGCCATTAAATGTATTTATCAAATGCCAAAAATACCCTTTTTACATTTTAAAATAAGCTAACTTGTAAAATTGGTAAAAACTTTAGTTGTTCAACCACTAAATTGACTTGGTGGCTCAAAATCTCAGCAAATTAGTCCTTCAAGGCCAGCTCAACAGATTATTCAATGCATCTAAGAGATTATATAAAGATTCAAGAGAGAGAAAATCACAAAACATTAGCCATTTTGCTCTATGCTCTCACCAACTCTCTCTCTCCCCTAAACCCACGAATTACATTAGCATATCAGTACTAAAAATAGCCTTAATATCAATCAATAATAGATTGGAGAGCCAAGATCGAAAATTATTCAAGAGAAGGTATAACCCTATTTTATTTTTTGATCTTGTATGCTTAGGAAATATTTGTGTTTTTGTGTTTAAGTTATTGCTATTGGATGTTTTATGAAGGTCTATGATGATAAAACATATATCCATAGCATCAAAGTGCCTTAATTTGGTGTTTTTCAAAAACTGTCAAGAACACGATCTGTGGTCTGACAAGCTAATGTCAGGTACATAGATCCGTGACTGTTTTTAATTTTTCTTATTTTATGTTTTGGATTGGTAGTATGGTAGGAGGTCTTTATTCTTCAAGTGGTAGAATATCAATTTGATAACTAGATTGCAAGTTATTTAAGGTCAAACAGCGTTGACCGAAGTTGACCGGACGAAAATCTGGGCAACCCAGAAATTTAAAAACAGAGTCTGACAGTAAGTTCTAAGGTCCGGATCTGTCTGGTTTTAAATGATTTGATGTTGTTGTTGTAACAATTTTGTAGCTGGTTATGTGTTTTATATATTTGAGTTTTTAGATCTCTTAAAACTATTATATATTGAGCAGAATAAATGGTCAAAGTGAGCTACTCGCTCAGTTTTGTCATTTCTGGAAATTTCCAGAAATTTGAAGAACAAGCCGTCTGACATGCTTTAACCGCTTTGTAGATTGTGAATGGTTTATTTCTAGACCGATTTGTTGTTGTAGTAGTGTTCCTTGACACATGTACTAGAGGTTTAAACCATAAACTAGCATAAATCATTACCATAACCCATATATAATCGAGCACGAAAGTGCCTACTCAAACTGTTGGGTTTCTGGGTAATTCCAGAAACCGTCTGACAGCAACTTTGAAGGCTTTGATCTCCTTGTTGTGATGTTGTTTAGCTAAAGTATTGATTGGGTATTGTAGTGGTACATTAATACTATAATACCAAAGTTTTACATAACCCAGAACATGAACAGATTGGAAATTATGTGCGGTCAAACGTGACTGGTAGTAAAGCCGGCTGTCAGTGTTCTTGAGCTCAAGAACACAAACAGCGACGCTTTCTGTCGCTAAAGACCTATAACGACGGTTTTAATTATTTTATTTTCTGAATATTCCGAAAATTATTTAAAAATAGAAATAAATTCTAAAAATTACCAAAAATAGTTTTAAAAATTATTTTAAATTATGAAAAATAATTTTTGACCAATTGGAATATTTTTCTTTAATATTTATAATTATTTAAATATTAAAGGTATTTAATTTATTTAATTAGTTTATTAAATAAATTAGAGAAAAATGATTTAATATTATGAAAAATCATTTTAAATAAGAAAAATATATTTAAAAATATTTTGAGTTATAAAATGTAACTTTTAATATTTTTGGAGAATTTTCATTAATAATTTAATATTAATGATATTATATTTATTTGATTATTAAATTAAATAAATAAGATAAAAATGATTTAAAAATCATTTTTAATTTAGAATAAAGTGTTAAAAAATATTTTAAATTGTAGCATCCCCGAATCCGGGCCCCGAATCGCCGCGGATCCGGTATACTAATTCTTTCACTAATTGCGGAAGATATAAACATAAATTGTTTATATAATACATTACACACTATTTTTCCCAAGGTCGAGTAACCTTAACTTATACACAATTCTTAAAATATCTATTACACAACAACATTTATCAAAATAAACTATTACAAACTAGTCGCACATTTAACCCAAGTAGAACTTGACTTTAACCTTTTCCTGTATCCGAACGCATTCGCTTTATCTGCAATGTTTATCATGATATAGCAAGGGTGAGCATGAAAGTTGCCCAGCAAGTTTAAATATAACAATATATCATGATTGAAGAGTATGAATAATAAGCTGACTATAATTCATCAATATAGTTGAGAATTATCACGAATAAACTTTTGACCGAACAAGTTTTAAACATGAACAAACATTTCTGAACCAACTGGTAATGAAGGTGATCAGCCTTTCATACCTGACTTATACATGCAAGATGTACATAGTACAATTTTCATGGCAATCAACAACGATTAACCATAAGCTTAAATAAACACTCTTATTAGAGTTAAGTACAAAGAAAACTTGCCTGAACCGTTGATTACCGCAACGCAATTTATAACGCTTTACCCGAAGACCTAATATTAATAATATAGATCTCCAATATTAGAATAATATCATCACAGTATAATACTGTTATATTTATACACAGAATAACCTAAACACATTACCACATAAGCCTATCAGTCTATACATCACATAAGACTAGGTATCAAGTCAAACTATTGCAGTCTGAGTTGAACCCGACATAATTCTTACATCCCGACGGTCTAGTCGGTCAATACTCGAGTTTAAGTTTAGTTAAACTCTGCTTAAACGCTTAACCATTAACACAGATAATTTCTAATCAGACAAAACATTTTTCCTAGGCTCATAATAATTTTCGGATAATTATTATCATTTATCAACATTTTTCAATCATTAAAACCGTATTTAAAAGAATTAAATACCTACAAAATTCCTTAATCATTAATATTCATTTAATATAAAATATTAATGAAAATCATTACATCATATTATAATATAATTATAATATCACAAAGTATTTTTTTTAATTCCTTAAAATCATTTTTATATGATTTTCAAACACTTTAATCCATTATCCGATAATTGCTATTAATATTAAAATATTAATATTTTCATGCCAAAATATCAAAAGTTATATTTTATAACTTAAAATATTTTTATAACACTTAAATCATTTTTATATGATTTTTAAATCATTAATTCCATTTTTCCTTAATTTATTTAATATATCTATTAAATAAACTAATTATCATTAATATTGATTAATTAATGAAATTCATCCCAAAATATTAAAAGTCATCAAAAATAACTTAAAATATTTTCTTATACCATAATATTATTTTTCATGATTTTTCATGAATTAAAATTATTTTTAAATAATTTATTTAATATTATAATTAAATAAATAAATACCATTTATATTCTAAAAATATTAAATATTTTCAAAATATACTCAAAATAGTTAAAAACTATTTTTCAGACTTTAAAATAATTTTTCATAATTTATTTTGTATTTTTAATAATTAAAAACCATTTTTTTCTAATTTTTAATCATTTTCTGAAAAATAATAAATAAACTGTCGCTATATGCCTTTAGCGACACTTGTCTGTCGCCATAGGTGTTCTTGAGTGTTCTTGTCAGTGTTCGAGGGTCCTTGTTTGACCGGTTTTATTTCTATGTTCTCATTGATTTCTGGGCTAGAATTCGTGTTAACGTTATAGTACTAACGTAATACTACAATCACCAACTTGTTTCATGGCAAAACAATATCATATCCGAGAGATCTAAGTCTCCAAAGTTACTGACAATGTTGTTCTTCATTTTCTGGGTTTTCCAGAAAGTGAATAACAGATAAGGGTGTTAGGTTTAGGTCATTATAGTTTTCGTTCTGAGCTTTTTATGTGTGATATTAAGGTTCAAATCTGTAGCAGAGATGTCAGTGTATAAGGTTGTAACAACCGATCATCATAACAACAATTAATTCACAAGATTCAAGCTGGTCAAACTGCATGCTAAAAACTGCCTTTGAAGATTTCTGGGTTACCCAGAATCTCCATCCGGCGTGATGGTCAACGCCTGTTTGACCACGAATTTATACAATTATGTTACTGATCCATGTAACCTAAAGTCTTTAGAATGTAGTATTCATGTCATACATTAACTGTTAAACAACAACTGGACCAAATACATTACCAGAAGCAAGATCCAAGGCATTGAACATCTTGTCAGAAGAAATCTGGAAATTCTGGGTTACCCAGAAACAGATTTTGTGCTCGGTCAATGTACTTTGACCGATCATATCTTTCAATCTACACGTGATCTGGGCTTGATTCAAGTTCCAGATCACAGCCCATACAACATTCTACAAGTTTAAAACTTAAAACACAACAAACAATTAACACACATAGATCTAGAAACCCTGACATGTGACTGTTAGACAACATTTTCCAACTTTTTCCAGATTTTTATAAACATTAGATCCGAGCATCTAGGTGTTATGGATCCATGATCCAACAACCCAGATCTCTAATTGACACCTTATAACACATATTTAACCAACAAACAACAACATTAAACATCAAAATCATAAATTTCGAAATTTAGGGTTTTTATACCTTTTATGCTTTGATTTTGATTTCTGATCTTCTGATTCTGTTCTTAAGTGATCTAAAGCTGAATAAGTGACTGATCTACTATAATATTTCGGAGCTTTGGGATAGAGAGAGTTGGTGAGAGTTGAATAAAAATTAAGCAAATTTTATGAACTTTCTCTCTCCCATTTCTTTATATAAGGCTTGATTCATTGAATGTTGCTGATCCAAGGGCAAGATAGCTGGATATTTGTCAAAGGCTAGGTTTTAGGGTTGCTCAACCACTCTCCTTTGGTTTAGATCTACACTTCAACCCTTAAATAATATACAAAGGTCATTTAAGTCTTTTTCCATTTAATTTAATGGCATTCTTGTAATTGGCCAAACCCTTAGGGTTTAGGGTTTGGAAATTTTAGGGTTTAGGGTTTGGAGCATTTAGACTTTAGGTTTTAACCCTTAATTTTGCAAATTAAATTTCTACAATTTCCAATTTCGGTTTTCAAATAAGAAAATTAACATTTCAAATTTATAATTAGGATTTACTAATTATATTAAAATTCCTTAATCATACATTCATTCTTGCTAATTAGGATTAGCATTCCCTAATTACAATTCCTTATAAAGCAATTAGGGTCAAAATGGTCATTAGGGTTTATAACCCAATAATTAGGGTTTCTAATAGAAAATTTAATTTTTTAATTTAGAAATTAGATATTCGTAATTAGATTAGAGTTTTCTAATTACTCATAAATTAAAATAATTAGGATTAGTGTTTCCTAATTAACATTGCTAATATAGCAATTAAATCCACAACTGAGCATTAGGGTTTCTGACGGAACAATTAGGGTTCCAAAAATTAGAAATTAGGGTTTGTTAATTAATTAACCTTTACCCTAATTAATACATAATTAATAGCACTAAAGCAATAAAATTCTCCGTTATATACCCAGATTAGGGTTTCATTTTATCAGAATCTGAAATTAGGGTTTTCAGATCTGGTATTAGGGTTTTCAAATAATCAATTAGAATTTCCAGTAATTCATTAGGGTTTTCCCTAATTAATTACAATTATTGACGTTTAACCTTGTACATGCATTGCATTCCCAATCTAGGATTTTCAATATCCGAATTAGGATTTCGTACACCCGGAACTGAAACTAGGGTTTCCAGAACCGATTTCTAGGGTTTCTTATTAGACGTTAGGGTTTTCTAACTGAACGTTTGACGTTCTTAATATATACTTAGGGTTTATCACAGATGTAATTTATCTGATCAATTCCTTGACCCTTAACCACATTCAGCACACATACATAACCATATTCACAGAACTTAATCACATAAATCCTTAATCCTGAATAATTCACCTATATCCTTCACAGAATTTTGAAACCCTCAAAATTCCTTCCCAATTACATCAAACGCATATACTTATTTTCTGTCTAGGTCTATTATTTGACCTTAAATCAATCATTTAAGATTTTAAAAAATTGTCCAAATTCTCGGGTTGTCACATTCACCCCTCCTTATAAGAATTTCGTCCCCGAAATTCACCTTACACTTTACACCGTGCACCTTACACCATTCGCACATGAATCTTACACCTTACACCGTGCACCTTACACCATTCACACATATACCATTCACACATATTATTTCTTGCTACCCAATACACCTCTCACCAGAGTAAAAGTTTTGAAATTATGATGAGGGGTCATATAGATCATGAACACATTTAGTTTTAACGGTAGTGATCATACCGCAAAACAATACATTACTTGGTCTGTTTACAATCATAAAGAAGGTAAACTACCATTATTAGTACTTTAGGTGATCATCCCATCGTACAGTTACGTCATGCATAACGTATTAATCATTTTTAGCGAATATTTACGCTACTAGATTGGATTATTTATCCAAACATTATCGTTCACCTCAGTCTTATCATTGGATTCCGCACCAAAACAATTTGGTTCGCGAAAATTCTTTCAATGAACAGTTGGAGTTTTTTTTATAACATTAGTCTAGCTGAATCAAATAGCATAGACTCATATCAATAATTCAATTCAATCGAATTATTTAGGTGTATCCAAACCCCGTTGGCAAATTAAAATTTTTGAAAACATTTTTGAGAATGACGTCATGATGCCGCACTGTATTAACAGTCCGTTGAGGATTCCGTCATTGGTGATTTTATCATACTACATCATACCATAGTAGAATAGTGACTTCAGGTCAAATTCACACTAAGTAATAATGCATTGATGACTCCATCATTTTTATCATCTCTGCACCAGGTTACATGGTACATAAGTGATAAATAAAAACAATTTTTTTTCAAATCATTTGCGTCTAGTCGAAATAAGTAGCATAGACTGTACTTTAAACCGTTTCAAAAATGGTTACGAGTCTACATTTTTTTAAAAGGCACATAGTGCGTATTTAGCTTGATGTCAATCATTTCGAAGTTTAGCATAGCTAGGAGTTTAGGAAAACCTAAGACTCCACTAATGATCATTTGCTTAACAATCTATCTGTTCTTATAATCCTTAACACTCTATTCACACACAACTATACCCAATTCATAAAACCACACTTATGATTTCATAACCTGGCCACAATTATATGAGTTTACAAACTGACCCTAGTCTGACCTTTGGCGTCCGTTCGCTGAGGGGCTCATAAACATTTCATATAACTATGCGTCAAGAATGTCACATAAGTATGATTTCTAAGAACTCGTACTTAATCATATATTCTCTACCTATGACCTATTTATCTATATATAATAACTAGCGTGACACAACATTTCAACTATTACCAATGCCACCAACCAAGTAGTTTTTACACCAAGTACAATTCCCCGCCCATACAAAGAATCATACAACTCAGTTGCTAACACGAGTCCTCATTGAAATTCTCACCTAATCTTAACCCCTTTTTTTCAGTACGAATTCAATTCGTATTCATATTCCATAACTCTTTTATGAGTTTTCATAGTACCATTTCATAGTACAACTTTCACACAACATCTTGCTGTAAACTTTTCAATCATAAGATTGATTCATTTCCCATATCATAACCTTTATCAGATCACGGGGTGATCTTATCGTATATATTACGATTTATTTCTATGCCTATGATCGTTTTGTTTTACGATCTCCTATCCCTGCACTTTCAGTCTTTTAGACTCGATCTATTCACCATTATTGTTCAACTTTATTATCAGAGTTAGGGAACTCTGTAGCTTAACAACTTACCGAGATTCGTCTTTGAATCTTACTGACCAACTAACTCTATGTGAGTTAGTCTTATCCTAATCACTGCGGTTATTGGTCTCAGGTTTTCCTACCTAAGCTTCATAACTAACAGCTCTGATACCAACTGTAGCATCCCCGAATCCGGGCCCCGAATCGCCGCGAATCCGGTATACTAATTCTTTCACTAATTGCGGAAGATATAAACATAAATTGTTTATACAATACATTACACACTATTTTTCCCAAGGTCGAGTAACCTTAACTTATACACAATTCTTAAAATATCTATTACACAACAACATTTATCAAAATAGACTATTACAAACTAGTCGCACATTTAACCCAAGTAGAACTTGACTTTAACATTTTCCTGTATCCGAACGCATTCGCTTTATCTGCAATGTTTATCATGATATAGCAAGGGTGGGCATGAAAGTTGCCCAGCAAGTTTAAATACAATAATATAACAATATATCATGATTGAAGAGTATGAATAATAAGCTGAATATAATTCATCAATATAGTTGAGAATTATCACGAACAAACTTTTGACCGAATAAGTTTTAAACATGAACAAATATTTCTTAACCAACTGGTAATGAAGGTGATCAGCCTTTCATACCTGACTTATACATGCAAGATGTACAGAGTACAATTTTCATGGCAATCAACAACGATTAACCATAAGCTTAAATAAACACTCTTATTAGAGTTAAGTACAAAGAAAACTTGCCTGAACCGTTGATTACCGCAATGCAATTTATAACGCTTTACCCGAAGACCTAATATTAATAATATAGATCTCCAATATTAGAATAATATCATCACAGTATAATACTGTTATATTTATACACAGAATAACCTAAACACATTACCACATAAGCCTATCAGTCTATACAGCACATAAGACAAGGTATCAAGTCAAACTATTTCGGATAATTATTACCATTTATCAATATTTTTCAATCATTAAAATCGTATTTAAAAGAATTAAATACCTACAAAATTCCTTAATCATTAATATTCATTTAATATAAAATATTAATGAAAATCATTACATCATATTATAATATAATTATAATATCACAAAGTATTTTTTTTAATTCCTTAAAATCATTTTTATATGATTTTCAAACACTTTAATCCATTATCCGATAATTGATATTAATATTAAAATATTAATATTTTCATGCCAAAATATCAAAAGTTATATTTTATAACTTAAAATATTTTTATAACACTTAAATCATTTTTATATGATTTTTAAATCATTAATTCCATTTTTCCTTAATTTATTTAATATATCTATTAAATAAACTAATTATCATTAATATTGATTAATTAATGAAATTCATCCCAAAATATTAAAAGTCATCAAAAATAACTTAAAATATTTTCTTATATCATAATATTATTTTTCATGATTTTTCATGAATTAAAATTATTTTAAATAATTTATTTAATATTATAATTAAATAAATAAATACCATTTATATTCCAAAAATATTAAATATTTTCAAAATATACTCAAAATAGTTAAAAACTATTTTTCAGACTTTAAAATAATTTTTCATAATTTATTTTGTATTTTTAATAATTAAAAACCATTTTTTTCTAATTTTTAATCATTTTCCGGAAAATAATAAATAAACTGTCGCTATAGGCCTTTAGCGACACTTGTCTGTCGCCATAGGTGTTCTTGAGTGTTCTTGAGTGTTCTTGTCAGTGTTCGAGGGTCCTTGTTTGACCGGTTTTATTTCTATGTTCTCATTGATTTCTGGGCTAGAATTCATGTTAACGTTATAGTACTAACGTAATACTACAATCACCAACTTATTTCATGGCCAAACAATATCATATCTGAGAGACCTAAGTCTCCAAAGTTACTGACAACGCTGTTCTTCATTTTCTCGGTTTTCCAGAAAATGAAGAACAGATAAGGGTGCTAGGTTTAGGTCATTATAGTTTTCGTTCTGAGCTTTTTATGTGTGATATTAAGGTTCAAATCTGTAGCAGAGATGTCAGTGTACAAGGTTGTAACAACCGATCATCATAACAACAATTAATTCATAAGATTCAAGCTGGTCAATGTGCATGCTAAAAACTGCCTTTGAAGATTTCTGGGTTACCTAGAATCTTCATCCGGCGTGATGGTCAACGCCTGTTTGACCACGAATTTATACAATTATGTTACTGATCTGTGTAAACTAAAGTCTTTAGAATGTAGTATTCATGTCATACTTTAACTGTTAAACAACAACCGGACCAAATACATTACCAGACATGTGATTGTCAGACAACATTTTCCAACTTTTTTCCAGATTTTTATAAACATTAGATCCGAGCATCTAGGTGTTATGAATCCATGATCCAACAACCCAGATCTCTAATTGACACCTTATAACACATATTTAACCAACAAACAACAACATTAAACATCAAAATCATAAATTTCGAAATTTAGGGTTTTTATACCTTTTATGCTTTGATTTTGATTTCTGATCTTCTGATTCTGTTCTTAAGTGATCTAAAGCTGAATAAGTGACTGATCTACTATAATATTTCGGAGCTTTGGGATAGAGAGAGAGTTGGTGAGAGTTGAATAAAAATTAAGCAAATTTTATGAACTTTCTCTCTCCCATTTCTTTATATAAGGCTTGATTCATTGAATGTTGCTGATCCAAGGGCAAGATAGCTGGATATTTGTCAAAGGCTAGGTTTTAGGGTTGCTCAATCACTCCCCTTAGGTTTAGATCTACACTCCAACCCTTAAATAATACACAAAGGGCATTTAAGTCTTTTTCCATTTAATTTAATGGCATTCTTGTAATTGGCCAAACCCTTAGGGTTTAGGGTTTGGAAATTTTAGGGTTTAGGGTTTTGAGCATTTAGGGTTTAGGTTTTAACCCTTAATTTTGCAAATTAAATTTCTACAATTTCCAATTTCGGTTTTCAAATAAGAAAATTAAAATTTCAAATTTATAATTAGGATTTACTAATTATATTAAAATTCCTTAATCATACATTCATTCTTGCTAATTAGGATTAGCATTCCCTAATTACAATTCCTTATAAAGCAATTAGGGTCAAAATGGTCATTAGGGTTTATAACCCAATAATTAGGGTTTCTAATAGAAAATTTAATTTTTTAATTTAGAAATTAGATATTCATAATTAGATTAGAGTTTTCTAATTACTCATAAATTAAAATAATTAGGATTAGTGTTTCCTAATTAAAATTGCTAATATAGCAATTAAATCCACAACTGAGCATTAGGGTTTCTGACGGAATAATTAGGGTTCCAAAAATTAGAAATTAGGGTTTGTTAATTAATTAACCTTTACCCTAATTAATACATAATTAATAGCACTAAAGCAATAAAATTCTCCGTTATATACCCAGATTAGAGTTTCATTTTATCAGAATCTGAAATTAGGGTTTTCAGATCTGGTATTAGGGTTTTCAAATAATTAATTAGAATTTCCAGTAATTTATTAGGGTTTTCCCTAATTAATTACAATTATTGGCGTTTAACCTTGTACATACATTGCATTCCCAATCTAGGATTTTCAATATCCGAATTAGGATTCCGTACACCCGGAACTGAAACTAGGGTTTCCAGAACCGATTTCTAGGGTTTCTTATTAGACGTTAGGGTTTTCTAACTGAACGTTTGACGTTCTTAATATATACTTAGGGTTTATCACAGATGTAATTTATCTGATCAATTCCTTGACCCTTAACCACATTCAGCACACATACATAACCATATTCACAGAACTTAATCACATAAATCCTTAATCCTGAATAATTCACCTATATCCTTCACAGAATTTTGAAACCCTCAAAATTCCTTCCCAATTACATCAAACGCATATACTTATTTTCTGTCTAGGTCTATTATTTGACCTTAAATCAAACATTTAAGATTTTAATAAATTGCCCAAATTCTCGGGTTGTCACATAAATTATAAAATATATTTTTCAATATTTTTGGAGAATTTTCATTAATAAAGTAATATTAATGATATTTGATTTATTTAATTATTATATTAAATAAATGAATTAAAAATGATTTTATTAATTTAAAAATGAGAAAAATATTTTTAAAATATTTTAAGTTATAAATTATGACTTTTAATATTTAGATAATAATTTCATTAATATTTATATATTAATGGTGATGATTTAAAAATGATTTTAAATATTTTAAAAATCATTTAAGTAGAATATTGATGATTTAAAAATATTTTAAGTTATTAATAATAACTTTAATATTTTGACAAGTATGTTATTAATATTTTTTTTATATTATTAAATATTAATAATGATAAGATTATTTGATAATTAAAACATTTAAAAAATGATTTTAAGTGTTTGAATAATTATTATAAATTATAATAAGTGTTTATAAATTATTAAAAGCTTCCGAAAAATATTATAAACGATATTTGATTTATCTAAAATAATATTGAAGCTTAAAGACCAAGTTTAATTGACAATCAATGTGTTAATTGTCGGATAGGGTGACCAGAACACCGAGAATGGACCGAAATCCAACCAGACTGATATAGTTAGACTTGATATGTGTTTATATAGGTTATAAACACTAATGTGGTAATGTGCCTAGGAGAAGTTTGATTGTAAAAATACAGTGTTATGTGTTATAAATGATTGTGTTAATTGTGAGACTGACATTGTTGAATATAGGTCTTAAGAACGCAATTAATTATATTGTGTAGCTGTAATCAACGTGGAAGGCAAGTTTCCTAACTCAACCTTGAGTTATATATCATTCAATTATTATAGTGGTTAATTATTGCTAATTACACCACATCCAGAGAAGTTATTGTTGATTATTCGCAGTTAGTGCATGCTTAATAATTCAAATTGAATTACTGATTCAGAAATATATATTCATAGAATTACTATTGTTGAATATTCAAATCTGTAGAAGTTAGAATTGACAGTACAGATAATTCCTGTTCATTGTCAAATTGTGTTGAGAAATGTCTTAGCTAATTATTCTGGCTAGACAAACATTTGTTAGAACTTGATAAATTCAAGAAAATAATTCAATTATTATTGGTAGAATCGATGCCAATTATTTCGGCAATATCGATAAGTAAATAGAATTTGAAATCACAGTATTTCGTTGTAAAATCAAAATTTTGATTCTAAAACTGAGAAGAACAACCTTTTATATAAAATGGAACATTTTGGGTCGTGAATTCGACCTTTGCGCGTGTTTTAAGTATTATGCATAATATAGGGTACAAGGAGTTGGCCGGCTCTAAGTACTTGCAGAGGGGTATGATTTAATCTTTATGGTTATCTAATACTCCTGGTATATATCAAAGTAAATCTTTGATGGATACCCGAGAAAAATAAGTTCAAAGATCTTGTGTGATCACTCAATATAAATATGGAAATTATTCCACTTTTTTATTGTGTAGAATTGATTCTTGTAGAACTTTGAAAGCGTTGTACTATTTCATTATCAAATTATGGTGTTGTATAGAAAAGGAGAAGCCTTCTTATTGAATAACAATTTGTTCAGCTATTTCAAAGTTCCCCGAACTTTGGTTTCATTCTATCAAAATAGATAGGCTATTATTGTTGATTGATATACATTTATTATATGTCTTAACTTGCGGGGCAAACTAGTTGCTCACCCTTGCTATAAATAAAACATTTCAGCTAGGAACGAAGAGGCCAGCGGGTCAAAGAAGAACAAAGGCAAAGGCAAAATACTGTAGTAGTTATAAAGAACATTATTATTATTATGTTGTATTGTAAACCCTTTTTGTTTATCTAATGGATATGTTTGTAATTTAAGGTTAGAAAACCTGGGACTTATGTATTAACAACTTATGTTAATGATTTATATATTCCTATTTATATATGAATGGGTAGTTAAATGATATTATAGTGTGAATCGTGAACACCAAATTCGGGGGTCAGGTAACCCGGATTTGGGGGTGTCACATATGAGTTTATGAGGAAAAAGAGTATTTTTGTTGCAATAAATATTAAAAACAAATTTTGTGTGTCGATAGACTCATTTCTTGACTGAAATTTGATTATAAACTATAAAATCGCTCGTTTATGGATTTCGGTCAATTTCTGTTTGGAATTTGGAAAAACTTCCTTCTGCAAAGTTGTAGAGAATTGAATTTCCTATATAAAAAAATGCGAGATTCGATTTTTCTTATAAAAGGGCTATTTATTATGAATTATTGAAGTTCCGAAGCTCTGAAATAATTGATTTTTAGAAGTATAAAATATTTAAAATGACAAAAACGTTTTTTGTCATTATTGTGGGTCTTGCATGTGTTAGAAGTGGCTGAATTCAGATCTCTAAATGTGGGCGTAGGAATAAAAATTAATAAATTAATGTTTTATTAAATTTTCTGCTTTGGTGTTCTAAGCATTTTCCTATAAATAGGGTGCTTAGGTTAGAATTGAAAATCACACCAAAAACTGAAATTTTCTCTCTCTATATTATCGAGCGTATTCATGTTAGTATTTTGAGTATACTTTGAGTATTGCTATACGGTGCAAGTTCAAGTCATAGCCTATATCCGGTGTTTCAACTAGAAGTACTGTCTTTCGAGGTAAGGGATATTATTTTTTTTTAAATGATATTATTTCTTCAATATCATTATGCCGAAATATTGATGAACTTTTTTTATAAAATTTGGAACTTTTGGTGTCGGAGTTACTATACACGTATACGACACTATTTACGTATACGGCACTATTTACGTATACGGCACTATTCACGAATAAGGCACTATTCATCGAAAAAAGAAAATTTTCCCTTTTCATCTAAAATATCTATTATGGATACTAGCTTTGATTGTATCCATGTTTTGATCATTCTTGAATTTTACACCACTATTATTATTTTTGAGGTATTTTTGGACATGGATAAAACAAAGTACGAATCCTTAATCCTTAATCCTTGTCATTTTGTTTCACTGGATTTGTTTCTTTAAAAAAAATTCATAATCCTCAGTCTTAAATGATGATATTATTGAATATCTTTGGCCTGTAGTGCAAAGATGAATGATTTCTGATGAATATCTTTGGCCCGTAGTGCAAAGATGAACAGGTGTTTAGATGAACATGACCAACTGATGAATATCTTTGGCCTGTAGTGCAAAGATAAATATTTGATTCCAGATATATATTGATTGATGTTACAAGGATAAAAGATAGACGATGAAATTTTAAATTCATACATAGAAGATAGTAGTTTGCATTCTCTACTTAACTCTTCTAATGAATTATTATTTCCGCTGCGAATATTGATTTAATACTTGTTGTCTATTGTATTCTATTATATTTTTCCCTATTGAAGACTAACGATAATTTGTTGTTTATTATCTTAGTCATAATATTCTTTACTGGGCTAGTTGAGCTCACCCTTTTCCTTTTTGTTCCATTTTTCTTCTCAGGAGGCGAGAATGTAGCGAGTACTAGTCGGGGTATGGAATGAAGGTTCTAGAGAGAGTTGTTTAGTAGTCCTCACCATTTTTTTGTAAAATAATGTATCAATAAATGTAATGAGGATTTATTTGAGTATAGATATTGTTTAGAAGATAATGTTTGTATTCAAACTCACAGTTTTACTGTTGTAATAATAAAGTTGTAGTTATTTCTGTACCATGTATTGACAACTCAGAATGGGTGATGTATACCTATTTTGGGGGTGTCACAGTTGGTATCAGAGCTTAGGGATATGATCTCTGGCGGAGATCGGGGAATAGAACTAGGAGGGGAGAGACGAGTAAATCCTTCGCTAGTGTGTTCTACCTAAGCTTATTTGTTAGTTGGTCAGTATATAGGGATATTATGTGATATATTGATTTCCTTAATTAACCCTTGTTTTATGACAGTATTTGAGAATGTCGACTGAGAATATTAACAGCGGAGTAAATGAGACCGTGGAGACGCCTGTACTCACCAACGAAGGAGAACGTGCAACAGGCTGGCAATGTTCCTCCTATGAACAACACCACTGAGCAGATGATGAACGAGGGGATGTTTAAAAGCTTTTTGCAGTTCATGAAAAATCAGAAGAGGGAGACTCGTGTTCAAAATACAGGAGGAAATGATAGCAATTCAAGGGTTGTCACAGCCAAGCAGTTCAAAGAGTTGGGACCACCAGAATTCTAGGGAAAGCCAGATCCGATTAAGGCGGAGACGTGGGTCAAAAAAATCACCAAATATTCGATGTCTATGAATGTACAGAGGAGCAGAAGGTGCCATTCGCCACCTTTATGTTCCGTAATGAGGCAGACTACTGGTGGGAGTCTGTGAAGCGTACACATCCAGCCGCACTCAGCATGTCTTGGGAGACGTTTCAGAAACTATTTAATGACAAATACTTTCCTGAAAGTGTTCGTCATATGAAGGAAGTGGAGTTCATCAGATTAGAACAAAATAACATGACGGTGTCTCAGTACGAGGCAAAGTTTGCAGAGTTATCCAGGTTTGCACCTCATTTGGTGGATAATGAGGAACGTATGATGCGGATGTTTCTAAGAGGTTTGAAACCCGGCATACGTCAGTATCTCATTTCTCATAAATTTTATCTTTATTCAGATGTTGTAAATAGGGCTCAATTATTAAAGCGAGATAACGAGTACGGTCAACCGAGGGACCACAATCAGGATCATACCGGAGATAGCAGTCAACAAAACAACGATAACCAGCGGAGAAAGAAAAACACGGACAAAAATGGTAACCACTCTGGTGGTAATCATGGCCATGAAAATAGAAGAAGCGAGTTAGGAGGAGATTTTAAAAAGAGGAGATTTAACAATGACCATGTGAAGACGACAGTGCCGGTAGCAACTGGTTCTAAGGGAGGAGAACGACCACCGGTCATATGCTATAAATGCGGGAAAGAGGGACATATCAGTCCAAACTGCCCACAACAGTTCAAGGTATACTATAATTATGGAAAGGAAGGACATATTACTCGAGATTGTACGGTAGCGAAACCTAGTTCAGCGGGGACGGTGACTCAAAAGGCTGTCCCAGAAAAGTCAAAGTCAACAGTTCCTGGAAGAGCGTTTGTTGTGACTGGTCAAAATGCGAGGAGCCCAAGCGAGGTGATCGCGGGTAAGCTATTTATAAATTTTTGCGAAGTTTATACCTTACTTGATACCGGTGCTACCCATTCATTTATCTCTCCTACTTCTTCTCAACGTTTAAACTTGACTCCGGAGAAATTAGACTTTGACCTATCTGTTGAAACTCCGTTACGAGAAACTTTCATCACATCCACTGTTTATAAATCTTGTCTAATCCAAGTTGGCACCATCACATTACCTGTTGACCTTATCTCTTTAAAGATACTTGTTTTTGATGTGATTTTAGGGATTGATTGGTTAACCACTCATCATGCCAAAAATTGATTGTTTTCATAAGGTTGTTAGTTTTTATATTCCTAATCAACCTATTGTACGAATTCAAGCAACAAAACCATTAAAATCAATCACTGTCATATCTAATCATAAAGCTATTCGTTTATTGAAAAACGGATGTCAAGCTTTCTTAGCCCATGTTATAGATTTGAATAAAGACACGTCAAATTTGAATAATATTCCTGTTGTTATTGACTTTCCTGACGTATTTCCTGAAGAACTTCCCGATCTACCCCCGGAACGTGAAGTTAAATTCTTTATTGATCTTGAACCTGGTACAAAGCCCATTTCTAAAACCCCATATCGAATGGCTCCTATTGAACTTCAGGAGTTAAAGGTCCAACTACAGGAATTATTGGACATCGGTTTCATTCGTCCTAGTACATCTCCTTGGGGTGCTCCTGTTTTATTCGTAAAGAAGAAAGACGGGAGTATGCGACTTTGTATTGACTATCAGGAATTGAACCATGTCACCATCAAGAATAGGTATCCTCTACCTCGTATTGATGACCTGTTTGACCAGTTGCAAGGAGCACAATTCTTTTCAAAGAACGATCTTCGTTCTGGATATCATCAGCTGAAGATTAGAACTGAGGATATTCCAAAGACTGCCTTTAGAATTCGGTACGGGCATTATGAATTCTTATTCATGTCTTTCGGATTGACTAATGCTCCTGCGGCTTTCATAGATATGATGAACCGAGTATTCAAGGAATATTTGGATCAGTTCATTGTTGTTTTTATTGATGACATCCTCATATATTCCAAAAGTTGTGAAGATCGTGAGCACCATTTGAAGCTGGTACTCCAAAGGCTTCGTGAAAACAAACTATATGCCAAATTGAAGAAATGCGAGTTCTGGCTTGAGGAAGTAGCATTCCTTGGGCACGTGGTGTCGAAACATAGAGTATCTGTTGATCTGGCGAAGATTGAAGCAATACAAATTTGGGAGCAATCGAAGTCGGTGACTGAAGTACGTAGCTTTTTGGGCTTAGCTGGTTATTATCAGAGATTCGTGGAAGGGTTTTCTCGAATCGCTACTCCATTAACCCAGCTAACTCAGAAGGATACAAAATTTGTTTGGAGCGAAGAATGTGAGAAGAGTTTCCAAGAGCTCAAGAGGAGACTCATTTCAGCACCTGTTCTAACAATACCATCTGGTACGGATGGATTTGTTATCTACAGCGATGCTTCAGGAAAAGGGTTAGGATGTGTTCTCATGCAACGTGGGAAAGTCATAGCCTATGCCTCGCGACAACTTAAAGAGTATGAGAGGAATTATCCTACTCATGATCTAGAGTTGGCAGCAGTCGTTTTCGCGCTAAAGATCTGGAGGCACTATCTATATGGGGAGAAAGTGGAGATATATTCAGACCATAAAAGCCTTAAATATTTCTTCACTCAAAAAGAACTCAACATGCGGCAGCGACGTTGGCTCGAGCTATTGAAAGACTACGACCACACTATTCAATACCATCCTGGAAAAGCGAACGTGGTAACTGACGCGTTGAGTAGAAGATCATATACAGGAACGAGTGCGATGATGACAAGTATACGCATAGAGCCAACTTTAATAGAAAAAGTTAAGGTTGCTCAAGCCACCGACCCATAGCGGATGCGTATGAAGAAGAAAGTATAAGGAGCTATTCCGGAAGCGAAAATTGATGAAGAAGGAATACTTCGAGTCCACTCTAGACTTTGTGTTCCTAACAACTCTGATTTGAAGTACAAGATTATGATGGAGGCACACAATACACCATTTGCAATCCATCCTGGAAGTACTAAAATGTATCGTGATATTCGACATACATTTTGGTGGAATAATATAAAGGGAGAGATTGCAAAGTTTATCTCGATGTGTTTAACTTGTCAACGTGTAAAGGCGGAGCATCTAGTACCTAAGGGTCCGTTGCAACAACTTGAGATTCTAAAATGGAAGTGGGAACACATTACCATGAATTTCGTTACGGGTCGTCCTACGGTTTCTCAAGGCATCAATGCTATTTGGGTTATTGTTGATAGATTAACCAAGTCTGCTCATTTCTTGTCGATACGGGAGACTTATTCCCTTGAACGTCTTGCTAGTATATATGTAAATGAGATTGTGAGGTTACATGGCATGCCAGTATCCATAGTTTCGGATCGTGACCCAAGATTTACTTCAAGATTTTGGGTTAGCTTGCAAAAAGCTATGGGCACGGATTTACGATTCAGTTCGGCATACCATCCTCAAACGGACGGACAATCAGAGAGGACTATTCAAACTCTTGAAGATTTATTAAGACTCTGTGTCTTAGACTTCAAGGGCAGTTGGGATAAGTATTTACCATTGGTGGAATTCTCCTACAACAACAGTTATCAGGCAAGTATAGGTGTGGCTCCATTTGAAGCATTATATGGACGAAAGTGTCGCTCTCCAATATGTTGGGATGAGGTGGGTGAAGCAACATTGTTGGGACCCAAGTTAGTACGTTTGACTACCGAAAAGATCTAAATGATTCGATAACGTATACAAACGGTACAAGATCGACAAAAGAGTTATGCGGATCTTCATCGAAAGGACGTGGAATTTAGTATAGGGGATCATGTATTGTTGCGAGTTGCTCCATGGAAGGGAGTTACAAGATTTGGGAAGAGAGGAAAGTTCAATCCACGAATTATTGGTCCATTTCAAATTCTTGACCGAGTAGGAAATGTAGCCTATAGACTCGCGTTACCTCCGAGTATGTCTCGTGTTCATAATGTGTTTGACATATCTGTACCTCATAAATATGTGAAAGACACGAACCACGTTATAGAGTTAGAACCGGACGAGATAGCCGAAGACTTAACATACGAAGAGGTACCTGTCAAGATTTTGGATAGGAAGGAGCATGTCCTACGCACAAAGGTCATACCACAAGTTAAAGTTCTGTAGAGGAAATGACCTGGGAATTGGAAACGAAAATGAAAGTGAGGTATCCTCACCTTTTTGAAACACCAGGTACGTACGTCAATTTCGAGGACGAAATTTCATAAGGAGGGGAGGTTGTAAGACCCCAACTTATTATTAATAAAATTTAATTTTCTCTATTTATTATTTTGAAATAGTATGGGTTGATTTGATTAATGTGGATAGTTATGGGTAAAATACGCAAATATTTCAAAATAAGCAAGTGGTTATAAAATATTCATTGTTGTCGGGGAATATTCGTTTGGTCGTGGAATATTTGTACTGTCGGGGAATATTCGTACGACGGCGCAGCCATGTGTGGGCCCCATAACAGAAAGCGATTAGATGAAGAAAACGACAAATATAAGTTGTTTAAAAATAACGGCGTAGTTGTTACCGTTAATACTGTTAAAATACTCAGTGGTTAAAACATAGTAGCACACGGTATTGCACCAATTATTGATTCTTACGTAAGAAGGGACTACTCAATAATTGTTACAGTAGTTACTGTTCAGTATTTTATTTTATTCAATAATTGTTGTGTTAATATTTTATATTGTTGTTGTTTCAATAATTGTCATTACACAGTATTTTTCATTATCGAAGCAATAATTCATATTATCTGAATAATATTATTAGATAATATTATTGGCAATGTCTAGAAAGTTCTATCTAAGGAGAGGTTTGGTCACCTAATTGCGCGCCAGTAAGGAGAAATTCTTATTAGAAAGCCCCCTCTTTCCTGGGAACTGCCTGGTTGTTAGTAATGTGATTCTGTAATATTATTCGCGAATAATTAATTATTAATTTATATGATGAGGAAAATATTGATTTTATGTGGATATAGATGGAGAAAATTTTTAATGTGACAATTGTTGAAAATTAAAATTTTATTTTTTTCTGATAAAATAATTCATTTAAATATATTATTATATTTTTAATAATATAATAATGGTGATATTTTTATAATGAATGGAAGATATATGAGTTTATGAGGAAAAAGAGTATTTTTGTTGCAATAAATATTAAAAACAGATTTTGTGTGTCGGTAGACCCATTTCTTGACTGAAATTTGATTATAAAATGTAAAATCGCCCATTTATGGATTTCGGTCAATTTCTGTTTGGAATTTGGAAAAACTTCCTTCTGCAAAGTTGTAGAGAATTGAATTTTCTATAAAATAATAGATTTTTGGAAGTATAAAATATTTAAAATGACAAAAACGTTTTTTGTCATTATTGTGGGTCTTGCATGTGTTAGAAGTGGCTGAATTCAGATCTCTAAATGTGGGCGTAGGAATAAAAATTAATAAAATAAAATTTTATTAATTTTTCTGCTTTGGTGTTCTAAGCATTTTCCCATAAATAGGGTGCTTAGGTTAGAATTGAAAATCACACCAGAAACTGAAATTTTCTCTCTCTATATTATCGAGCATATTCTTGTGAGTATTTTGAGTATACTCACAGTTTTACTGTTGTAATAATAAAGTTATAGTTATTTCTGTACCATGTATTGACAACTCAGAATGGGTGATGTATACCTATTTTGGGGGCGTCACACTATATCACGACATTTATTTTAGTTAAGCCTGAAGGATCCAATGTGAAAGACAAAGGCAAGGGCAAGATCCAAGAATAGTTTAGAATGAATGTTAGTTATTATTATTTGATGGAATTTCTTATGTAAACCTTTTGTAATATGAATGGTGTGTTTAAGTTAAGGTTAAGAAGACCTTGGGACCATGTTATAAAACTTTATTATAATGAACAATGTATGTTTATTATTCTGTAATAGTTATAGAATGCTTGATGATGATAGATCGTGAGCACCGACTCTGAGGTTAGAGAACCTGGATTTGGGGGCGCTACATCTAGTGTACTTGTGAGGTGAGAAAAAGACTTTTGTTTCAAGACCAGATCATAGAATATAACTGAACTCAAAAGAAGGTACAACTAAGCTTGAGGAGGGAGCTGGGAGTGTGACGCCCCCAAATTCAAATACTTATATCTAGAATTCGCAGTGCTTCACGATCTAACTCTAATAACATACTAAAATATCAAACAACGGAACAATAGAATAATTTACATTGTTATAACATAAATATTCTCGTCCCAAGGTCTCACAACCATTAATAACTTAATATATAACTCAAATTCAAACATAACTTAACACATAAAATTAAACATGTCTTATTACAACATAATAATAAGCTTCTAGTATAAAGAACTAAAGCTAATCCATAGCCTTTCCCTTTCCCTTTCCCTTATCTTAGCATGAGGGTCCACTTGGCTCTGCCTTAACTAAAATGTTTAAGGAAAGCAAGAATAAGCAACAAATTTGCCTAGCAAGTAATATAGCAATAAGGGTGAACATGCATTAGTATTAAGATATTAATCTCAAAAATATAAGATGAATGCTAATTTGAGAGTTTAAAGAATAATGTTGTAAACAAAGAAGCATTAATAGTTCCAAATCTATCCTTTGAATTGAAATAAGAGTCACTAAGGATTGAAAGATTATTAACGGGATTCAAAGGTTTCATATTTTCAATTTAAAGAATATTGAATACTGAGTAGTCACTATAGACCAAGAACTTCTGCTAGAATTAACAGTATTTAACTAACAATTCAATATAAACAAGTAAAATAGGTGATCAGCCTATAGTACCTTATGTTATGCATAACATTTAAACATGTTGTTCACGCTTGTGTTGGTTTCACAACAAAATATATTCCCCATTTTTTAGGTTTGTTCATCTCAGCAGATAACAAGAGTCTGCACCAAGGCAATTGGTTGGATAGCTTTCTAACACATGATATTAGTCTAGCCGAGTTAAATGGCTTAGACAACTTTTACAATGCATTCAGGAACAATTTATAAGTTCAATGATCATAATATAATTCAAAGTATATAATAGAAATTGAATTTCCAAATATGAATGATGATTTGTACAAGTATAGATATTTTTCACAATATATATATGGTTGATATAACAACAATTCGAAACTCGCATAATATTCAAAGTTGTGGAAGTTAGGGAACTTGCCTTTTGCGTAGATTATAAATTTTAAAGCTTAACGTCACTGCAAGGTCTTATAGTATCCTATTTACGTGTGTGTGTATATATATATATATATATATATATATATATATATATATATATATATATATATATCATAAACATACTCAATACATATGTTAAGCACATACATTAAGTCATATCGGACTTACACGATCAGACCATATAGTTACAACATCAACATTGATTTGTCTTTGAAAAATTTATCTAAAAACCTTTTAGAAATTGTTAAGTATTGATTTAATGTAGCCACTATACACTTAAACACTTAGAACATCACTTTCATCATGTATTATAGCTTAAAACATTAATATATACATGTTACAATTCTCAAATCATTGTTTAAACAGTCAGACATCACTGGCATGTAGCGCGACCTAGCTAAATTATGACTAGGGAGTCGTGCGACCGTGCTGCTCACTGTCAAAATCAAGACAGAGTTTTTGATTGCACAGATCACTACTTAGCAAACTGAAGTTCTAACACAGAGCGTATTAACATGTAAAGCAGGTTTTGGTTTTACTCTATGTTTAATTTCAAACCATTTAGTCTTACTTTCAAATTTCGTAGTTTCTTTTTGAAACATCTCAATTAACAAGGCTAAATAGGTTCATAACACAAAAGCTAACTATGATAACCATTAATCACATAATGAAGCTAAATGAACCTTTACTGTGCATGCTCATATGTATCTAATTTATTTGCACATAGTTAGTATGGTCCTCTACTTGAAAACACATTTTAAATCATGCTTGAATGGTCTATATTATGCCTAACCGTATAAACCAACATATTAGTCACGTGTTAAAGCATAAAAGAGCTTGATATGTTTGTACATAAGGTCCTAGTAGTTTTATGTTCAAAATTTCCAAGTTTTCATCGAAAAGTGGTTATTAGACTATGTAAAGGTATCATGTTGTGTGCAAGACATCCTAGAGTACATATTCGAAGTGTAAAGAATCTTACATGTCACCCCATATGATCAGAAATGCAACTAGCACAATGCTCACCCACATTAGTTTTCAAAACTTTAAATTTTCCTTTAAAACACATACTAAACCGAGCTAGATAACCTATTATATGCAATGTAACTTGAAACCATATTTCATACCCATTTGTACATATAACTAAGTTTCATAAACATGCTAAAAGGATCAAAACTCAAAATTTACAAGATTCGTCAAAGTTCATTTTCAAGCTTCAGGTTTTCTTTTAAAAACTCATATTAACTCAAGCTAAAGTGGCTTTTTATAACCAAAGCAACCTCAATCCATATGTTAGGGTCATTTATATGCATAATCAACCCAAAATAACATCCTCAGAAAGTCAAATTTTAGCAAACAACATTTTCAAAGACTGACTAACTATGCGATCGTGCTGGTTTGAACTAAGGAAGCTAGTTCAGTTCAACATCGAACTTGGCTCTGCTTCTACAGAAACTCAGAAAGTATATTTGGTATACCTTTTAATTGTTATTCAAACCTGCCATATATTAACCATAACATGTATACAAACTCAAATAGCATAATGATATCAACTTCCAACTCACTTAACAAGTATTTCAAGAAATTTCCAAGAATTTGAAGAACTCTAAAATTAAGAACATACATATGAGTATTACCTTCTTGAAGTTAAATTTCTAATTCTTGCTTCTAAATTTCAGGTTGTCTTCCAATTCCAGCAACACTCACCCTCTAATTGCACTTAACAGAGATTCTAGCAACTCAATTAAAGAAGCGAAAGCTTCCAATTTATAGCCAAGCTATTATCCAATATATGGGTTTGCCCTAAGAATGAAACCAAAGGTATAACGACCGAGAAAATTGGATTATTTGTAAAATAATTTTATCTGATTAAATAATGAATAAAATTATATTATAATGAGTAAGAAAGATGAATGCTATTCTATAACCTAAGCATGTCAGAATATTGTAGTAGTCTGGCTGCGTGAAGGAATTAAAGTGTTTGAATTTTTACGACGAAAATAAAAGCTTTCCAAGAAATTTTCCAAAAAACACTATTCATTAATATCTGCTCGGGAATTATTTTTGAACTTCTGATAAATACGTAATGATAGAATAACAAGGAA
Source organism: Panax japonicus (assembly GCA_020205505.1). Classification (NCBI taxonomy): domain Eukaryota; kingdom Viridiplantae; phylum Streptophyta; class Magnoliopsida; order Apiales; family Araliaceae; genus Panax; species Panax japonicus. The sequence goes on from CM035114.1 coordinate 30,827,869, forward strand.
GGATGGAGTATGTAATAATAATTTGAGTATGACAAACACAGTTTTTTATTTGCGTACTAAGTTCGAGAATGTTAGGGAAAGTGAATATTGAATAAACGATGATTGTATGATACGTAAGTATTGTACGAGGTAATGAATAAGAGTATGATATGAGGTATTATACGAGTATGTATGAATGATAGTATATCGTATATGATGAATGATTATACGAACTAATATACAAGAAGAATATGTAGACTATACGTTAAAAGCATTAAGCTAATTGTAATAGACTTGTAGGATTTGTGTAGAGATTGGGAAATCCCAAGTGTAAAATTTCTAAGGCCCAATGATATGTAATGCAAGCCCAAATATTAAGCCCAAATTTATTAAAACCTAAGCCCAAACCAAGAACCGGACCCGTGGATCAAACCAATGGGTTATCGGATAAGAAAAACCCATGGGGAAACCCATGTGGGCCCCATGGAGCACATGGCCAGTCATCTTGGTGACCAAGTAAAGTGGTTTTACTTGGTGACCAAGATTGGAATAGTAAGGAGGTGGGATGGCCCAAAAGACCATTATGCCCTCACTTTGTAAATCCTATAAATAAGAAGCTTGCTAGATCATTTGTTGATTGTTCAAAATTATACCAACATCCTAGAGCTTTCATATTGAGAGAAAAGTGAGAAGAGTCTTTGATAATTCCAGAGAAGAAGAAGAAGGAAAGCTAAGAACTTCAAAGATAATAAACCATTAATCTCCATCTCTTCATCATAGTTTTGATAGAGAAGTGAGTATTGGTGGAGCATGTATCATAAGGAGTGATAAGGATGGTTATTAGAGGACTTATACCTTAATAAACCATGTGTAAGTGAATCATAATCATAAAAGTTATAAAATAGTAAAGAACATTAAAGAATTATAATTTTGTTGTTGATGAACAAGTTTAAAATCATCATTTGTAGGCTTAGATAATATATATTTTGTTAATGGAATGAATCCATTTGGAACGGTGTAAAAATCTTAAGTAACCAAGTTATGACGAAATTTACGAGATTAGACGATAATCGTCGAAATCGTTAAATTCTTGAAATAGAAGTCAAAAGTTACCATTGAATTTAGAAACGTTGATTTTTGATAGAGAATAGTCTATGTTTGCATTTTAGAGTTGCGAACTCGAAAATGGTCAAATTCTGACTTAGAATGAAGAAACGAGTTATGAACGTTCACGAACGTTTATCATTTTTGTAATAAAGAACTTAATAGGTGAATTTCATGTTAACGGATTCAAGAACGTAAAATTATTGAATGAAAGCGTAAAAGCATGTGATATGTGAGCTAACGACTTTTGAAATAGCCAATTCAGACTTAAAATGAACAAGTTATGAGCCCAAAAATTTCACAGAAGAAGAAAACTGTAAAAATTATCTGAGGCTTAGGGATGGCGCTGCAGCGTGGCATAGAGAGGTAAAGTCGGTGCCACAGCGCCAGGCCAGACCATCACATACTAGGAAGCGGTGCCGCAGCGCGGCCACCACTACTAAGAGTGGCGCCGCAACGCCAAGGCTGGGGTGTGCATACTGTGAAGTCGTGCCGCAGCGCAGACTTTACATAGGAAGTTGGCACCGCAGCGCCAGCACTAGGTAAGACACAGTAAAGAAGGCTTATGAATGTAGAATAATTGTAAGTTGATTAATGGTGAATTAATTCCTTAACTAACTTGAAATAACATCCTTAAATGAGGATTATAACCTTAAGAATTTCAACTAAAGGTTGACGAAAGATTACTTGAACGTAAATTTAAAGTAATATGATAAACCATAACCAATGTTAAACAAATCTAATGAACGATTAGATTGAGAAGAAGGTTAAGATACATTAGTAACCATACATGATTGATTATAACCTAATGTGGTATATTTTGTGATTACATATTGTAGAATCCTTAAAGACTCAAAAAGAAAGTATATTATCTGTAGAAGACGTTGAAGGCAAGTGTTCTAACCCTTGTCTATGTTCATTCTGGACAAGCTTTGTGATTCATGTATCTTGCGCATGAATTGATGTATGATGACGTCAAAGCCAATTCCTTCAGCTAGACTTAATGTGTTTGATGGATTTCCTTATAATCTATCAAAATATTGTCAATGTTGCTATCTTTTGCCAAACTGTTTTGGTATGGATTTCAAAGAAAGACTGAGTATGAATAAACAAACGTTTTGTCATCAATCGAAAGGCACGTGAGGTTGCCAAAACTTAAATATAAATACGTTTAAAGAAGAAGTGTTGTACAACATAGAGTACTATAGGTTGATCACCTAGACGTGCTCGTAAGATATACTGGACTTACGAACTTGGTGACGGGTTGTCCTTTTCAAAGAAAGAATGAAATGCTCAAGGTCTTGGATCAAAAATTTATGTTTAATGAACGTGGTTCATTGTGAAATGTTTTAAAGAAAATAGAAATGTTATTTTGAATTATTAATAAGTACTTCATAACTATTGCTTCAGTTATTGAAGATATACGATTCGTATGATTCAAGCGTGTTGTTTAATGAAATTTGTCATACTTCCTGAGCTAGTTATGCTCACTCTTGCTTGAACTATATGAATGCAGCTAAGACCGAACGACATGAAGGACCTAGTAGAGATAAAGGGAAGGCTAAGGCAAACCAATGAGCTGTCTATGTAATAGTATAGTTCAAACATTATATTTATTTTTTATTATAACAAAGAACCTATGTAATGGTTATAAAGAACCTAGGAAAGAGAATATTATTTTGGAATGTATAGAAGACATATTCACTCTTTTGAGTTATTTCAATTGAATGTATGTGTGAATTGTAGCACCATGTAGCACCATTTGTCAGGTTGGAAGATACCCGAATTTGGGGACATCATAAAAGGGAAGAAGAAGAAGTCATTGGATATGAGGAATTTGGTGAAAAACCACTACTAACTCCTTCCCCAGCCATTTTTCGAGCCATCATTTGCATCACTGAGTTCATGTAATGAAGAGGCTAGGCTACTGTTATAGTATTGATAAGACACTTAATATGGGACAAGAAGTTTGTTTTGGTCTACAGTAGCAAAATGGTTGCTAATACACTTAGGTTTATTTCCTTTTTGACTTACTAGTTTAAATTTGATAACTTAATGTTATTTCACATGCTTTAGTTATGGAATCATATACACATAATCATATACTCCGTGTACATTAGTTTAGTTCAAATAATATTTGAATTGGGCTAAAATATAAATTAGTAGAATATTAACAACCCATTACTTTTCATAAACTTATTATCCCAATTACACACAAATATGGAAATAAACATTTAATAGCAAATATTTATTTACTTAAATTTATCTTCACCCATACATTTAAAATACACATTTAATTGGTTTACCATTATACCACACAAGGCTCTTTTATTCCAGTTTAGTAGAATAACATAAATTAAGATTATTATTATATAGTCTCACGGAATAATATTCACATTATAATAATATCCTTAATAACCCATCATATATATTATACATGATGCAATTTTAATTATATGCTCGCATAACACGTAAAATTGTACATTAACAAATAACTAATTAAGATAACAACACTAATTAGTCCATTGCATTATTTAACCATTCCCTCATTAATTTAATAAATTAATGAATTACTTAGTCCACAGTTATGCCACACTAGACATATCACATAAGCTTAATTAAGCTTATCATCATTTCCACCACATTACTTACTCATCACATACTTGATTTAATTCAATTTGAATTATCACATTTGAAGACATAAATATATATGTATTCAACACAAATTCTCAAACTTTTATTAATTAAATTATTAATATTATTCATAAAATTCATTGATATTACAGGAAACTTGTTGCCCAAGATAGTTAGTTTAGAATAGTTGTAAGTTTGTCTATAAAATTTTGTAAAGGCTTCTTCGCCTATTGAATGAGTATTTATTACTTATAGTAATAGGATCTCAAGTCCTAGAGAGGAACTTGAGACTGGACATAGCAACATACCCAAAATTTATGTTGTGAACTAGACAAATCTTTGTGCATTATGTGATTGAATTTTTTCTGTCTTACATATTAATTTCTAACACTAAAAATTAATTATCAAAAGATTCAAAAAGGTTTAAGATAATTTTTAAATCTGTAATAATCTATTCAACCCCCCTTCTAGATTATTATTGAACTTTCAGTTTTTTCAAACTTTGTTCATTCTTTCTCGCTCACCTAATCATCATCTTGTTTGCTGTTTTAATACTTTAGTTAATTAAATTACCAGGAACTCCAAATTATTGGGTGCATGGAACCAAATTGGTTATAAAAAACACTACATATGGAATAATGGAAAAGACATTGTGACACTCCCAAATTCGGGTTACCTAACCCCCGAGTTTGGTGCTCACAATCTATAATATAATAACATCTAACTACTCATTCATATAGAAATAGTAATACATAAGTCATTAATAGAGATTGTTAATACAATAGTCCCAGGTCGTCTAACCTTAACATTACAAACTTACCGTTTAGATATACAGAAAGGGTTTACAAACATAACATAATAATAATGTTATTCATAAGTTATTTATTACAATGCCTTTTTCTTTGTCCTTCACCGCACCTCCTGCCACTTCGTCCCTAGCAGAAAAGTTTTATTTAGCAAGGGTGAGAAACAAATTTGTCCTGCAAGTTAAGACATACAATAAATGTATAAGAATCAATAAGAACAGACTATCTATTTTAATAAAATGAAACCAAAGTTCGGGGAACTTTGAAATAGCTGAACAAAGCTTTAATAATTAACAAGTCTTCTCGCATTCTATGCAACATAATAATTTGATAATGAAAGAGTACAACGCTTTCAAAGTTTCTATGATATTCTATTGAATAATCAAGAATAAATTCTACGCATTAACAAAGTTAAATGTTTTCCAGATTTATGCTGAGCGATCTATTGGATCTTGAACTTCTCTTCTCGAGTAACTATCAAAGATTTGACTTTGATATACCCAAGTGTATCAGATAACCATAAAGATTAAATCATACCCCTCTACAAGTACTTAGAGCCGGCCAACTCCTTGTACTATATATTATGCATAATACTTACACGCGCGCAAAGGTTGAATTTACGACCAATAAAATGTTTCCTTTGTATAAAAGGTTGTTATTCTCAGTCTCAAAATCAAAATTTGATTTAACAACGAAATACTATAATTTCAATATCTAATCACTTTCTTGATCTAGCCAAGATAATTGGCATCGATCTTTCAATATTAATTGAATTCTCTTCTCGAACCTATCAAGTTCTAATAATTGTTCGTCCAGCCAGAATAAATGGCAAAGACATTTCTCAACACAATTCTACAATAGATAGGAATTATCTGTACTATTTAAAATCATTAATAGGTTCTACGGATTTTAATATCTAATAATAATTATTCTATGAATATATTTTTAGATTCATTGATTAATTTTAAATTAAGGGTAAAGTTCAGATCACCACCTGAGGTTTGGGGTCTTTCCCACTTAACCACCTATAGTCAGTAAAGCTACATTTAAGTTGATTAACTCTGTTACTTAAATAGGCTAAAGACTTAATTACCCTCTATATATATTGAAAACAACAGATGAGATAGGTTTTTTTTCATTTCATTTCAGCTCTCTCTCCTCGCTACTTGTGAGTTTCGACTGAGAGTTCCTCCAAAACAGAAAATCGAGCTTTGAAATCTTCAAAAAACCGATTGCTGCAAAATAGAAAATTGAAGCCCTTACTGAATCTTTGAAGTCCAGAGTTCCTTCTCCAACTTTAGCTTCAAAAAATCGAATCCTTTGAAATCTCAGTTCGATCCCCCTCAAGCCCTAGAATCAGAAGCCCTCAGTTCGATCCTCCTCAAGCCCTCACTTCGATCTCCTTCATCTCATCAGTTCGATCTCCTTGTTCCACACTTCGATTCGGTAAGGGTAAGGAGTTGATCTGTACAAGGAGTTTAAGGCAAGTGATAATTTGTAGATCTTGTTCGTGTCTAGTTATGCCAAATTTGGAGAGAGATCCAGTTTTTCTTTCTATGAGTGTGAGATACGTAAATTTCGAATTTGAAGTACTGAATTCTATACTTCCTGTCAGATCCATTACTGAAGTCATTTCAGAAGTTGGGTATTTGGTTATTCAAACGTTTTAATATCCATTGTTGGGCTATTTTAATTTAGCTTAGATTTTGATTTGGTTGTGATGTAATATGTATTTTTAATCGATATCTGGAAGACCCAATTTGGGAAGATATTGATTTGAATGGAGAACGAGTATGTTTAGTGTGACTTGATTGATTAGATGTACATGTGATAAGGAGTTTATTTTTAGTGCTTTTGGTTTCGTTAATTGGTGATTGTGGCTGAGGGTTTGGAGGAAACCATGTTTTGGAGGGGAAGTGAAAGGGAGAACAAGGAGCAGAATGGGGGGTCACCTTGCGGGCAGGTTCGAGTGCTTGTTGTGGGTGACTCAGGTATTTTGTTATCATAAAAATATGTTCTTTCAGTTGCTTGAAGTTTTACATTTAGCTTATCACTTTTGTTTTGATTTGATTTAGTATTTTTGACATTTTACTTTTCTTTACCAGTATTATGGTTTTCTTAAGATCACAAATAGACTTTAAGACTAAACTTGTTAATTGGAAAATAAAATCCTTAAGAGAATATTATGTTAAATAGTAAGCAAACAGATATATGCTTAAGACAATGCCAAAAAAATCTAATTAGATTTTTATAATCTGACTTTTTGTGTTAAATTTTGTTACAGGATATGGGCTTCAGTCTCTTTGACCAAGTTGAGTGTTGGTATGAAGAACTCCCTTCTGAAGTCATCGCTCTTTAGTTTGGCGTAGAAGGCTTTTTGGATTCTCTTACTATATTTGATTATGATATTATCATTTGTAGCCACCCAAGTGAAAATTAAAGATATAAATGTCAAGTTTGAGTAAATCTTTTGACAGAGGGTGAATTTCATTATTGGCCTTCTACTGTAGTGCTAATATCAGCAAACATATTCATGAATATCAGCAAACTAGTATATTCGATGTAAATTTGATGTAAAATGTAAATGTTAACACAGTAAATTCGATATAAATGAGCAGCCTTCAACTTAATTTAGACAAGTGAAGAAGGGATCTACAGGAGTACCTCTCCACCTGTACTAGTATTGCTTTGAAATATTTTTTAATTTGTTGGAAATCTTAATAATATGTTTTTTATTTGACTATGATGTTGTGTTCAATACTTTCAACTTAGAAGCAAGCTGAATTTGTAGATATTCATTAATTGATTGACATGATTGAAAGAAACCACCTAGGGTTTAGGTCTTTCCCACTTAACCACCTATAATCAAGACGGGGGTATTTCAGACATTTACCAGCCTTTTTTGACCGTTATAGTCCCTTCTCACGTGTTTTTGGCATTTGACATACACGCACGGTTAAGTTGGATGGAAAAAGTGACGTTTACACTTCAACTCAAAAAGTCGGGAGTTTAAATGTAGCTTTACTGACTACAGGTGGTTAAGTGGGAAAGCGTCCAAACCCTAGGTGGTCATTCTAAACTTTACTCTTAAATTAATAGACATGCACTAACTGCGAATAATTAACAATAAATTCTTGGACATGGTCTAATTAACGATAATTAACCACCATAATAATTAAATAATATTAACTCATGGTTGAGTTAGGAAACTTGCCTTCTTCGTTGATTACTGCTACACAATAAACTTATCTACGTTCGTAAGACCTATAACCAATAATATCGGTCTCACAATTAGCACAATAATTTCATAACATGTATCACTGTAATTTACAATCAAAACTTTTCCTAGGCACATTACCACATAGCCACATCAGTGTTTATAACCTATATAAACACTTAACAAGGTCTAACTAGTTCAGTCTGGTTGGATTTCGGTCTATTCTCAGTGTTTTGGTCACCCTATCCGACAATTAACACATTGATTTTCAATTAAACTCAGTTTTAAAACTTCAATATTATTTTAGATAAGTCAATTGTCCTTTATAATATTTTTCGGAAGCTTTTAATAATTTATAAACATTTATTATAATTTATAATAATTTTTCAAAAATTTAAATTATTTTTAAATGATTTAATTATCAAATAATCTTATCATCATTAATATTTAATAATATAAAAATATTAATGTTATACTCGTCAAAATATTAAAGTTATTATTAATAACTTACAATATTTTTAAATCATCAATATTCTACTTAAATGATTTTTAAATTAATTAAAATCATTTTTAAACTATCACAATTAATATTTAAATATTAATGAAATTATCATCAAAATATTAAAAGTTATTAATTATAACTTAAAATATTTTTAAATTATTTTTCTCATTTTTAAATGCTTTTTAAATCAATAAATCATTTTTTATACATTTATTTAATATAATAATTAAATAAGTCTAATATCATTACTAATTAATTTATTAATGAGAATTCTCCAAAAATATTGAAAATTATATTTTTTAATTCAAAATATTTTCTAACACTTTATTCTCATTTAAAATGATTTTTTAAATCAATAAAATCAATTTTAACTTATTTATTTAATATAATAATTAAATAATCTATTATCATTAATATTAAATTATTAATGAAAATTCTCTAAAAATATTAAAATTTACATTTTATAACTAAAAATATTTTTAAATACTTTATTCTTATTTAAAATAATTTTTATAATATTAAATCATTTTTCTCTAATTTATTTAATATACTAATTAAATAAATTAAATACCATTAATATTTAAATAATTATAAATATTAAATAAAAATATTCCAAGTAGTCAAAAATTATTTTTCATAATTTAAAATAATTTTTAAAACCATTTTTAATAATTTTTAGAATTTATTTCTATTTTTAAATATTTTTCGAAAAATTAAAAATTATAAATATCAAAAACCGTCGTTATAGGCTATAGCGACACTTTTCTATCATGTTAGGTGTTCTTGAGCTCAAGAAGCTGACAAGTCAGTGTTCAAGGTGCTCGGTTTGACCAGCCTTTGATTTTCAGTGTAATCAGGATCTTGGCTAGCTTGAACTGTGGTCGTGAAATGTTTATGTAACACTACAACATCCAACCAATAGCTTGGTCATACAACAAAACAACAAGAAAATAGATTCTTTAAAGTCGTTGTCAGACATCATCTGGGTTTTCTGGGTAACCCAGAAACCCAGACAGTCGCGAGATACCACTTTGTGGTTCGATTTTAGCTTAGTTCTGGTCATTGTATTGGTGTTATAAAGGTTCACACCTATAGTACACATGCCATAGAACATTTATACATCACCATATCAGTCCAACAACATCAAAATATCCAGATTTGAACTGGTCAAACCCGGTCAGAAAAGGTGTTCATACACTTTCTGGAAATTCCAGAAAAATGACTTTGTGATCAGATGGGCATCTTTGACCATCCATTTCGTCCAACCGATTTGTTGTTTAAGAGATCTAGAGGTATGGATCTATAGTCCATCTAGCAGGGTACAACATGTATACAACAACATCATTAAAACACATAAACACTGACAGATCAAGGTGTTACAAAAGCTTGTCAAACGTAGAAAAATGCTTTCTGGGTTACCCAGAATGCATCTGGTCATGCCCGGTCAACGGGTTTTGACCGATTAAAACATGAAATCTAGACATCCAATAACTGTGATTTCACTTTCAAATAAAAGACCACATACCAAACTATAAATCTAACACATAAAACATTAAAAAGCATTAACAGACAGAGATCTGTGGCTTCTGACATTTGCTTGTCAGACACCTTTACAGCTCAAGAACAGTTTTTGAAAACTTGAATCTTTACCCACTTTGATGCTATGGATCCATGATGGATCACCATAGATCATCTAAAAACATCATATAACACTTATATAAACATAAAAACATAAATTTTGACAAAACATACAAGATCAAAATGTTAGCTAGCTAGGGTTTATACCTTTTCTTTAATATGCTTTGATCTTCCCTTCCAAATCTGATCTAAGTGTTCTAAGAGGTTAAAGAGTGACTGAATAACTTAATATATTCGGAGGTTTAAAGAGAACAAGAGTTGGTGAGAGCTTGATATCAAATAAGCAAAATATATGAACTTTCTCTCTCTAATTCTTTTATAACCACTTGGATGCAATGAATGATCTGATATAGCTGTCAATTGGAGACTGATTTGATGAGATTTTTAGGTCATATAAGTCAAATTAGTTGGTCACCAACTAAAGCTTTTGTCAATTTTACAAGTCAACTAATAAATAATATAAAAAGGGCATTTTGGTCATTGTACAAGTAATTTTAATGGCAAACATGGAACTTACCAAACCCTTAGGGTTTAACCCTAAGGTTTTAACCCTTATGTTTTATAACATTAGTTTTCAAGATTTTTAATTTAGGGTTTTGAAAATAGGAAATTAAGATGATTAAAATATAATTAGGGTTTTCTAATTATATTAGACTTTAATATTCACATTAGGCTTGCTAATTAGGGTTTAGGATTCCTAGTTTTAAAAATTAGGGTTTCCCAGCATACGATTACAGTTTTTAACTGTGCGTTAGGGTTTCTAATCCTGAGATTAGGGTTTCTAATCTCTTATTAGTGTTTATTATTTTAAACATTATCCGATCAATCATTGATTAATAATTCTATACAGTACAAACACATACATATCAATATAATTATTTTAATTATATTTTCTATCGAACCCTTGTCCAAAATTAGGGTTAGGGTTTTTAAAGCTGTTAAGCACCACTCTACTCTAATTTATCAGTCAATACACAAATTGACTAATTCTCAACACCCGTATCACAGATACACAACACAATATTAACAGTCAATAATAATATTAAATAAAAAAATTATTCGTAAAATTTTGATTCGTAAAATTTTGATTATTCGGAATCCTGGATTATTACAGACATCTAGTTCTCTGACCATGATTCAGAATGATATTACCCATTTCATGGAACGTATGATGATATGAGTTTCCTGGTAACCCTACCTTAGCACGTGTTAACATTATATCTCTCTTATGGTGCAGCTCGAATGGGCTTTCGTCACAATTGAGAACAAGATTAATGAGAAGCCCTCTATATGTGCATCTAAGCACCTCATGCAATGTTTTAAGAATTGGAATGTAACAAATTTTGATGGTCTGTTGTTTTCATAATCTGTTTACAGAAACTTCATGTTGTCTTTAGTTTTATATGGACATATTTTGATGGTCTGTTGTTGTTTTGAATAGTCAGTTTATAGAAACTCAATGTATTCTTTGGTTTCGTATGGACATATTCTCATGGTCTGTTGTTTTGGATAATCTATTTACAGAAACTTAAAGCTATCTTTGGTTTTGTTATTTTGTATGACATATTATAATGATCTGTTGTTTTTCTAGATAATTTGTTTATAAAATCTTCATTATGTCTTAGTTTCGTATAGACATAATCTGATGATCTGTTGTTGTTCCGGAGAATCTTTGTACATAAACTTCATATCGTCTTTAGTTTTATATGGACATAAGGTGATATTTTAATTTTGTATGTTGTAAATATTTCTTAGTTTTTCACCGACGGACATACATGTACAAAACAGTGTTCCCTGTCACTGTTGGTCATGTTTTAGCCATCATTTTTTTATTTCCAAAATTAGAGACATTTTTGTTTTAGTACCCAAAAAAATAGACTGAATGACACTTTTGTCCCTTCAAGTTACCATTCACTTTTAAAGTCGTCCCTAAAATTTATTCTTCATCAGTTAGGTCCTTAAGGTGACATTTTATTTGGCGTTTCCATTCCCCCTACCAGATTAGACCCAAGCCGACCCATTTTGAACCCAACCCGACCAAATTTGACCCAACCCCAATTTTTTATATTTTAAAATAAAATAAATATTTTAAAATAAGACATTATTTTTTTAAAAAAAAGTTTAAAATAATAATTATATGTAATATTTTAAAATAAAATAATTTTTAATAATTAATATTTTTAATATTTTAAAATAAAATATTTTTTTAAAATAATAATTATATTTAATATTTGAAAATAAAATAATTTGAAAATATATATTATTTAATATTTCAAAATAATATTTAAATTTTAAAATAATAATAATTTTTTATATTTAAATAAAATATTATTTTTAAAAATTTATAAAAATAATTATTACTTTAAGGAAAAAATATTTGAAATTTAATTTTTTTTCCAAAAATGAGTAAAGTTTCATAAAATATAGATTTAAAAAATTAAATAAGAAAATAAACTTTATTTTTTTAAAAAAAGTAAATTTTTTATTTATTTTTTATATACACTTTTTTCCAGAAAAAAAGAAGTTAATATCTTTACCATTATTATATGTATTCTTAATATTAGAATTTTTAAAAATAAAAACTAAAAATAGAAATTAAAATACAAAAAAATATTTTATTTTAAAATATTAAAATTAATTATTTTATTCTACAATATTAAAATTTGAGGTTGAGTCAAACTAGGTCGGGTTGGGCCAAAATTTGGTTAAAATGAGTTGGGTTGGGGTCAAATCGATAAGGAGGAAGGGAAACACCAAAAAAAAGCCACTTTAGGGACCTAAGTGACGAAAAATAAACTTGAGGGATGACTTTAAAAGTGAGTATCAACTTAAAGGTATAGAAGTGTCATTCAGCCCTAAAAAGAGGTAGATTTTTATTTTACCACTATAGAGCAGCAAGCTGAAAGTAGTATGCACACAAGCCAATCATGTTTAATGATAAAGCATATACTTTACAACAAACTTATTCATTTATTAATAAAAGAATTGTTTAATTAAAGGCTTTTAACTTATCTACATGGCGCTATTTTATAATATATGATAAACCCATGGTTTTGAACAATGCTATTAGAATTATGATGATAATCATGCTAATGAGATCTAAATTCTTAGGTAGCTCACAAACTAAAATTATTCCCAATCGTTGGATTATTAAAAATGAGATTATTAAATTCGGATAGATTGATACATATGTTACTTGCTCTTTGGATGAGGATGATTGATCTCATGATCATTTGTGTGGAGACACTAAAGCAAGTATGTAGGTGCTTATTGGAAAATAATTTCATTGAATGTGGCTCGCTAAGGAATACCTAATGGAGTTTTATTTGCATGTCAACAAAAATTCATGTAGTGATAGTACTACAAGTGATCCTTAGACTTGAGATCATCATAGTATCTTGTGTATGATGAGTTATACTTTGACATATCTCTTAAGACCCTTAGGGTATATCAAAGGGTATGCTTGGGTATAATAAATTGTACATGAAGATAATGAATGATCAACAAAGAATCTACCACTTCTAGTAAAAGATGAAAATGTCTTATGCGATTCGATAAATGACAACACATTAGTCCTTGGCCAAGGCAAAATTAAATTAAAAAGGAGTTTCTAATTTGAATTATTTGGAGTTGTGCATTTAAGAATCGAAATATGTATAATTAAATAAAATAAGACTTGACAGTAATTTCATGTCTTATATTTAATTGGGACATTGTATGGTGAAATGATTAAATTGTACGGTAACTATTTACTCAAGAGTTCTTTTATGATTACTGTTGAAATTTATATTATTTGGAAAGTCGTTGATCGTTAAGGAGACTTATCCTTATTGTAGAATAAATGTTATTTATTTAAATAAATTAAATAGTTAATTTATTTATTTAAATAAGATTAGAATTGTTCTAATTAATTTATTCACAATCGGTTTAATATTTGGAACCTAAATGGTCACACCGTAAAAGAAAAAATATTTATTTAATAAGTAAATGGCATAATCGTAATAATATGTAAATTATATTTAATTTAATCTATGGTGATGGAATAAATTAAATAGCTTAATATTTATTATTTAATATTTTAAAATATTAAATATAAATTAATAAGAGGAGTCTTATTATTATTATTATTATTATTATTATTATTATTATTATTATTATTATTATTATTACTATTATTATTATTATTATTTAATTCCTAAAGGAGTTTGTGAATTAATTAATATAAGTACTCTCAAATATTCTTAATTGGATTAGGAGTCTGATTAATTAATTAAAATTAAATTTTATTCCTAAATATTTTAAGAAGGTTGCCTGCATATAAAAATAAGAGTCTTATTTTGATTTGGATTGTTGAAACTTCTAAGAGTTGGAAGAGTATTAACATTCTCTGGAAAGAGAAAACTAGGGTTTTGCCAAACACCCATCTTCTTGAATACTTGTTCTTCCTTGGTGGATCATCTCTAGAGGTCAAACACTTGGGTGGCTAACGTTGATCAAAGGAAAGAATCAAACCCGATGGATTCAAGTTGAACGTGAAAAGAAATTGGAGGTGATCTCGTTCCTGAGGAAGCTAGTTTCTGCAAGGGTATGAATTTGATCTCCATCTTTTTTCATCTAATTAATAATTGCGCATAAAGGATGATCTAGGTGTATGGTTTGTAAAATTTTAAACTCTAATTTTTCACGCTTCCGCTCTATGTATGTAATTTGTTATATGTTCATGGATATAACAAACATAACAGTAGTATCAGAGCCAAAATTTATGCGAGTTATTAATTGTTTTGATTCTATATGTATATTGATATGTGTTTAGAACAATTTTATTGGGCATAATTGTTGGCAAAGAATCATATTTTTGGAGAAAAATTGCACAATTCGTGAATCTAGAGAACAGGATCCGCTTAGTGACGCCTCAGCACCGAGCTTAGGCTTATTGGCCGCGTCACAGTGCCCAATTTTAGTTCAACAGGTCGCGTCGTAGCGCCAACCCACGCCACAGCGCCTATTGATAGTTCAAACGTGGCGCTGCAGCACCGCACCGCACCGCAGAATAATAAAATTTTATTTTGTTTTATTTATTTCTAACTAATATAAAATTTTTATTTTAATTGAAATTGGATTTCATATTTTTTTCAGTAATTCTAATTTAAAATAAAGTTGTTTATTTTGAATTGGAATATGATTCCATGTTGATTGAATAAACAGTTTATTCACATGTGAAATAAGATTCCATGTTTTTTAGAATAAAGGAGTTTATTTGCATATGAAATATGATTCCATTTTTCCTAGAATAAAGGAGTTTATTCACATATGGAATAGGATTCCATGTTTCCTAAAATTAAATATGTTTAATTTTAACAAGGAATAAGATTCAACATATTTTATTTTTTCAGCAATTTTAAGTTCAAATAAAGGAGTTTATTTTGTACTTGAAATTGGATTCCTTGTTAATTAAAATAAAGGAGTTTATTTTGATTTGGAATTTGATTAAAAATAAAAGAGTTTATTTTTATTCAAAATTGGATAAAATAAAATAAAGGAGTTTATTTTGATTTTTAATTTTGATTAAAATAAAGGAGTTTATTTTAATTCAAAATTGAATTTTATGCTAACTATAATTGCCCATTAAATTGATACCAATGTATATATTGAGTGTTTATTATTTATGTGATGAATGTTATTTATTGATGCATATGATGATATGTATGACAATAAATGAAATTGATTATGGACTATTGACCAATGTGATTGAATTTTATTTTAGTTGGATATATGAATGTATGTGTTTTATTAAATAGGGTTTGCGTACCTCGTCTTTTTTAGTTTTTCTTGATGTAAATTATATCTCCCTCCTATGTACTTCATTTGACTGTTGATCAAGATTTCTATTTATTGTAAATAGTTTTGTAATAGGAATAGTTAAAATTAATGTTGAAGAATTTGAAGTCAAGGAGAAAGGAGTGCTTGAAGACCCGTTTGTAATAGAGTCCGGGATTAAAATGTAATAATTATATTTAAATTTAATTATTGCACCATAGGTTTGACCTCTTGGTTCACTTGGTGGCTCTAGTGAACCAAACTAGAATAAAATCCATAATCAATCCGGGTAGAATATATTATTTTATATGTTCATGGTTATACTATATATATATATATATATATATATGTGCGTGTGTGTGTGTGTGTGCGCGCGCGCGCGCTAAAAAAGATGAGATAAATATAAAAATAAACCCCTCAAAGAAATTATATAAAGTGTGAAGCGTTCAAAGATATTTGGAATATCGAACGTCGCCTTCTAGCATGATAAAAATAATAGGGTATCAATAAATTATTATAAGTTTGTTGTGTCACCACAAGACTTATCTTAATTTTTAGAGATGTTATTTTTTTCATATTTGATGCTTATAAAGAAATTGAACAATGTTCTTTTGTTGTGTCACCACAAGGACGATATTTTTCTTTTTGAATATATGGAAGTGCTAGGCTGAAATTAACTTGGATATTTTTTATTCGAATGTGTCACAACTTGATCAAAATAATCTAAGAGACAAAATAAAAGGAGTTACATGATGATGTAATTGATAAGAGTTATCTACATATTTATTTATATATAGTTTGTTATGTCACCATAAGGCTATATACATGTGAAATAGGATCCTTAATCTCACTATCAAATCTTTAATTAGATTTTACTGAACTGTATAAGTGAGGGTAATATAGTTTGAAGAAAATAGTGGGAGATACCAATTTAAAACAAGACCTAATTTATCTTGATAATTAATTAATAAATAAAAGAATGTGTGATAAAATGTTGTTAATTATAAATTCATTTACAGAATTTTACATTGTCTAAATTACTATCACTATGGCGCATATTAGATGCTATTTAACCGGACCCAAGTAAATGGATTGGTTAAGAAATTTGAGAATTGTTCTCAAGGTTGAAAAGTTATCTTATGTCCTTAATACTCCTATTCCAACAATGGTTGCAAACAATACCTTTAAGAAAGAGATTGCTACTTTTAGAAAGTGGCAAGATGATGCACAATTGGCTCAATACATCATGCTCGCATCCATGAGTAATGAGCTTCAGCGTCAGCATGAAATTATGGATGCTCCTACACATCAAGTAGTTTATGGTGAGGAAAGTAGAACTGATAGATATCAGATATCTAAGGATCTCTTCTGATTTAGAATTATTGATGGCACTATTGTATAGACACAAGTCATTAACATGATCATGGATGGAGAGTTGACTCAAGATTTGATCTTGCACTCACTTTCAGACTTCTTCTCGCAATTTTTGTGAATTTTTCATATGAACAAGCTAGATATCAGCCTTGCTGATTTGTTTAACATGTTAAAAAATGTTGAGAGTCACTTTCAAACCAAGAAAGACCAAGTCTTACTAGTAGGGGTCAAAGGTTCTTTTAAAAAGAAAAATGATTCTAAGAAGGTAAATAAAAAGGCAAAAACAAGGGATAATAAGAACAAAATTGATACGGATAGCAAACGAGTTTGCTTTCACTGCAATAAGGTAGGACACTGGAAAGGAAACTGCTAAAAGTATCTTGCAAAGGCTAACCAAAGAAGCTTAGTGAAGCTTCGGTTATAAATACAGTTTTGTTCATAATTGAAATAAAAGGAGTTACATGATGATGTAATTAACAAGAGTTGTCTACCTATTTATTTATATATAGTTTGTTATGTCACCATAAGGCTATATACATGTGAAATAGGATGAGACACCCCCAAATCAGGGTTACCTGACCCCCAAGTTTGGTGTTCACGATCCACAATATAAATAACATTTAACTACCCATAATATATATATATAGATAGTAACTTTTATAAGATTTTATCAGAGTTTAATAATACATCACCCAGGTTTTCTAACCTTAACATTACAAATATACCCTTTAGATATACAAAAAGGTTTTACAATACAACATAATAAATACGTTAATTATAACTAGTTAATAAATATGCCTTTGCCTTTATCCTTCGCAGCACCTCCTGCAACTTCGTCCCTAGCTGAAAGGTTTTATTTAGCAAGGGTGAGCAACAAATTTTCCCCGCAAGTTAAGACAAACAATAAATGTATAAGAATTCAAAATAACAGACTATCTATTTTGATAGAATGAAACCAAAGTTCGGGCAACCTTGAAATAGCTGAACAAATCATTATTCAATAACAAGTCTTCTCATATTCTATACAACACAATAATTCAATAATGAAAGAGTACAACACTTTCAAAGTTTCTACGATATTCTAATGAATAATCAAGAATCAATTCTACGAAATAACAAAGTGGAATATTTTCCAGATTTAATACTGAGCGATCACACAAGATCTTGAACTTATTTTCTCGGGTAGATATCGAAGATTTACTTTGATATATACTCAGGTGTATCAGATAACCATAAAGATTAAATCATACCCCTCAGCAAGTATAACAAGTGATCAGCTTATTATACCCTATATTATGCATAATACTTAAAACGCGCGCAAAGGTCGAATTCACGACCAACAAAATGTTTCCTTTATATAAAAGGTTGTTCTTCTCAGTCTTAGAATCAAGATTTTGATTTTACAACGAAATACTGGTATTTCAAATTTTATTTACTTCTCGGTTGAGCCGAAATAATTGGCATCGATCTGTCAATAATGATTGAATTTATTTTCTTGAATCTATCAAGTTCTAACAATTGTTCGTCTAGCCAGAATAATTAGCTAAGACATTTCTCAGTATAATTTGACAATAAACAGGAATTATATGTATTTTCAATTCTAACTTCTACAGATATGAATATCCAACAACAGTTATTCTACAAATATATATTTCTGAATCAAAAGATGCACTAACTGCGAATAATCAACAATAAATTCCCTGGATATGGTGTAATTAACAATAATTAACCACTATAATAATTGAATGAATTTAACTCAAGGTTGAGTTAGGAAACTTGCCTCTTCCGCTGATTAAAGCTACACAAAATACTTATCTGCTTTCGAAAGACCTATAACCAATAATATCGGTCTAACAATTAGCACAATAATTCACATAACACATAACACTATAATTCACAGTCAAACTTCTCCTAGACATATTACCACATAGCCACAACAGTGTTTATAACCTATATAAACACTTAACAAGTCAAACTAGTTCAGTCTGGTTGGACTTCGGTCCATTCTCGGTATTCTGGTCACCCTATCCGATAATTAACACAGTTATTGTCAATTAAACTTGGTCTCTAAGCTTCAATATTAATTTAGATAAGTCAATTATCATTTATAATATTTTTCGGAAGCTTTTAATAATTTATAAATAATTATTATAATTTATAATAATTTTTCAAACATTTAAATCATTTTTAAATGATTTAATTATCAAATAATCTTATCATTATTAATATTTAATAATATAAAAATATTAATAACATACTTGTCAAAATATTAAAGTTATTATTAATAACTTAAAATATTTTTAAATCATTAATATTCTACTTAAATATTTTTTAAAGTAATTAAAATCATTTTTAAATCATCACCACTAATATTTAAATATTAATGAAATTATTATTCAAATATTAAAAGTTATAAATTATAACTTAAAATATTTTTAAACCATTTTTCTCATTTTTAAATGATTTTTAAATCAATAAAATCATTTTTAATTTATTTATTTAATATAATAATTAAATAAATCAAACATCATTAATATTAATTTATTAATGAAAATTCTCCAAAAATATTGAAAATTGTATTTTATAATTTAAAATATTTTCTAACACTTTATGCTAAATTAAAATGATTTTTAAATCATTTTTATCTTATTTATTTAATTTAATAATCAAATAAATCTAATATCATTAATATTAAATTATTAATGAAAATTCTCCAAAAATATTAAAAATTATATTTTATAATTTAAAATATTTTTAAATACATTATTCTTATTTAAAATGATTTTTCATAATATTAAATTATTTTCTCTAATTTATTTAATACACTAATTAAATAAATTAAATACATTTAATATTTAAATAATTATAAATATTAAAGAAAAATATTCCAATTGGTTAAAAATTATTTTTCATAATTTAAAATAATTTTTAAAACCATTTTTACTAATTTTTAGAATTTATTTCAATTTTTAATCATTTTTCGGAATATTCAGAAAATAAAATTATTTAAACCGTCGCTATAGGGCTATAGCGACACAAATTAACCTAGGTTCTGATCTTGTTTCAGGTGGTTTGGTGGTTCATACTTGTAGTCCTTATGTCAAGGAACAACACTAAAGCCGAAAATCACTTTATTATCAACAGAATAACCATGAATCACACGGTCAAAGTATGTCAGACGGCTTGTTCTTAGAATCTGGAAATTCCCAGAAAATTCCAGTCGTGACCAAATGGACTAGTTTGACCATTTGTCACGATCAATCTATTGACTGTTTAATGTTCTATAAGCATGAAACTATAGTAAAATTAACAACATACAAGATGTATCAAATAACAACATCAAACAACAATCAAATATGTCAGATCCGGTCTTGCAAAACGTTGTCAGGCGCTGTTCAAGCAATTCTGGGTTGCCCAGATTCGGCTCGGTCAACGTCGGTCAACGATGTTTGACCTTAAATAACTTGCAATCTAAACATCATTTAGTTGTACTACCACTTGTAGATTAAAGCCTACAAACCAGACTACAAATAACAACTATTACAACACTAAAATCAAAAACGAGCAACGATTTATGGCTCCTGACATTAGCTTGTCAGACCATAATCAAGCTCTTGGACAGTTTTTCAAAAACTCCATTTTTTAAGCTTTTGATGCTTTGGATCCATGATGGAGCAACATAGATCAACTAAAAACACTCTATAACACTTTCTTAAACACTTAAACACAAATTCTTTCTTAGTACACAAGATCTATGATTGGTTTAGATTTATACCTTTTCTTGAGGATGCTTTGATCTTGGCTCTAACAATCTGATCTAGATGTTATAAGGGGTTAAAAAATGACTGAAACACTTGAAGAATTCGGAGGTTAGGTGAGAGAGAGAGTTGGTGAGAGAAAAGTTGCAAAATGGCTAGATTTTTATGATTTTTCTCTCTCTAAATCTCTTATATAATACTTGTCAAGCTGCTAGATCTGATTTAGTTGTCAATTGGAGGCTGGTTGCTGAGCTTTTAGAAGCCACAAAGTCAACATAGTTGTTCACCTACTAAAGGTTTTGAAATTTTGCACAAGTTAGCTTACTAAAATAATAAAAAGGGCATTAAGGTCTTTTCCTTTTATTTCTAGATTTTTCATTTGTTGCAAACCCTTAGGGTTTAGGATTTGAGCAATCTAGGGTTTAACCCTAAAATCCTAACCCTTAGGTTTTAAAAATCTAACTTCTAGGATTTTCAAAATTAGGGTTTAATTAGAAAAATAAAATTTCTAAAATATAATTAGAGTTTCTAAAATAGAAATTGAATATACCAAAAATATAATTAGAGTTTTCTAATCATATTTAAGTTTAATAAACCCATTAGGTTTTCCAATTAGAACTAGGATTTCCTAATCTAGGGTTTACAATTCTCGGTTTTGAAATTAGGGTTTCCCGGCTATCGATTAGGGTTTCTAACAGCACGTTAGGGTTTCTAATCTCGAGATTAGGGTTCTTAATCCCTTAATAGGGTTTAATAATATTAAACCTTATCCAGTCAAACACTGGTCAACATCCCTATACAGTACAGACACATATTTAACAGCACAATTATTTTAATTGTATTTTCTATCGAATCCCTATACAGAATTTAGGTTTAGGGTTTTCTAAAGTTGTTAAGCACAACTCTACTCTATTTTCTTAGTCAAATCATATATTAACTAATTCTCGAGACTTGTCTCACAAATTCTCAGTACAATATTAACAGTCAATGTCAATATTAAATTTAAAAAAAATTATTCGTAAAATTTTGATTATTCGAAATCTCGGGTTATCACATGGGATCCTTAATCTCACTAGCAAATCTTTAATTAGATTTTACTGAACTATATAAGTGAGGGTAATATAGTTTGAAGAAAATAGTGAGAGATACCAATTTAAAACAAAACCTAATTTATCTTGGTAATTAATTAATTAATTAAAGAATGTATGATAAAATATTGTTAATTGCAAATTCATTTACAAAATTTCACAATGTCTAAATTACTATTACTGTGGAGCATATTAGATGTTATTTAACATGACCAAATTAAACGGATTGGTTAAGGATTTTGAGAATTGTTCTCAAGGATGAAAAGTTATCTTATGTCCTTAATACGCCTATCCCAACAATGGTTGAAAATAATGCCTCTGAGAAAGAGATTGCTACTTTTAAAAAATGACAAGATGATACACAATTAGCTCAATGCATAATACTCACATCCATGAGTAACGAGCTTTAGCGCCAGCCTTATTCTATGGATGCTCCTATACATCAAGTGAAAGTAGTATGCATACAAGCCAATCATGTATGATGATAAAGCATATACTTTGTAATCAATCTTATTTATTTATTAATAAAAGAATTATTTATTAAGGGCATTTATTATCTACATGGTGTTGTTTTAATAATATGTGATAAACTTTTCAAAAAAAATAATATGTGATAAACTCATTATTTTAAGCAATGCTTTTAGAATCATGATGAGATCATACTAATGAGATCTAAATTCTTAGATAGCTTAAAACTAAAATGTCCCCAATCAATGGATTACTAAAAGGGGATTAGTGAATCCGGATAAATTGGTACATACGTTTCTTGCTCATTGGATGAGGATGATTGTTCTCATGATCATTTGTGTGGTGACACTGAAGCAAGTATGTAGGTGCTTATTAGAGAATTTGTTCACTGAATGTGACTCGCTAAGGAATACCTAATGGAGTTTTACTTGCTTGTCAATAGGAATTCCTGTAGTGATAGTAGTACAAATGATCCTTAGACTTGAGATCATCATAGTATCTTATATATAATGATTTACACTTTTGACTTATTCCTTAAGACTCTTAGAGTATATCAAAGGGTGTGCTTGGGTGTAATGAGTTATATATGTAGATAATGAACGATCAATAAAGAATCTACCACTTCTAGTAAAAGAAGAGAAATGTCATATGTGATTCGATAAATGACAACCCAGGAATCCTTGGCTAAGGTGGAATGAAATTAGAATGTAGTTTCTAATTTGCATTCATTAGGAGTTGTGCATTTAGGAATCGAAATACATATAATTAAATAAAATAAGACTTGATAGTAATTTCATGTCTTATATTTAATTAGGACATTGTATGGTGGAAGGATTGAATTATACGGTAACTATTAACTCAAAGGTTCTTTTATGATTAATGTTGAAATCTATATTATCTGGAAAGTCGTTGATCGCTAGGGAGGCTTATCCCTATTGTAGAATAAATATTATTTATTTAAAAAAATTAATCGTTTAATATATTTATTTAAATAAGATTAGAATTGTTCTAATTGATTTATTCACAATCGGTTTAATATGGAGAACCTAAAGGGTCACACGATAAAAGGAAGAATAATTATTTAAGAAGTTAATGGCATAATCATAATAATATGTTAAGTATATTTAATTTAATCTATGGTGATACGATAAATTAAATAGATTAATATTTATTATTTAATATTTTAGAAATATTAAACATAAATTAATAGGAGGAGTCTTATTAATATTATTACGATTATTATTATTATTTTAATTTCAAAAAAGAGTTTAGGAATTAATTTAATAAAAGTACTCTCATTTATTCCTAATAGGATTAGGAGGGAAAATTAGTTAAAGGAGTTTAATTAATTATCCCTAATAAAATTAGGGAGCCCATTTAATTAAAAGAGTTTAATTAAATAAGTAATACCTTATTTTAATTAAATAGGGTTACCTGATATATTTATAAGAGGAGTCTTATATTAGATATCATATATATGTATATTCAATAGTTGGAGAGTACGCCCCCTTTTTCTATAGAGATAGAAAAAACTAGGGTTTGAGCCAATACACCATTCTTCTTGAAAATTGTTCTTCCTTGGTGGATCATCTCTAGAGGCCATACACTTGGGTGGCTAACATTGATCAAATGAAGGAATCTACCTGGAGATTCAAGGAGATCGTGGAGAAGTAGGAGGTGAACTCGTACATGTGGAAGCTCGTATCTACAAGGGTATGATTTCATAACTTCTTATTCTTCGTTTTAATTAATAATATGCATAAGGGATGATCCGGGTAATTGGTTTGTGAAAATTTTAAAATCTGACTTTATTTTGCTTCCGCTATTTTTGCAATTTGATTGCTACTTTGATTTTCACAAAACCTTACAATGGTATCAAGAGCCAAACTTTATGCGAATTATTAATTATTTTGATTTCATATATGTATGAATATGTATTTAGAATAATTTATTAGGCATAATTTTTTGTATAAATTATTATTTTACGAAGAAAAAAAAATTCGATAGGCATGTTAATCGCAAACTATTCACGAATTACTTTGGAATATCACGGACGATGACCAGTAACAGTATATATGTACTATCATATTGTTACAGGGAATCTAGTTAGTATTAATATATATATATATATATATATATATATATATATATATATATATATTAATCTTAATAATTTTATAATTAAAATAAAGAGTTTATTTTAATCTTGAAATTGGATTTCATGCAACATAAAATTGCCCATTAAATGATATTCATATATATATGGAATGATTTTATTTATTGATACATATGGTGATATGTATGATAATAAATGGGATTGATTATGGACTATTGACCAATGTGATTAGATTTATTTTGGTTGGATATTTGAATGAATGGGTTTTATTAAATGGGGTATGCGTACCTCGTCTTTTCTAGTTTTCTTCTTGATGTAAATTCTATCTCTCTCTTATGTACTTCCCTTGACTGATGATCAAGGTTTCTATTTAAATTAAATAGTTTAATTGTATAGAATTAGTTAGAATTTTTTGAAGAACCGGAGATCAAGGAGCAAAGAGCGCTCAAAGACCCGTTTGTAATGGAGCTCGGGTTTAAATGTAATAGTTATATTTAAATGTTTATTCTTTCACCCTAGGGTTTGACCATTTGGTTCACTTGGTGGCTCTAGTAAACCAAACTAGAAAAAATGTTCATAATCAATTCGAGTAGAATATAGTATTATATATGTGCATGCTAGTTTTATATATATTATATATTATGCAAACATGTTTTACATGTTTAATAATATGACACGTATTTTATATATATATTTGCATGAGCGCTAAATAAAATGAGACTAATAATAACAAACCCCTCAATGAAATTATATTAAGTTGTAACGTTCAAAGATATTTGGAACATCGAATGTCGCCTTCTAGCATGATAAAAATAATAGAACATTAAATATTTAATATGAGTTTGTTGTGCACACACAAGGCGAGTATTAAATATTTGAGATGTTGTTTTTATTATATTTGATGTTTATAAGGAATTGAACATTACTGCTTTGTTGTGCACACACAAGGGCTGTAGTTTTCTCTTCACTTATATGGAAATGTTGGGTATGACTTAACTTAAATCATTATATTTCGGATGTGCACACACTTAACTATTATAATTTAAGAGGCAAAATATAAGGAGTTACATGATGATGTAATTGACAAGAGTTGTCTACCTATTTATTTATATATAGTTTATTGTGCACACACAAGGCTATATACATTTGAAATGAGATCCTTATCCTCACTAGCAAATCTTTAATTAGATATTGCCGAACTATATTCATGAGGGTAATATAGTTTGAAGAAAATAGTGGGAGATATCAATATAAAATAAGACCTAATTTATTTTGGTAATTAATTAAATTCTTAGATAGCTTAAAACTAAAATGTTCCCAATCAATGGATTACTAAAAAGGGGATTAGTGAATCCGGATAGATTGGTACATACGTTGCTTGCTCATTGGATGAGGATAATTGTTCTCATGATCATTTATGTGGAGACACTAAAGCTAGTATGTAGGTGCTTATTAGAGAATAAGTTCACTGAACGTGACTCGCTAAGGAATTGAAAGTATTATGCATACAAGCCAATCATGTATGATGATAAATCATATACTGTGTAATCAATCTTATTTATTTATTAATAAAAGAAATATTTATTAAAGTCATTTATTATCAACATGGTGCTGTTTTAATAATATGTGATAAACCCATAGTTTTAAGCAATGCTTTTAGAATCATGATGAGATCATGCTAATGAGATCTAAATTCTTAGATAGCTTAAAACTAAAATGTTCCCAATCAATGGATTACTAAAAAGGGGATTAGTGAATCCGGATAGATTGGTACGTACGTTGCTTGCTCATTGGATGAGGATGATTGATCTCATGATCATTTGTGTGGAGACACTAAAGCAAGTATGTAGGTGCTTATTAGAGAATAAGTTCACTGAACGTGACTCGCTAAGGAATACCTAATGGAGTTTTACATGCCTGTCAATAGGAATTCCTGTAGTGATAGTAGTACAAATGATCCTTAGACTTGAGAACGTCATAGTATCTTATATATAATTAATTACACTTTGACTTATTCCTTAAGACTCTTAGAGTATATCAAAGGGTATGCTTGGGTGTAATAAGTTATGTATGAAGATAATGAATGATCAATAAAGAATCTACCACTTCTAGTAAAAGAAGAGAAATGCCCTATGTGATTCGATAAATGACAACCCAGGAATCCTTGGCCAAGGTGGAATGAAATTAGAAAGCAGTTTCTAATTTGCATTCATTAGGAGTTGTGCATTTAGGAATCGAAATACATATAATTAAATAAAATAAGACTTGACAGTAATTCCATGTCTTATATTTAATTGGGACATTGTATGGTGGAAGGATTGAATTGTATGGTAACTATTTACTCAAAGGTTCTTTTATGATTAATGTTGAAATCTATATTATCTGGAAAGTCGTTGATTGCTAGGAAGGCTTATCCCTATTATAGAATAAATATTATTTATTTAAATAAATTATTCGTTTAATTTATTTATTTAAATGAGATTAGAATTGTTCTAATTGATTTATTCACAACCGGTTTAATATGGAGAACCTAAAGGGTCACACCATAAAAGGAAGAATAATTATTTAAGAAGTTAATGGCATAATCGTAATAATATATTAAGTATATTTAATTTAATCTATGGTGATAGAATAAATTAAATAGCTTAATATTTATTGTTTAATATTTTAGAAATATTAAATATAAATTAATAAGAGGAGTCTTATTAATATTATTACAATTATTATTATTTTAATTTCTAAAAGAGTTTAGGAATTAATTTAATATAAGTACTCTCATTTATTCCTAATAGGATTAGGAGGAAAAATTAGTTAAAGGAGTTTAATTAATTATCCCTAATAGGATTAGGGAGCCCATTTAATTAAAAGAGTTTAATTAAATAAATAATACCTTATTTTAATTAAAATAGGGTTACCTGATATCTTCTTATATCAGATATCAAAATATACGTAATTCCAAGAGTTGGAGAGTACGCCTCCTTTTCTATACAGATAGGAAAAACTAGGGTTTGAGCCAATACCCCTTCTTCTTGAAAATTCTTCTTCCTTGGTGGATCACCTCTAGAGGCCATACACTTGGGTGGCTTACATTGATCAAAGGAAGGAATCTACTCGGAGATTCAAGGAGATCGCGGCGAAGTAGGAGGTGAACTCGTACCTGAGTAAGCTCGTTTCTACAAAGGTATGATTTCATAATTTCTTATTCTTCGCTTAATTAATAATATGCATAAAGAATGATCCGGTTAAATGGTTTGTGAAAAATTTTTAAAATCTAATTTTATTACGCTTCCGCTATTTTGCAATTTGATTGCTACTTTGATTTTCACAAAACCTATCAGTGGTATCATGAGCCAAACTTTATGCGAATTATTATTTATTTTGATTCTATATATGTATGGGTATGTATTTAGAATAATTTATTGGGCATAATTTATTGTATAAAATTTTTATTTTATGAAAAATAAATAATAAAAAAAAATTGCCGAAAAGTTTTTTAGAAAAACGTTTTCAGATTCGGCGTAATATTTTTTTTTCTTCGTCTCCACTGTGTCTTCATGGGATGTAGTGATATCTCGTTTTTTTTTTTTTGAAAATAAATGGCGATATTTGTTTTTCCGGAAAAGGTATCAACTGTGTCTTCATGGATTCGCGTGTATTTACTGCATTTTCAACTGGCCACCATACTGACTAACGTGTATCATGGAATGAATCATGGAAAGTTAGTATTTATATTTAATATATATAAAGAGATTTGGTACTGGAGCATGTTTACAGGATTTAATATCCTGGATGTCATCATGGCTTATTATATATATATATATATATATATATATATATATATATATATATATATATATATATAGTTATATATATATATATACTTTCTTAATAATTTTATAATTAAAATAAAGAGTTTATTTTAATTTTGAAATTGGATTTCATGTAACATAATATTGCCCATTAAATGATACTCATATATATATGGAATGATATTATTTATTGATACATATGTTGATATGTATGAAAATAAATGGGATTGATTATGGACTATTGACCAATGTGATTGGATTTATTTTAGTTGGATGTTTGAATGAATGAGTTTTATTAAATGGGGTATGCGTACCTCGTCTTTTCTGGTTTTCTTCTTGATGTAAATTCTATCTCTCTTCTATGTACTTCCCCTTGACTGCTGATCAAGGTTTCTATTTAAATTAAATAGTTTAATGTAATAGGATTAGTTAGAATTTTTTCAAAGAATCAGAGATCAAGGATCAAGGAGCGTTAGAAGACCCGTTTGTAATGGAGCCCGGGTTTAAATTTAATAGTTATATTTAAATATTTATTCTTGCACCCTAGGGTTTGACCTTTTGGTTCACTTGATGGCTCTAGTGAACCAAACTAGAATAAAGTCCATAATCAATCCGGGAAGAATATAGTATTCTATATGTGCATGCTAGTATTATATATATTATATATTATGCAAATATGCTTCGCATGTTTAATAATATGACGCGTATTTTATATATATATTTGCATGCGCGCTAAACAAGATGAGACTAATAATAACAAACCCCTCAATAAAATTATATTAAGTTGTAACGTTCAAAGATATTTAGAATATCGAACGTAGCCTTCTAGCATGATAAAAATAATAGAGCATTGAATATTTAATATGAGTTTGTTGTGCACACACAAGGCGAGTATTAAATATTTGAGATGTTATTTTTATTACATTTGATGTTTATAAGGAATTGAACATTACCGCTTTGTTGTGCACACACAAGGGTTGTAGTTTTCTCTTCACTTATATGGAAATGCTGGGTATGACTTAACTTAAATCATTTTAGTTCGGATGTGCACACACTTGACCATTATGATTTAAGAGGCAAAATATAAGGAGTTACATGATGATGTAATTGACAAGAGTTGTCTACCTATTTATTTATATATAGTTTGTTGTGCACACACAAGGCTATATACATTTGAAATGGGATCCTTATTCTCACTAGCAAATCTTTAATTAGATATTGCCGAACTATATTAATGAGGGTAATATAGTTTGAAGAAAATAGTGGGAGATACCAATATAAAATAAGACTTAATTTATTTTGGTAATTAATTAAATAAATGTTTGCTAAAATATTGTCTTTTTACATGCAGAATTTTGAAAATGTCACATTCACTAATTTCACTGCGTAGCATACTTGATGCTGACAAACTGACCGGACCGAACTACACGGACTGGTTAAGGAATCTGAGAATTGTTCTCACTGCTGAAAAGATTTCTTATGTCCTAAATTCGTCCGTACCTGCAAAAGTTGCAGAGACAGCCTCTGAGGAAGAGATTGCTACTTTTAAACAGTGGCAAGATGATGCATCTGTGGCTCAATGCATCATGCTCGCATCCATGAGTAACGAGCTTCAGCGTCAGCATGAAAACATGGATGCTCCTACTATACTGCTGCACCTGCAAGAGCTGTATGGTGAGCAAAGTAGGACTGCTAGATATCAGATATCTAAGGAGCTCTTCCGATCTCGGATGACCGAGGGTACTACTGTTGAGACTCATGTCCTAAAGATGATCAATCTGATTGAACGTCTTAGACAACTTGGGTTCGTCATGGATGGGGAGTTGAGTCAAGATTTGATCTTGCAGTCACTCCCTGACACCTTCTCACAATTTGTTGTGAATTTTCACATGAATAAGTTGGACGTCGGCTTGTCTGAGTTACTTAACATGTTGAAAACTGCTGAAGGTCACTTCCCATCCAAGAAGAACCATGTCTTACTGGTGGATGATTCTTCCAAGAAAAGGAAGAGGCCCAAGGTATCTTTTGAAAAGAAGAAATCCAAGAAGGTTAAGGGAAAGGCGAAAGTGAAGGATCAAAAGAAACCTGATCCAGCTAGCAAAGGAATTTGCTTCCATTGCAACAAGCCGTGTCACTGGAAGAGGAACTGCAAGGATTATCTTGCGGAACAAAAGCAGAAGAACTTGGAGAAGCTTCGAATCCTAATCAAGGTTTGTTTATGATTGAAATTAATTTTTTTGAAAGTCAATCTTCTACTTGGGTATTGGATACCGGCTGTGGTTCTCACATATGTAATAATATGCAGGGACTGGTCAGAAGTAGAAAGCTGAGCAAGGATGAGGTCGTCCTACGAGTGGGAAATGGAGCAAAGGTTGCTGCATTAGCTGTAGGGACTTATTATTTAGCACTGCCTACGGGCAAGTCCATTAGTTTAAATAATTGTTATTTTGTTCCGTCACTTATTAGAAACATTATTTCAATATCTGTATTAGATATGGATGGTTTTGACATTATAATAAAGAACAATAGTTGTTCTATTTATAATAATAATGTTTTATATGGTGTTGGTAATTTACGAAATGGACTTTACATTCTTGACTTGCATGAAAATATACTTCAAATTGAACAAACTAAGAAAAGGAAAAGAGATGATGTTAATTATACCTATATGTTGCACTGTAGACTTGGTCATATTAATGAAACAAGATTATCTAAGTTGTATAAAGATGGGCTCCTAGAGCTATCGGATTATGAATCATATCCAACTTGTGAATCTTGTCTCATGGGAAAAATGACTAAATCTCCTTTTAGTGGAAAAGGAGAAAGAGTTACAGAGTTGTTAGCGTTGGTACACACAGATGTATGTGGACCTATGACAACGAATGCACGAGGAGGGTATTCTTATTTTATTACATTCACTGATGATCACTCAAGATTTGGATATGTGTATTTAATGAAATACAAATCTGAATCATTTGAAAAGTTCAAAGAGTTCAGAAGTGAAGACGGGAAAAAGTATTAAGATTCTTCGATCAGATCGAGGTGGTGAATACTTAAGTAGTGAGTTTCTCGATTGTCTCAAAGAAAATGGTATAATTTCACAATGGACTCCACCAGGGACGCCACAGCTGAATGGTGTGTCTGAAAGGAGAAATCGAACACTGTTGGACATGGTTCATTCCATGATGAGTTTTACCGATCTTCCTGTGTCATTCTGGGGATATGCTCTAGAAGCGGCCATATATCTACTAAATAAGGTTCCCTCGAAATCCATCCCTAAGACTCCATATGAGATGTGGACAGGGAAGAAACCTAGTCTTAAGCATGTTAAGATTTGGGGATGTCCAGCTTATGTGAAAAGGTTTCAGAACGATAAGCTTGGGGCAAGATCTGATAAGTGTACTTTTGTGGGATATCCTAAAGAAAGTTTAGGATATTATTTCTACAATCCTAATGAACAAAAGGTGTTTGTTGCCAAACATGCTGCCTTCTTGGAAAAGGAGTTTATCCTTGAAGGGGTCAGTGGGAGGAAAATAGATCTTGAAGAAATTCAAGAACCACAAACCACTACAGATCAAAGTGAGGTACCTAACCAAGTAGAGATTCCTTCTGTACCACACCCTATTCGTAAATCTGGAAGAGTACCAAAGATACCAGAGAGGTATGGACTTGTCATAGAAGATGACAATGAGGTACGCATCATAGATGATGATGATCCATTGAATTATGAACAGGCTATGACTAGTAAAGACTCAGAGAAGTGGCAAGAAGCCATGAAATCCGAGATGGACTCCATGTATGAGAACCAAGTATGGACTTTGGTTTCACCACCTGAAGGCATTAAGCCTATTGGGTGTAAATGGGTCTTTAAAAGAAAAACTGGAGCAGACGGCAAGGTAGAGACCTATAAGGCCCGACTGGTCGCAAAAGGTTTCAAACAAAGACAAGGAGTTGACTATGACGAAACCTTCTCACCAGTAGCAATGCTCAAGTCCATTCGAATTTTTCTTGCAATTGCAGCTTACCATGACTACGAAATCTGGCAGATGGACGTGAAAACGGCCTTCCTCAATGGAAAACTTGAGGAGGATGTGTATATGACACAGCCAGAGGGATTTGTTTCAAAGGTTGGAATAAATCAAGTCTGTAAGCTACAACGATCCATTTATGGATTGAAGCAAGCTTCTCGTAGGTGGAACATCCGTTTTGATGAGACAATCAAAGAGTTTGATTTTATCAAAAATGAGAATGAACCATGTGTGTACAAGAAGGTTAATGGGAGTGCTGTTTCATTCCTTGTATTATATGTTGATGATATATTACTGATAGGGAATGATATTCCTATGCTACAATCAATTAAAATCTGGTTATCTAAACACTTCTCCATGAAGGACTTGGGAGAAGCATCCTATATTTTGGGGATAAAGATCTATAGAGATAGATCTAAAAGGATGCTTGGCTTGTCCCAAGGAACGTACATTGACTCGATGCTAAAGAGGTTTAGCATGGAAGATTCCAAAAAAGGTCTCATGCCGATGAGCCATGGAATACATCTCTCCAAGAAACAGGCCCCAAAGACACCTGAGGAGAGAGACTGTATGAGTAAGATTCCTTATGCTTCAGCAATAGGATCTATCATGTATGGTATGATATGTACTAGACCAGATGTCGCTCATGCACTTAGCGTAACAAGCAGATATCAGTCGAATCCAGGAGAAGAACACTGGAAGGCAGTGAAAAATATCCTAAGGTACTTAAGAAGAACTAAGGATGTATTTCTTGTCTACGGTGGGTCTGAATTGAAACTAGAGGGCTTCACAGACTCAAGTTTTCAAACAGACCAAGATGACAGTAAATCCGTTTCGGGGTATGTGTTTACCTTAAACGGTGGCGCAGTGAGTTGGAAGAGTTCCAAACAGCAAACAGTTGCTGATTCAGTGACAGAGGCAGAGTACATAGCTGCAAGTGAAGCTGCAAAGGAAGCTGTTTGGATGAAGAAGTTCATTACCGAACTTGGTGTGGTTCCTAGCATTACAGGACCAATGCCTTTATTCTGTGACAACACTGTAGTTGTTGCGCAGGCTAAGGAACCCAGGTCTCATCAGAAATCCAAACATGTGTTGCGGCGATTTCATTTGATCAGAGAGATCATTGAAAGAGGAGACGTCACCCTAGAGCGTGTGGACTCTCAAGACAATATTGCAGATCCATTTACTAAAGCGTTAACACAACAGCAGTTTGATCGCCACTTAGAGAAGATGGGTATGAGATACCACGGCGATTGGCTTTAGTGCAAGTGGAAGATTGAAAGTATTATGCATACAAGCCAATCATGTATGATGATAAAGCATATACTGTGTAATCAATCTTATTTATTTATTAATAAAAGAATTATTTATTAAAGGCATTTATTATCAACATGGTGCTGTTTTAATAATATGTGATAAACCCATAGTTTTAAGCAATGCTTTTAGAATCATGATGAGATCATGCTAATGAGATCTAAATTCTTAGATAACTTAAAACTAAAATGTTCCCAATCAATGGATTACTAAAAAGGGTATTAGTGAATCCGGATAGATTGGTACGTACGTTGCTTGCTCATTGGATGAGGATGATTGATCTCATGATCATTTGTGTGGAGACACTAAAGCAAGTATGTAAGTGCTTATTAGAGAATAAGTTCACTGAACGTGACTCGCTAAGGAATACCTAATGGAGTTTTACATGCCTGTCAATAGGAATTCCTGTAGTGATAGTAGTACAAATGATCCTTAGACTTGAGAACGTCATAGTATCTTATATATAATTAATTACACTTTGACTTATTCCTTAAGACTCTTAGAGTATATCAAAGGGTATGCTTGGGTGTAATAAGTTATGTATGAAGATAATGAATGATCAATAAAGAATCTACCACTTCTAGTAAAAGAAGAGAAATGCCCTATGTGATTCGATAAATGACAACCCAGGAATCCTTGGCCAAGGTGGAATGAAATTAGAAAGCAGTTTCTAATTTGCATTCATTAGGAGTTGTGCATTTAGGAATCGAAATACATATAATTAAATAAAATAAGACTTGACAGTAATTCCATGTCTTATATTTAATTGGGACATTGTATGGTGGAAGGATTGAATTGTATGGTAACTATTTACTCAAAGGTTCTTTTATGATTAATGTTGAAATCTATATTATCTGGAAAGTCGTTGATTGCTAGGAAGGCTTATCCCTATTATAGAATAAATATTATTTATTTAAATAAATTATTCGTTTAATTTATTTATTTAAATGAGATTAGAATTGTTCTAATTGATTTATTCACAACCGGTTTAATATGGAGAACCTAAAGGGTCACACCATAAAAGGAAGAATAATTATTTAAGAAGTTAATGGCATAATCGTAATAATATATTAAGTATATTTAATTTAATCTATGGTGATAGAATAAATTAAATAGCTTAATATTTATTGTTTAATATTTTAGAAATATTAAATATAAATTAATAAGAGGAGTCTTATTAATATTATTACAATTATTATTATTTTAATTTCTAAAAGAGTTTAGGAATTAATTTAATATAAGTACTCTCATTTATTCCTAATAGGATTAGGAGGAAAAATTAGTTAAAGGAGTTTAATTAATTATCCCTAATAGGATTAGGGAGCCCATTTAATTAAAAGAGTTTAATTAAATAAATAATACCTTATTTTAATTAAAATAGGGTTACCTGATATCTTTATAAGAGGAGTCTTATATCAGATATCAAAATATATGTAATTCCAAGAGTTGGAGAGTACGCCTCCTTTTCTATACAGATAGGAAAAACTAGGGTTTGAGCCAATACCCCTTCTTCTTGAAAATTCTTCTTCCTTGGTGGATCACCTCTAGAGGCCATACACTTGGGTGGCTTACATTGATCAAAGGAAGGAATCTACCCGGAGATTCAAGGAGATCGCGGAGAAGTAGGAGGTGAACTCGTACCTGAGGAAGCTCGTTTCTACAAGGGTATGATTTCATAATTTCTTATTCTTCGCTTAATTAATAATATGCATAAAGAATGATCTGGGTAAATGGTTTGTGAAAATTTTTTAAAATCTGATTTTATTACGCTTCCGCTATTTTGCAATTTGATTGCTACTTTGATTTTCACAAAACCTATCAGGAATACCTAATGGAGTTTTAGTTGTCTGTCAATAAGAATTCCTGTAGTGATAGTAGTACAAATGATCCTTAGACTTGAGATCATCATAGTATCTTATATATAATGAATTACAATTTGAATTATTCCTTAAGACTCTTAGAGTATATCAAAGGGTATGCTTGGGTGTAGTTATATATGCAGATAATGAATGACCAATAAAGAATCTACCACTTCTAGTAAAAGAAAAGAAATATCCTATGTGATTTGATAAATGACAACTCGGTAATCCTTGGCCAAGGTGGAATGAAATTAAAAAGTATTTTTTAATTTGCATTCATTAGGAGTTGTGCATTTAGGAATCGAAATATATATAATTAAATAAAATATGACTTGACAGTAATTCCATGTCTTTTATTTAATTGGGACATTGTATGGTGGAAGGATTGAATTGTACGGTAACTATTAACTCAAATGTTCTTTTATGATTAATGTTGAAATCTATATTATCTGGAAATTCGTTGATCGCTAGGGAGGCTTATCCCTATTGTAGAATAAATATTATTTATTTAAATAAATTAATTATTTAATATATTTATTTCAATAAGATTAGAATTGTTCTAATTGATTTATTCACAACCGGTTTAATATAGAGAACCTAAAGGGTCACACCATAAAAGAAAAAATAATTATTTAAGAAGTTAATGGCATAATCATAATAATATGTTAAGTATATTTAATTTAATCTACGGTGATACGATAAATTAAATAGCTTAATATTTATTATTTAATATTTTAGAAATATTAAATATAAATTAATAAGAGGAGTCTTATTAATATTATTACAATTATTATTATTTTAATTTCTAAAAGAGTTTAGGAATTAATTTAATATAAGTACTCATTTATTCCTAATAGGATTAGGAGGGAAAATTAGTTAAAGGAGTTTAATTAATTATCCCTAATAAGATTAGGGAGCCCATTTAATTAAAAGAGTTTAGTTAAATAAATAATACCTTATTTCAATCTAATAGGGTTACCTGATACCTTTATAAGAGGAGTCTTATATCAGATATCATATATATGTAATTCTAATAGTTGGAGAGTGTGCCCCCTTTTTCTATAGAGATAGGAAAAACTAGGGTTTGAGCCAATACACCCTTCTTCTTAAAAATTATTCTTCCTTGGTGGATCACCTTTAGAGGCCATACACTTGGGTGGCTAACATTGATCAAAGAAATGAATCTACCCGGAGATTCAAGGAGATCGCGGAGAAGTAGGAGGTGAACTCATACCTGTGGAAGCTCGTATCTACAAGGGTATGATTCCATAACTTCTTATTCATCGTTTTAATTAATAATATGCATAAAGGATGATCCAGGAAATTGGTTTGTGAAAAAAATTTAAAATTTTATTTTATTTTGCTTCCGCTATTTTTACAATTTGATTACTACTTTGATTTTCACAAAACCTTACATCAAGTATTTGATGGTGAGGAAAGTAAAACTGATAGATATCTATGGAGCTCTTCTGATCTAGAATTACCGATGACACTACAGTATAAACACAAGTCCTTAACATGATCAATTTGATTGAATAATTAGGATAACATGTTTTGTCGTGGATGGAGAGTTGACTCATGATTTGATCTTGCACTCTCTTTCGGACTTCTCCTCACAATTGTTGTGAATTTTTTATATGAACAAGCTAGATATCAGCCTCGCTGATTTGCTTAACATGTTAAAAAATGCTGAGAATCACTTTAAAACCAAGAAAGATCAAGTCTTACTAGTAGGGTTCAAAGGTTCTTTTGAAAAGAAAAACAATTCTAAGAAGGTAAATGAAAAGGCAAAAACAAAGGATAATAAGAACAAATTTGATACGGATAGCAAAAGAGTTTGCTTCCACTGTAATAAGACAGGACTCTGGAAAGGAAACGGCTAAAAGTATCTTGTAGAGGCTAACCAAAGAAGCTTAGTGAAGCTTCGGTTATAAATACAGTTTTGTTCATAATTGAAATAAATTATTCTTTAAGTCAAGGTTCTACTTGGGTATTGGATGCCGACTTTGGTTCTCATAAATATAGATTTATGAAGGAACCAAGAAGAAGTAGAAAGCTAAATAAAGGATAAGTAATCATATGTGTGAAAAATGAAGCAAACGTTGTTGCATTAGCCATAAAAACTTATTGTTTAGTACTACCTACGAGCAAGTCTATTAAGTCAATAAGTTGTTATTGTATTTCAATTCTCACTAGAAACATTATTTTCATTTTGTTGTTGGACAATAATTTTTTTTAGTATTATATTTAAGAACAATTATTGTTCTATTT
Organism: Panax japonicus; assembly: GCA_020205505.1. Taxonomy (NCBI): domain Eukaryota; kingdom Viridiplantae; phylum Streptophyta; class Magnoliopsida; order Apiales; family Araliaceae; genus Panax; species Panax japonicus. Next base: position 30,865,651 of record CM035114.1, read on the forward strand.
ATAATAATAATGTTTTGTATAGAACTGCAATATTACTCAATAGGACTTTATATACTTGACTCACATGAAAATAATTTTGCAAATTAAACAAACTTGTATATGAAAAGTAGATGATTATTCAAAGAGTTGAATGTTTGTATTTGATAAAATACAAGTCTGATTCATTTGAAAGGTTCAAAGAATTAAGAAGTGAACTGTAGCAACCCCGAATCGCCTCGGATTCGGTATATTATTTCTATAACTGATTGCGGAAGATATAAACATAAATTGTTTATACAATACATTACACACTATTTTACCCAAGTCGAGTAACCTTAACTTAAACACCATTCATATGATATCTATTATACAACAATATTTATCACAATATATTATTACAAACAAGCCGCACTTTATATCCCAAGCTGAACTTGGCCTTAACCTTTTTCCTGTATCCGAACACGTTCGCCTTATCTGCAATGTTTTATCATGATATAGCAAGGGTGAGCATGAAAGTTGCCCGGCAAGTTTAAATACAACAATATTATGATATATCATGATTGAAGAATATGAATAATGAGCTGGCTATAATTCATCAATATAGTTGAGAATTATCACAACAAACTTTTGACTGAACAAGTTTTAAACATGAATAAACATTTCTGAACCAACTGGTAATGAAGGTGATCAGCCTTTCATACCTGACTTATACATTCAAGATGTACAGAGTACAATTTTCATGGCAATCAACAATAATTAACCATCAGCTTGAATAAAACACTCTTATTAAAGTTAAGTATAAGAAAACTTGCCTGAACCGTTGATTACCGCACGCAATTTATAACGCTTTACCCCGAAGACCTAATATTAATAATATAGATCTCCAATATTAGAATAATATCGTCACAGTATAATACTGTTATATTTATATACATAGAATAACCTAAACACATTACCACATAAGCCTATCAGTCTATACAGCACATAAGACATAGCATCCAGTCAAACTATTTCAGTCTGACTTGAAACCGACACAATTCTATCATCCCGACGGTCTAGTCGGACGAAAATCGAGTTTAAGTTCAATTAAACTCTGACTTAATACTTAACAATATCACAGATAACTTTCTTATCAGTCAAAACATTTTTCCTAGGCTCGTAATAATTTTCGGATAATTATTATCATTTATCAATATTTTTCAATCATAGTACCGTATTTAAATGAATTAAATACCACTTAATACCTTAATCATTAATATTTATTTAATATAAAATATTAATGAAAATCCTTACATAATATTATAATATAATTATAATATATCAAAGTATTTTTAATACCTTAAAATCATATTTATATGATTTTTCAACACTTTAATCCATTATCCGATAATTAATATTAATATTAAAATATTAATATTTTCATACCAAAATATCAAAAGTTATAATTTATAACTTAAAATATTTTTATAACACTTAAATCATTTTTATATGATTTATAAAGCATTAATTCCATTTTTCCTTAATTTATTTAATATAGTTATTAAATAAACTAATTATCATTAATATTGATTAATTAATGAATTTCATCACAAAATATTAAAAGTCATCAAAAATAAATTAAAATATTTCCTTATACCATAATATTATTTTTCATGATTTTTCATGAATTAAAACTATTTTTTTAAATAATTTATTTAATATAATAATTAAATAAATAAATACCATTTATATTCCAAAAATATTAAATATTTTCAAAATAATTTTTCGGAATTTATTTTGTATTTTTAATAATTAAAAACCATTTTTTTTCTAATTTTTAATCATTTTCCAGAAAATAATAAATAAATCGTCGCTGTAGACCTTTAGCGACACTTGTCTGTCGCCTTAGGTGTTCTTGGCTCAAGAACACTGTCAGACCCGAGTTCTAGGGTGCACGTTTGACCGGATTTAATTCAGTGTTCCTTACGCTTTCTGGGTTGGTTAAAACTTTGATGTTGTAGTACTAATTTAGCACTACAAGTTTATACCAATTCCATGACCAAACAACAACATAACAGCGAGATCTAGGCTTCCAAAAATGTTGCCAGACCTGTTCTTCAAATTCTGGGTTTTCCAGATTTGAAGAATAGCCTTAGATACCTACTTTGATTCCTTATAACTTGATGATCGAGCAACGTTTATGAGATATATCAATTACAGTTTGTAGACAACATATAGGACTACAAATTAAAACCTTAATATCAACATAAAAGCATCATATCGAACTAGAACGTACTGGTCAAAGTCGACCACGGACAGCGCTCAAGAAATTTCTGGATTCGCTGGTTTTGCAGTTTTGGTCAACCCTGTTTGACCGCTTATATCTTGTGATCTGAAATAGATCTAGGTCTGATTCTTTTTGTAACTTAAATAACACATAGCAGGCTACATGTTAAAAGTTTTAAACATCAAAAACACATAACACACACGGATATTTGGGATCTGACATTTGGCTGAAAAACAAAATTTTCCAGATTTCCAGATTTTGAAAAACTTTAAATTCGTGAACTTTGATGTTATGGGTCATGGATTTATCAACCCAGAACATCAATTGACACCCTATTACACCTCTTTCAACAATCAATTGCAACAATTAACAAAGAATCGAAGGATTTCAAAAATTAGGAATTTTATACCTTTTGAGCTTTGATTTTTAATTCTGACTCTTTGATCTGTTTCTGGTACACGTGGGGCTTGAATTTAGACTGAAATATCATTGAAATTTCGTGGGTTTGGAGAGAATGGGAGTTGGTAAGAGCAAAAATTGATTTTGGTTATATTTTTGAGCACTTTCTCTCTCCAAATCCATTTATAATTCTTAGATGCATTGCATGTGTGTGATATAGCTGATGATTTGCTGGATTTGTTGCACATGGCTAGGTCTAGGGTTGGTGAGCAACTCACCATAGGGCAAGACTTTCAAGCAATGTCCAATAATGCAATAAAGGGCATTTCGGTCATTTCCTTAAATTTCTAGATTTTTCATTTCATGAAACCCTTAGGGTTTAGGGTTTGAGCATACTAAGATTTAGGGTTTGAACAAATTTAAGGTTTAGGTTTTAACCCTCAAATATTTAGCAACTTGGATTTCCAAAATTTTCTAATTAAATTTTAAAATAGAAAACTTTGATTTCTAAATTATAATTAGAGCTTCCTAACTATATCATAATCTCCTAATCATGAATCATTATTTGCTAATTAGGACCAATTTATCCTAATTAAAATTGCTAATTTTAGCACTTAAGGTCAACTTTGTACATTAGATTTTCAAAACCACATTTTAGGGTTTAAATAAAATAATATTTCAATTTTAGAAATTAGATTTCCTAATTAGCTTAGGGTTTCTAATAACTTGACAATTAGGATTTATATTTCCTAATTAACATTGCTAATTTAGCAATTAAATCCACCACTGAACAATTAGGGTTCAAAAATGGTCATTAGGGTTTTCAATCCCACAAATTAGGTTTTCCAATATAAAATTAATTTTCTAAAATAGAAATTAAATATTCGTAATTAGATTAGAGTTTTCTAATTACTAATAAATAGAAATAATTAGGATTAGGGTTTCCTAATTAACATTGCTAATTTTTAGCAATTAAATCCACAATTGAGCATTAGGATTTCTGACGGAACAATTAGGGTTCCAAAAATTGGAAATTAGGGTTTGTTAATTAATTAATCTTTACCCTAATTAATACTTAATTAATACCACATAAACATTATAATTATCCTTTCCATTCCCAGATTAGAGCTTTCATTTTATCAGAATCTGAAATTAGGGTTTTCAGATCTGGTATTAGGGTTTCTAATAATCAACTAGAATTTCCAGTAATTCTTTAGGGTTTTTCCCTAATTAATTAAAATTATAGGCATTTAGCTTTGTACATACATTGCATTCCCAATCTAGGGTTTTCAATATCCGAATTAGGATTTCGTACTTCCGGAAACTGAAACTAGGGTTTCCAGAACCGATTTCTAGGGTTTCTTGTCAGACGTTAGGGTTTTCTATTCGAACGCTGTCGTTCTTAATATATACCTAGGGCTTATCACAGATGTAATTTATCTGGTCAACCCATAACCCTTAACCACATTCTGAACACATACATAACCATAATCACAGAATTTAATCACATAAATCCTTAATCCTGAATAATTCACCTATATCCTTCACTGAATTTTGAAATCCTCAAAATTCAATCCCAAAAACATTAAACGCATACACTTATTTTCTGTCTAGGTCTAATATCTGACCTTAAATCAATCATTTAAGATTTTAATAATTTGCCCAAATTCTCGGGTTGTCACATGAACAAATTGGCAAAGTATTAAAAAAAATTTAATTTGATCGAGGAAGAAATACTTGAACAATAAGTTCCTAGATCATCATAAATGGTTTTCTCACAATGGACGTTTCCTTATACACAATAATTAATTGGTGTATCTAAAAAGGAAAATCGTGCCTTGTTGGACATGGTGCGATCCATAATGATTTTACTGATATTCCAATATCCTTTTAAGGTAATTCCTAGAAATGGCTGCATATCTACGAAAAGGTAACCTTAAAATCCGGCCCCAAGACAAGGGGTTGTCCAGCTTATGTGAAAAGGTTTCAAAAGGATAAGTTTGGGACAAAATTTGACAAGTACAGATTTGTGGGACATCTTAAAATAAGTTTAGGGTATATATATGTTCTATAATCCAACTGAGTAAAATGTGTTTGTTAAAATTAATTGTTGCACCTTAGGTTTGACCTCTTGGTTCACTTGGTGGCTCTTGTGAATCAAACAAGAATAAAGTCCATAATCAATCCGAGTAAAATATAGTATTCTATATGTGCATGGTTATACTATATATATCATATATTATGCAACATGTGTCGCATGTAAATTAGTATGACGTGTATTTTATACATATATATATATGTGTGTGTGTGTGTGTGTGTGTGTGTGCATGCACGCTAAACAAGATGAGATAAAAATAAAAATAAACCCCTCAAAGAAAATATATTAAGTCTGAAGAGTTCAAAGATATTTGGAATATCGAACATCGCCTTTTAGCATGATAAAAATAATAGATTATCAATAAATTACTATAAGTTTGTTGTTTCACCACAAGGATTATCTTAATTTTTAGAGATGTTATTTTTATCATATTTGATACTTATAAAGAAACTGAACGATGTTGTTTTGTTGTGTCACCACAAGGACAATATTTTTTTTTAATATATGGAAGTGCTTGGCTGGACTTAACTTAGATAATTTTAATTCGAATGTGTCACCACTTGATCAAAATAATCTAAGAGACAAAATAAAAGGAGTTACATGATGATGTAATTAATAAGAGTTGTCTACCTATTTATTTATATATAGTTTGTTATGTCACCATAAGGCTATATACATGTGAAATGGGATTCTTAATCTCACTAGAAAATCTTTAATTAGATTTTGTTGAACTATATAGGTGAGGGTAATATAGTTTGAAGAAAATAGTGAGAGATACCAATTTAAAACAAAACCTAATCTATCTTGGTAATTAATTAATTAATTAAAGAATGTATGATAAAATATTGTTAATTACAAATTCATTTACAGAATTTTACAATGTCTAAATTCCTATCACTGTGGAGCATATTAGATGCTATTTAACATGACCAAATTAAATGGATTGGTTAAGGAATTTGAGAATTATTCTCAAGGCTGAAAAGTTATCTTATGTCCTTAATACGCATATCCCAACAATGGTTGCAGATAATACCTCTGAGAAAAAGATTGCTACTTTTAGAAAATGGCAAGATGATGCACAGTTGGCTCAATGCATCATGCTCGCATCCATGAGTAACGAGCTTTAGCGTCAGCATGAAACTATGGATGCTCCTACACATCGAGTAGTTGATGGTGAGGAAAGTAAAACTTATAGATATCAAATATCTCTTCTGATCTAGAATTACTGATGACACTACAGTAAAAACACAAGTCTTTAACATGATCAATTTGATTGAACAATTAGGATAACATGTTTTGTCATGGATGGACAGTTGACTCAAGATTTGATCTTGTACTCACTTTCGGACTTCTTCTCATAATTGTTCTGAATTTTTCATATGAACAAGCTAGATATCAGCCTCGCTGATTTACTTAATATGTTAAAAAATGTTGAGAGCCACTTTCAAACCAAGAAAGACCAAGTCTTACTAGTAGGGGGTCAAAGGTTCTTTTGAAAAGAAAAACGATTCTAAGAAGGTAAATGGAAAGACAAAAATAAAGGATAATAAGAACAAAATTGATACGGATAGCAAAGTAGTTTGCTTTCACTGCAATAAGGCAGGACACTGGAAAGGAAACTGCTAGAAGTATCTTGTAGAGGCTAACCAAAGAAGCTTAGTGAATCTTCAGTTATAAATACAGTTTTGTCCATAATTGAAATAAATTATTCTTTAAGTCAAGGTTCTACTTGGGTATTGGATACCGACTTTGGTTCTCATAAATATAGATTTATGAAGGAACCAAGCAGAAGTAGAAAGCTAAATAAAGGATAAGTAATCCTATATGTGGAAAATGAATCAAAAGTTGCTGCATTAGCCATAAAAACTTATTGTTTAGTACTGCCTACGGGCAAGTCTATTAAGTCAATAAGTTGTTATTGTATTCCAATTCTCATTAAAACATTATTTCCATTTTATTGTTGGATAATAAGTTTTTTTTAGTATTATATTTAAGAACAATTATTATTCTATTTATAATAATAATGTTTTGTATAGAACTGCAATATTACTTAATAAGACTTTATATACTTGACTCACATGAAAATAATTTTGCAAATTAAACAAACTTGTATATAAAAAGTAGATGATTATTCAAAGAGTTGACTGTTTGTATTTAATGAAATACAAGTCTGATTCATTTGAAAGGTTCAAAGAATTAATAAGTGAAACAAATTGGCAAAGTATTACAAAATTTTAATTGGATCGAGGAAGAAATACTTGTATAATAAGTTTCTAGATCATCTTAAATAGTTTTCTTACAATGGACGTTTCGTGATACACAATAATTAATTGGTGTATCTAAAAAGGAAAATTATACCTTGTTGGACATGATGTGGTCCATATAGATTTTACTGACATTCCAGTATCCTTATAGGGTAATGCCTAAAAATTGCTGCATATCCACGAAAAGGTAACCTCAAAATCTAGTCCCAAGACTCTATAAGAGTTATGGACAGGGAGGATTCCTAATATTAAGTATGTTAAGATAAGGGGTTGTCCAGCTTATGTGAAAAGGTTTCAAAAGGATAAGTTTGGGACAAAATTTGACCAGTACAAATTTATGGGACATCTTAAAGTAAGTTTAGGGTATATATATGTTCCATAATCCTACTGAGCAAACGGTGTTTGCTACGAAACACATTGTCTTCTTAGATAAAGATGTTTATCATTTAAGGGGCTAGTGGGAGGATAATAGATCTTGAAGAGTTCAAGAACCACAAAGCACTATAAGTCAAAAAGAGGAACATGTAGATAGACCTATTGTAACACAACAGAATCATAAATCTGGAATAGTACCGAAGATACCTGGGAGATATGGATTCATCATGGATAATGATGATGATAATGAGGTACGCATCATAGAGGATGATGATCCAATTACATACGATGAGGCTAAGAGGTGTAGATACTCAAAGAAATAGTAGATGGCCATAAAATCTGATATGGATCTTTGGAGAAAATGGCAAGGTGGTGACCTATAAGACTAGACCTGTTTGAATAAGGTTTTTTTCAAATCTGGTAAATGGACGTGGAGACTCCCTTCCTCAAATGTAAATTAGAGGAAAATGTATGTATAATACAAACAGATGGATTTGTTTCAATAGTTTAAGAAAATCATGTATACGAACTACAACAATCTATTTATGGATTGAAGCAAGCTTCTCAAAAATGGAACATTCATTTTGATGAGATAATTAAAAGAGTTTGATTTTATAAAAAATGAGAATGAAAATAGTGTGTACAAAGGGTCAGTGTGAGCGTTGTGACATTTCTAGTATTATATGTTGATATACTACAGATAAGTAATGACATATCAATGCTACAATCAGTAAAGATAAAGATGTCTAAACATTCATCCATTAATAATTTGGGAAGAGTATCTTAATTAGGGATACAAATCTATATAGATAGATTTAAAAGGATGCTCAGCTTTGCCCAATGAAAGTATATTCATTTGATGCTAAAGGTGTTTAGCATGGAAAACTCCAAGAGATGTCTCATGTTGATGAGTTATGGATTGTATCTCTCTGAATAGTCCCTATAGACTCCTGAAAAGAGAGATCGAATGAGTAACTATCATGTATGCAATGAAATGTACCAGACCTGATGTTGATCGGTCATATTCTGGAGATGATCACTGTAAGACAGTGAAAACATCTTAAAGTACTTAACCGACACTAGGGATGTGATCATGATACACAATGGGTCTAAATTAAAACTAGAGGGCTTAACATACTCAAGTTTTAGACTGACCAAGATGACAATTAATCCACTTTAGGGTAAATCGTTACCTTGAACGATGGTGTAATGAATTGAAAAAGTTCTAATAGTAAAGAGTTGTTGGTTTAGTGACAAAGACAAAGTATATATAGCTATAAATGAAGCTATAAGTTGATTGTTTGAATGAAAAATTCATTATAGAACTAGGAATAGTTCCTAAATCTCATCTTGGATCTAAACATGTGTTGCGACACTTTTATTTGACTAGAGAAACATTAAAAGAGGAGAAGTCACTATAGAGATAGTGGACTCTCAAGAACAACATTACATATCCATTAACTGAAGCTTATCCAACAGCAGGATGATTGTCACTTAGAGAAGAAGGGTATGAGATTCTATGGAGATTGGCATTAGTGCAAGTGGGAGATTGAAAGTAGTATGAACACAAGCCAAATCATGTTTGATGATAAAGCATATAATTTGCAACAAACTTATTCATTTATTAATAAAAGAATTGTTTAATTAAAGGTTTTTTCCTTATCTACATGTTGTTATTTTATAATATGTGATAAACTCATAGTTTTGAGCAATGCTTTTAGAATCATGATAATGATTATGCTAATGAGATCTAAATTCTTAGATAACTCATAAACTAAAATTGTTCCCAATCATTGGATTACTAAAAAGGGGATTAATGAATCCAGATAGATTAATGCATACATTACTTGCTCATTGTATGAGAATGATTGATCTCATGATCATTTATATGGAGACACTAAAGCAAGTATGTAGGTGTTTATTGGAGAATAAGTTCACTGAACGTGACTCACTAAGAAATATCTAATGGAGTTTTACTAGCATGTCAACAGAAATTCATGTAGTGATAGTACTACAAATGATCCTTAGATTTGAGATCATCATAGTATCTTTTGTATGATGAGTTATAATTTGACATGTCCTTTAAAACCCTTAGGGTATATCAAAGGGTATGCTTGGGTATAATAAGTTGTACATGGAGATAATGAATGATCAACAAAGAATCTACAGCTTCTAGTAAAAGAAGGGAATGTCCTATGTGATTCGATAAATGACAACCCAATAGTACTTGGCCAAGACAAAATGAAATTAGAAAGAAGTTTCTAATTTGTATTATTTAGAGTTGTGTATTTAAGAATCAAAATATATATAATTAAATAAAATAAGATTTCATGTCTTATATTTAATTGGGACATTGTATGGTGGAAGGATTGAATTGCACGTAAACTATTTACTCAATAGTTCTTTTATGATTAATGTTGAAATATATATTATTTGGAAAGTCGTTGATCGCTAAGGAGGTTTATCCTTATTGTAAGATAAATATTATTTATTTAAATAAATTAAATAGTTAATTTATTTATTTAAATAAGATTAGAATTGTTCTAATTGATTTATTCACAACCGATTTAATATAGAGAACCTAAAGAGTCACACCATAAAAGAAAAAATATTTATTTAAGAAGTAAATGACATAATCGTAATAATAAGTTATGTGTATTTAATTTAATCTATGGTAATAGAATAAATTAAATAGCTTAATATGTATTATTTAATATTTTGAAAATATTAAATATAAATTAATAAGAGGAATCTTATTATTATTATTATTATTACTATTATTATTATTATTATTATTAAATTCCTAAATAATTTTGAGAATTAATTAATATAAGTACTCTCAAATATTTCTAATTGGATTAGGTGTCTAATTAATTAAAGGAGTTTAATTAATTAAAATAAAAATATATTCCTAAATATTTTAGGAGGGTTGCCTACATATATAAATAAGAGAAAGTCTTATTTTGATTTGGGTTGCTGAAACTTTCAAGAGTTAGGAGAATACTGACATATTCTCTAGAGAGAGAAAACTATGATTTTGTCAAACATCCATCTTCTTGAATACTTGTTCTTTTTGATGGATCACCTCTAGAGGTCAAATACGTGGGTGGCTAACGTTGATCAAATGAAGGAATCAAACCCGGTGGATTCAAGTTGAACGTGAAAAGGAATTAGAGGTGATCTCATACTTGAGGAAGCTAATTTCTACAAGGTTATAAATCTGATCTCCATCTTTTTTTATCTAATTAATAATTGTGTATAAAGGATTATTTGGGTATATAATTTATAAAATTTAAAACTCTGATTTTTTTCACGTTTTCGCTCTCTGTATGTAATTTTTTACATGTTAATGTATATAATAAACCTAACACAAGCAATATATTTTGCCACTTCATTTTTACCACTAGTATAACATTACACTACCACAACTAAATTCTTAATTAATCTTAAGAGTACATTTAAAAAATAAAATAAAGTTATACTTAAAAATTGTTTTAGAAATATAATCTCCGTCTTATAAAGGAGTAATTTATCTTTTGATCGTAGTTAATGTGCAAAATCATAAAATTCACATGGTTATGTGATTATACATCTATTTATGAAACAGTAATTTTTTGGTAATACTTTTTAAGTAGCTCATGAGATTAATTATTGGCTTAATTAAAATTAAATAAATTCACATTAATTTTGAAACCTAGAATTTTACAAGTTAGACTAAAAAAGTCAAAAAAATCATTAATTTTAAAAAGGAGAGTATATACACTTGCTTTTGCCTCAAAATTATCAATAACTAAATATAAAAGGCATTTAAAGATCTTAGCCTGAGTCGACTTACAATAATTTTAAAATTTAATCGAGTTATTTTGATTGATCAAAAGCCAATTAGAGTTAACTATTTAAGACTCCCCAATATGTGTGGTTTTTAAGAGTTTTTCTGATTTATTCATATTAAACTCATTGTGATGATGCACAAAATGGACTGTGCACAAACACCAATCAAATAATTATAAAAACGGTAATTAAAGTAGGAAAATGAAATACGAATTAAAGTGGTTCGGTCAAGTTGACCTAGTCCACTGTTGAATAGCTATGGTTGCCTGGCACTTTATATTATGTGTGTTGGAGAGAATATAAAGAGCATAAGATATTAGATACAGGAGTCAGTTGTTGTTTTAGTGATGGTAAGGCGTTATATTTATAGCGACCGTGACCGTTTTGGGACTAGCACGTAACCACTACCTTAGTGGAGCTCCCAACCTCCTCCTAACATGCAAGATGGTTGACGTGCTCTCTGTGAGATTCGAGGACGAGACTTGGTCACTTTCTTCATGACATAGGGCGTGCTCAATTAACCTCTGGACCACATTTGTTGGGCTCACCAGATTTCTTGAACTTAGGCCTACAATATGGGCTTATGAGATGGACTGAATCTTTGGGCTAGACCCATCATTTCCTCCCTAATGCCCTGCATCCAACAGAACTTGGAGAGGAGGGCATTCGGCTAAAATTTGAATTTCCGATAAAACTGGAAAAAACTTCAAGAGGCCAAAATATGCGCTTCGGAGGCTTTTTTGGGCTTTAAACAGCATGCTTCATGGCCGTAGGTGATGACTTTTGTAGAGATCGTCGATGCAGTAGTTTTGATATATTACGGGCCCCGATCAGAGTTACGGGTCAAAAGTTATGACTAAAATAGTAAAAGTACCTTTAAATCCATTTTTCTTTGAAATTGCTTTTAATTTGTGACCTTCTCCTTCTCAGATAAACTCCTCTGGTTTGTGGGACTCCTTCTCTCTTATTCTTGAAGAACCTAAGTTATAAATTTGGGGGTTTCGTGTCCTATTCTTTTTCAGATCTCTTCTTAGTGAGGAAATGTCGAACAAAGGAGGAGATAGCTATGTGAGCGGATTGACTGATGAAGTGAGCTCCCAAGAGGCTACCATGGTGGATAACGCCACGCACGATGCTACTAGAAGTGCAGATCCGTTTGGGCTTCGCTGCAGAGATGGACAGGGGCGATCTGGTGATGGGCGAGCTGTTGGGTGAGCTGCTAGTGGGCGAGCTGCTGATGAGGGACGAGATGCTCTAGGTGCTGGATCATCCCATTTAGGTGAGCAGGAGTGAGCTGGGAAGCAGGGATGAGCTGAGAAAGTTTTGGGCGAGCATGAGCTGGACTTGGGCGAACATGGGTTGGTCTTGGGCGAGCAAAGGCTGGTCATGGGCGAGCAGGAGCTGGTCATGGGCGACCAAAGGTTGGTCATGCGCGAGCAGGTGGTTTTAGATGACCACAAAGAGGTTGGGGGTGCTCCATCCAATGTGACTCAAGACCTTCCAGGTGGTGGTTCAGGCCCTTCTTTAAGACCCCAAAAGATGAAACACAAAAGCAAGTCGATCCCGGATGATGACAGGCCTAAAGTAAGTACCCTTTTCAGCTCACTCAATTCTGATGATGAGATTTCGAGTCTTATTTCTACTTATCATATTCCACCCACTGTGTTGTGTCGCTGGGCCGAGAAGGGTGAATGTGCTTGCGACGATTCCTCTGGTGACATTGTCATTTACTGAGGAGATGCTCGAGGTCGGTCTTAGGTTCCCCATGTCCCATCCCATTTGTCAAATTCTGCACTATTTTTCTCTTACTCCAGGACAGTTAGCGCCCAATGGTTGGAGAGTCTTGTTGGGTTTTCTCATATTATGGAAGAAGGTTCATCACGAAGATGTTTCTCCTAAAGAGTTCCATGGGTCCTTATAACTTGAGTGAGACTCCTGCACCAAATAGGGGCTGGTATTATTTTACTTCAAAGAGTGGTATGGTGTTCACTAGGTTACACTCCAATTGCCATGGCTGGAAATCTAACTTTTTCTTTGTCGGCGGAGAATGGGCTATAGAGACTAATAGGGCATTGGTTTCAATGTGTTGGGGTGCTGCCAGGAAACCTGATGCATTTTTGAGTTTACTATTTTTATTTTTGTATATATATATATATGTTCATCATCTTCCTGCAGGTATGCTGGTGCTCTCCAAAGAACAAGAGTTGAAGTTACAGGCTATGAAGGCTCACCCTGACAAAGACCTGAGCGTTCTTCTGTCTAAGTATGGCAATAGAGCTGAAGGTTCCTCGTCGAAATCAGGTAGTTCTTTGTTAAAGAGAAAAGTTATGTTGAGTTACCTTTATAACTTATCTTTTATGAGATGACGGTCACTCATATAACGCTTTGTCTCATTTGCTGCAGTGGATAGGACGGTGATTGGATCAATCCTCTCTGGGGGAGCCAGTAGGGGCCCTAATCCTCCCAAGGTGGAGAGGACGGATGATGTGCACGTCGAGGCGAACGCTCATCAAGTGACACCTTTAGCTGTGCCTTCCTAGTTGGTGACTTCTAGCGCTGCTCCAGAGACTTCCCCGCCTATACCTTCTGACCCACGCCCGTCCACGCCTCCTGCAGGAGCTCATGTAGGGGCACCGATTCAATCCGGTTCTATGCTAGGGGGATCCTCAAGTAATTAGAGAACGGCTTGGGAGATTTGTGGTTCCATCTGATATTCAGCAGATTAGTGTTTGGGCACTGAAGGGGTTATCAACACATGTCTGGAAGGTTTGGCTCAGGTAAGAATCCTTTTTTTTTTGCTTTTGGTCATTCTTCTGTCTTTTGTCTTCTCCGAATTTCTACAGCATTTGTATGCTTGTTCTCGAGGGCTAATTTTTACGGCCAATTGAAGCTTAACCATGAGACTGTACAGAAGGAGCTTCTTGCTGCTCAGGGGAGGATTGTCAAGCTCGAAGTTGCTGATAGGGCTTCTCGGGCTGAGATTTTGGCGACCCGTGGGAAGGCCGCGCTTAGTGAGCCAGCTTGCTCGAAAGTTGAAACAGATATTTTGGCTATCTGTGGGAGGACAGTTAAGCTTGAGGCTGAGCTTTTGGCAACCCATGAGAGGGATGCACTCAGGGAGGTGGAGCTTGTTGAGGCCTATAGGAGGGAAACTAAGCTTGAGACTGAGCTTCAAACGGCCCATGAGAGGGACGCACTCAGGGAGGCTGCCTGTTCCAGAGCGGAGGTAGAATTGAAGGCGACTCAAGAGAGAGTTTCTCAGGCTGAAGCAGATCTGGAGTATGCTGTTGCAGGTGCATTCATTGATGGCTATGAGGAGCTTCGGGGGGAAGATCTCTGCTTCTTTCCCCGATATTGATTTATCAGCCTTTGTGCCAACTGAGGCGCCTGACGATGAAGGTTCTGAAGATGCTAAGGATGATGAGGACGACCATGATAGTAGTTAGAGTGCTAGGGACTTTTGATTATTTTTTTAAGAAAGGTTGTATGCACCCTTACTTTTGTACTGATACTCCTTTGAAATTGAATGAAAAATCTTTTGGAGTAAAATATAGGAAATTTCATTGCTGACCCAAAAAAAGTATTTTAAACATTAGATAATAATCTTAAAAAGACAAATAATATTAAGTCCTTAACTACACTACCATTACTTCTTCAAGGTGTCACTGGTAATACCTCTTCAAGTGCTCAACGTTCTATGGATGAGGTAAGACCTTCCCTTTAGAATTTTGGATCTTCTAAGTGCCTGGTCTCACCACTTCTGTTACAAGGTATGGTCCTTCCCAATTTGGTCCCAGTTTTCCTTCACGCGAATCCTTCGTGGCGAGGATTACCTTCTTAAGGACCCAGTCTCCTGGTTGGAAGGAACGAGGCTTCACCCTTGAGTTGTAATACTTTTTCGTGCAAAGCTTATATCCTGCGTTGCGGACCACGGCCATCTCCCTTGCCTCCTCTACCAAGTCAAGGTTGATGCGGAGTCCTTCCTCATTGGTGGTTGGGTCATGGTGTTGGACCCTTAGAGAGTTCACCCTGATCTCTACAGGGATGAACGCCTCAGTTCCAAAGGCAAAGGAAAAAGGGGTTTCCCTAGTTGGAGTTCTTGGCGTGGTTCGGTAGGCCCACAATACGCCTGGGAGTTCATCGACCCAAATCCCCTTTGCCCTTTCAAACCTTATCTTTAAATTATGTAGCACTATTCTCACCATGACTTCTGCTTGTCCATTTGACTACGGGTGAGCAGGGACTAGAGTGCGGCTGCTTTATTTGAAGGTCGGAGCAGAAGGAGTTTAGCAACTTGTTGTCGAATTATTTGGCGTTGTCACTGACAATGACGTGGGGTATGCCGAAGCGACTATACCAAATTCTTCCAAATGAAATCTTTAACCTTTGTATTTGTGATTTTTGCTAAGGGTTCGGCCTCAGCCCACTTGGTAAAATAATCGATCTGCTACCACCATAAACTTGCAATGTCCTTTGCTTAAAGGCAATGGGCCTAGGATGTCGATGCCCCATTTAGAGAAAGGCCATGGACTTAAATGGTCGTTTGCTCTTCTGGTGGTTGCCTGGGTACAGTTGCGAAGCGTTGACACTTATCACACTTCCTGGAGAACTCCTGGGTGTCCTTTACCATAGAAGGCCAAAAGTAACCCTGCATGAGCACCTTGTGGGCAAGGGATCATCCTCCAGAGTTGTTCCCACATATTCCCTTGTGGATCTCTCGCAGGGCATAGTGAGCTTCTTCGGGTGAAAGGCATCGGAGCAATGGCAAGGAATAACCCTTCTTGTACAAAGTGTCTTGCAGAATGGTGAACTTAGAAGCTCTCATTCTTAGCTTCCTGGCTTCTGAAGGGTTATCCAGCAATACACCTTCTCGGAGATATGCCATTATTAGGGTCATCCAGTTTGATTCAGCCGATGCGCAGTTGACACTTATGATTCTCGGATCTATCATACTTGGTTTGAACTGGTGACCAATAAATGCTGGTCCTCCTGGTGGGGTTTCCAAAGATGAGGCAAGCCTTGCAAGTGCACCGGTGGCCATGTTATCTTCCCTAGGAATGTGGCAAATTTGGAAATGTTTGAACTTTGACATCATGCTTTTTACCATGCCAAGATATTCTTGCATTCTGGCTCCTTTTGCTTTGAATTTGCCCTTCACTTGGTTACTATCAACTGAGAGTCGCTATATGTAATAAGGCGTTGAGTCTCCATCTCAATTTACCAGTCTTAATCCTGGAGAGGAGGGACTTCGTATTCTGCCTAATTGTTCGAGGCAATAAAGTGGAGCTTCACTGCATACTTGAGAGTTGTACCATCTGGGCTGATCAAGATCAGACCTGCTCCGCCTCCATCGTTGGTCGAGGAACCATCTACATAGAGCTTCCAGGATGGAAGGGAGCAGGGCTCGGAGATTAAAGAAGGGTACTGGGCGCCAGGATTGGGAACTGGGGCTCCTTTCTGGGTCCTTTGGAGTGCTTGGTCAGTCCGAAGAGCTTTCTGGTCATCTGAGGAGGGAGTCTGGGCATTCAAGCATGATGGTCTGCTCGTCTGGGATGGATCGGGTGCCTAGCTCGAGCGTACGATCTTCGTTATGCTGTGGAACGCATCCATCAGCCATCTCCAGAATGGGTGAGGCAGGAATTTCGTTATTCTCCATCTCTGTTGGTGTCAGCTCAGCAACGAAATTCGCCAGTGCTTGTGCTTTGATGGCTGACCTTGGTTGGTACTGCATGTCAAACTCACCAAGTTCTACTGCCCACTTAAGCAGTCTCCCAGATACATCAAACTTTCCCAGGACTCTTTTCAGAGGTTGATCTGTGATGATGACAATGGTGTAACTTTGGAAGTAATGTCGTAACCGCCTCGCTGTTGTGATTAAGGCGAGCACCAATTTTTCTAGTCTCGAATACCTGACTTTTGCTCCTCGGTATGCTCTACTTATATAGTAAATAGGCTTCTGCGCTCCTTCGTTGTCCCTGACGAGGACTGAGCTCACTGCCGATGGGGAGGTAGAGATGTACAAATATAACACCTCACCTGGTGTGGCATGCGAAAGGAGAGGAGGCGCGGTCAAGTAGGCCTTAAGTTTTTGGAATGCCTCCTCTGCCTCATGTCCCCACTCAAAAGCTTTCCGTAGAATTTTAAAAAAGGGCATACACTTATCTGCAGACTTGGAGACGAACCTGTTGAGTGTTGTTATTCTTCCGTTGAGGTATTGGAGCTTCTTGGTTGAAGTGGGTGATTTCATGTCGAAAGGGATTTGATCTTGTCGGGGTTTGCTTCAATTCCCCTCTGGTTGACCATGAAGCCTGGGAGTTTTCCCGATCCTACGCCGAAGGTGCACTTTTCAGGGTTCAGCTTCATGCGGTACGATCTAAGAACATTGAAGGTCTCTTGGAGGTGATTAATGTGATCTGCTACGGCAAGGCTCTTTACCAACATATCGTCAACGTAGACTTCCATTGTTCGCCCAATTTGAGACTGGAATATTTTGTTTACCGGTCGCTGGTAGGTTGCTCCTGAGTTCCTCAACCCGAAGGGCATGGTCTTGTAGCAGTAGGTCCCTTTAGGAGTGATGAATGATGTCTTCTCTTGGTCCGGGGGGTACATGCTGATTTGGTTATACCCGGAGTACGCATCCAGGAAGGTGAGAAACTCATTCCCTGCAGTGGCATCGATGAGGACGTCGATCCGTGGTAGCGGGTAGCTGTCTTTTGGGCATGCCTTATTGAGCTCTGTGAAATCAACACAGAGGCGCCACTTCCCATTAGCTTTAGTGACCATTACCACGTTGGAGAGCCATTCTGGATATGCTACTTCTCTAACTGCTCCATTATCTATTAACTTCCTTGCTTCCTCATCCATGGCTTGGGCCCTTTTAGTGGAGGCACCCCTTAACTTTTGGCGAACCGGCTTGTAACGAGGGTCAACATTGAGACGGTGTGTGGATACTTCTGGGTCGATGCCTTCCAAGTCTGCATGTGACCATGCGAAGACATCCATATTATTTTTTAGGAAGTCAATTAGTTGATGAATTAGATCTTTACTGAGGGAAGAACCAATGTACACCCTTCTGTATGGGTGTTACTTGTCCAAGACTACAGGGGTGAGCTCCTCGATGGGCTCTCCTCTTTCTATGGTGGAGTCATCCCTTGGGTCAAGGACTTCGAACTGTAATGCCTCCTCTTGCTTTTTGGTCTTCATGGAGGAGACATAGCACTCCCTTGCTGCTATTTGGTCGCCTCTAACTTCTCCGACTCCATTCGGGGTTGGAAAGCGTAGGAAGAGATGATAGGTAGAGGGGACGGCCCTCAATGTGTTAAGAGCAGGTCGCCCTAGTATGATGTTATAGGCTGATGGGAAGTCTATAACTAAGAAGTCGACCATAACTGTAGATCTTTTTGGTGTTATTCCGGCTGTGATTGGTAGGGTGATGGACCCTAGGGGATATACCTTCTCCCCTGAGAATCCCACGAGGGGGGACCTGATAGGCTGCAATCTTTCCCTACCCAAGTTGAGTTTCTCAGAAGCTTCTATGAACAAGATATTGGCAGAGCTGCCACTGTCTACCAGTATTCTGCGTACTTGAAAATTGGCCACGGTCAAGGTGAGCACCAGAGGGTCGTCGTGCGGGTGCTAAATCCCCTTCAAATCCTCGTCTAAGAAGGATATGACTTCGCCATCATCTTGTCTGGGCATCTTGGATGGACGCCCCTCTTCGGGGTGCCTTGCTTTTCTGGCATGTGCCTTCATGGCAGACAACGACTCTCCCCCTCCTGCAAATCCTCCTGAGATGGTGTGGATCTCCCCAACTGGATTTTGATCCTCCTGATTATGAGTTGGTGATGGTGCATGTCTTCTACCAGTAACATACTGGCGTAGTTGACCACGTTGAATGAGATCTTCACTTTGTTGTTTGAGTTCGTAGCAGTCGTCAGTGTCATGACTGTGGTCGCAATGAAAATGGCAGTACTTATTCGGGTTCTTGCGATTTGGATGAGACTTCATCCTCGTTCGCTAATTTATGGTGGGTCATCTTGGATCTGTAAGAGAATGTTCCCGACGGTGGCATTGAGGGGAGTGAATGGTCGTTGATCTTTCTGAGGAGCGGGACTGAGTATGTCTTTAGCGGATACCCTCTCTGTCCTGCTTGATTTGTTATCAGTCTCCCTCTTATCGTCCCTATCTCTTTCGTTTCTCTTCTCTCCTGCTCTGGAGGATACACCACGTCTGGCCCTTGTGACGTCTTCATCATTCATGTATTTTTGGGCCTTTGCTAGTAGCTCAGTCATGTTCTTTGGTGGATGTTTCATCACTGAGAAAAGAAAACATGACGAGCGGAGACCTCCCAAAAAGGAGGTTATGGTTACTTTATCATCAGGTTCTTCTACTTGAAGAACCTCCTTGTTGAAACGAGTGAGGTAGTCCCTCAGGCTCTCGTCTTTGTCTTGTTTTATGCTG
Organism: Panax japonicus; assembly: GCA_020205505.1. Taxonomy (NCBI): domain Eukaryota; kingdom Viridiplantae; phylum Streptophyta; class Magnoliopsida; order Apiales; family Araliaceae; genus Panax; species Panax japonicus. The sequence continues at coordinate 30,885,323 of CM035114.1, forward strand.
AGAAGATGTGTGACGGGCTTTTGATGACATCACCCCCCAATAAAGCGGGACATAAAAGACCTGCTCAACTCAGCAAAGGTTGAGATGGAGACTTGAGAGAGCTTGGAAAACCACAGTCGAGCGGAGCCCCTCAAGGTGGTCGGGAACGCCCTGCACATGATTTCATCAGGGATGTTATGGAGCTGTATCAGGGTTTTGTATGTTTCGAGGTGATCAAGCGGATCTTTCGTTCCGTCAAAGGTCTCCACGGATGGCATTTTGAACTTTTGAGGGAGTGGATAGTTTGCTACGTCAGGCTTGAAAGGCGTGTCTATTTTCCCTACAAGGTAGTCTATGGTTTCTGGTCCTCGGGCCTTCATGGCATTGAAGACATCACCTAGTTGATTTTGCACTTCCTTGATTTTCTCATCCTAGTGATTAAGGGCTCCCCTGAAATGATCATGGGGATGACTCCCAGTGCTCCACGCTCTGGTTCTCACCCTTATCTTCTTGGAGATGAGGGTCCCCTCCTTGGGAAGCAGCAGGAGGAAGATCATGATGGGCTCCCCTGTGTGGGGCTCCTTGATGTGCAGAAGGTGGAGCTCCTTTGTTGCACTCCTCCTCCTTGTCTGGCGAGCAGGAGTTGTAGTATCTGCTGGTTTTGGATGGCCAATTGCTGCATGGTCTCCAGTATCTGCTGTGGATTTGGAGCTGAAGTATTTGGGACGGGGTTGGTGTGCGGAGGAGCACCCTCCTCTAGCCGTGGATTATCCTCAGGTTGGTTCATTGACCTGGTTGTAATCGCCATTAGTTAAGATGTTTGAAGGTTAAAATCTTTTCGATTCTCACAGAAGGCGCCAAACTGATGATGCACAAAATGGAGTTTGCACAAACATCAATCAAATAATTATAAAAAGGGTAATTGAAGTAGGAAAATGAGACACGAATTAAAGTGGTTCAGTCAAGTTGACCTAGTCCACTGTTGAATGGCTATAGTTGCCTGGCACTTTATATTATGTGTGTTGGAGAGAATACAAAGAGCATAAGCTATTAGATACAAGAGTCAGTTGTTGTTTCAGTGATGGTAAGGCGTTATATTTATAGCGATCGTGACCGTTTTGGGACGATCATGTAACCACTACCTTAGTTGAGCTCCAACCTCCTCCTAACGTGCAAGATGGTTGACGTGCTCTCCGTGAGATCCGGGGACGAGACTTGGTCACTTGCTTCATGACGTGGGCGTGCTCAATTAACCTCTGGACCACATTTGTTGGGCTCGCCAGATTTCTTGAACTTAGGCCTACAATATGGGCTTATGAGATGGACTGAATCTTTGGGCTAGACCCATCACCTCTTATCGTCTCTATCTCTTCCTTTTCTCTTCTCTCTTTACTCTGGAGGATTCACCACGTCTGGCCCTTATGACGTCTTCAGCATTCATGTATTTTTGGGCCTTTGCTAGTAGCAAAGTCATATTCTTTGATGGATGTTTCATCACTGAGAAAAGAAAAATTGACGAGCAGAGACCTCCCAAAAAGGCGGTCATCGTTACTTTATCATCATGTTCTTCTACTTGAAGAACCTCCTTGTCCAAACTAGTGAGGTAGTCCCTCAGGCTCTCGACTTTGTCTTGTTTTATGCTGAGAAGATGTGTGACGGGCTTTTGATGACATCGCCCCCAATAAAATGGGACACAAAAGACCTGCTCAACTCAGCAAAGGTTGAGATGGAGGCTGGAGAGAGCTTGGCAAACCACTGTCGAGCGGAGCCCCTCAAGGTGGTCGGGAACTGCCCTGCACATGATTTCATCGAGGATGTTATGGAGCTGCATCAGGGTTTTGTATGTTTCGAGGTGATCAAGCGGATCTTTCGTTCCGTCAAAGGTCTCCACGAATGGAATTTTGAACTTTTGAGGGAATGGATAGTTTGCTACGTCAGGCTTGAAAGGCGTGTTTGTTTGCCCTACAAGGTAGTCTACGATTTCTGGATCCTCGGGCCTTCATGGCGTTGAAGACATCACCTAGTTGATTTTGCACTTCCTTGATTTTCTCATCCCAGTGATTAAGGGCTCCCCTGAAATGATCACTGGGGATGACTCCCATGCTCCACGCTCTGGTTCTCACCCTCATCTTCTTGGAGATGAGGGTCCCCTCCTTGGGAAGTAGGAGGATGAGGATCATGATGGGCTCCCCTGTGTGGGGCTCCTTGATGTCCAGATGGTGGAACTCCTTGTTGCACTCCTCCTCCTTGTCTGGCGTGCAGGAGTTGTAGTATCTGCTGGTTTTGGATGGCCAATTGATGCATGGTCTCCAGCATCTGCTGTGGATTTGGAGCTGAAGTATTTGAGACGGGGTTGGTGTGCGGAGGAGAACCCTCCTCTAGCCGTGGATTATCCTCGGGTTGGTTCATTGACCTGGTTGTAATCGCTATTAGTTAAGATGTTTGAAGGTTAAAATCTTTTTGATTCCCACAGACGGCGCCAAACTGGTGATGCACAAAATGGACTTTGCACAAACATCAATCAAATAATTATAAAAACGGTAATTAAAGTAGGAAAATGAGACACGAATTATAGTGGTTTGGTCAAGTTGACCTAGTCCACTGTTGAATGGCTATGGTTGCCTGGCACTTTATATCATGTGTGTTGGAGAGAATACAAAGAGCATAAGCTATTAGATACAAGAGTCAGTTGTTGTTTCAGTGATGGTAAGGCGTTATATTTATAGCGACCGTGACCGTTTTGGGACGAGCACGTAACCACTACCTTAGTGGAGCTCCAACCTCCTCCTAACGTGCAAGATGATTGACGTGCTCTCCGTGAGATCCGGGAACGAGACTTGGTCACTTCCTTCATGACGTGGGCGTGCTCAATTAACCTCTGAACCACATTTGTTGGGCTCGTCAGATTTCTTGAACTTAGGCCTACAATATAAGCTTATGAGATGGACTGAATCTTTGGGCTAGACCCATCACGTTGTACACAGTTCTTCATTCTTAAGGTCTTATATATACAATTCGATATACATGCACCTGTATGATTTACGAATATTCATGAAATAATTTTAAAATATACTTAATAATTTTTTTTATACCACATAAAATAAAATATGCCATTTTTAAAATTAGTTTGTGCCTTGCAAGGTAAATCAAGTGTTTATAGCAGCGTAGCGTTGTTAAACATGTTTTTTTGCTGGCTTCAGAGTTGGTCAAACATGTTAAAGAAAAAAAAATAGGCGAGCAAGACGAAGAAACTGTAAAATTATCACGTACTAAGGTGTTCTGGCCAGAAGTCTAAGATTTCCTTAAACATCTTCATGTAAGCGAATTTATCTCTTTTTTCTCAATCATGTTAATAAGTTCAACTTAAAAATTACTAATATACACATGAAAGATTTTTCTCAATCATGTTAGTACACCCAACTTAAAAATTATTATTATACACATGAAAGATTCTCAAAATAGACAGCGTGAGACTGCCAAAATTAAAAATTATGAATCACAACCAACAAAACATACACCAGATTGAGTTCCCTCAACGCGTCTAAACGTCTAGTCAATCTCTCATTGTCCTCAAGGGTCGGTTCAACGGTATGTTCGTCATATGATCTTTGTCTAGATCATGGGTTCGAATCTCTTCTGTAGCACTTGGGAGATTGGCATGAAGGACTACCATCCTACGCCAGGGGTTTGAGTCTCTTTCATGGCTCTTGGGAGATTGATTTGTTGTAAACAAACCTACTCTTGCAATTGCATCAAAGAAAGTCAATTTTTCATTAATGATTTCGTTATATAAAGGTCTATTATTAGTTAAACAATATATTTTAAAAGAAATTTTATATTCTTACTATCAATTGAATTAAGTACTATTTAATTATAGTCATTTTATTATTATTAAAATATAAGTATAACTGTTCACCTTTAAATATAATTTTATTATTAGATAAACAGATGAATCAATAAAAAATGAATATTTTATTATTTTAATTATATGAATAGATGAGTTCCTTTTGTAGAATTTTTAAATGTAATTGACTTATCATTTATAATTAGTTATATATTCGTATTCTTAGTTAAATAACATATTTTAGAAGAAACCAATCTTCTTATAGAGATTATTATGCATAATATTAATATTTTATTATTAAGAATAATATTTTAATATACAATCACCAAACTTATTATTTAATTATAAAATCTAACAATAAAAAATAAATAATCAATCCGATAATATTTTTTTACAAAAAAAGTTAAAAATAATTCACCAATTTTCTTGATCTTGAATCAAAGGACCTTACATCATTGTGTGATGTAAAAAATGCAGCAAAATAAATGGAATTCAAGAGAGAATATAACTAAGGACGTCTTTTATTCAAGATTTCGTTTCAGGTTTTCATAATAATTGTAGTAAAAATAACATTAGTACAGTAAAGAATTGTGGAGATGACTCTTCAAAGTTTCTAATTGAATGTTATAACTTGATGCTATTTAGCTATTTTTAATTAACTGTTTTACATATTGGGTACATTAAGATGCAACAACAAAGGGAAGATATCAAATAAAACCAAAAAGCAGCATATTATAAATAACAAAGGGCATATATTAAATAAAACTAAAAAGGAGCAAATTATAAATATATCTATATATTACTCAATAACGTAGCGAGTAACTGCTACCGTTGCTTAGTGTCTGTTAGATTGTTAGAACATTGTTGTATTAATTTAAACAAAAGCCTAAATCGAATGAAATCACTCTTTACTTAAAGCGATATTCGTCCTCTATTTACTGCAACGGATTTGACAACAAACTCACCTCACAAAATAAGATGGGCACCAGAAAATATTATTTGAACTTTGTTATTGTTTGCAGTAACAATAACAAACAAAAACTATGAAAACTCGAAGAAAAGTTGGGTCGGTGCAACACACCGTGAGGGGTCCAGTGTTCATGCATTTCCTTTTATTTCACAAGTAATTAGATTATCCACATTAATGCTTTATAAACCCATGTATAACATAGTCAATACTCAATGTGAGACTTACATTTAAAACATAATCAACATGCCAACTTTGCTATTAATTATCTCTCTATAATCAATATGAAATTTCAAATACGCTTGTTCTTTAGAAAGTGTTCATGGGATTTTCAAGTTCTAGATATCAAAATAACTAGTACCACCAAAGATGACTTAATAAAATCATGAACTTTAGGGAAAAAAACTCAACATTTGTGTTGCAATAATTTTTCCCCCTTATATCCCTGCAAGTTAAGTTATATTATTAGTTTGTTCTTTTCAATTTAAAGTTTTTATAATTCTCAATTATGTTGTTTGAATTTTATGAGTTCTTAATTTATCTTCAATGCTAATTACACACGCACCTCGAGTGCCAGTGTATTAGTATACAGAAAAAGAGGGCAGATATCCCTAAAAATCAAATAAATTCCAATGACTATTTTAACCATCTTGAAGAAAGATGAGGGGCTCGATTTGTCCTTCCATCCTGTAGTTCAGGCTGCCTTTGTGTCACCGGGAGACTGCTCCTTTTGAAGCCAGAAGCTTACAAGAAAGGAGTCCAAAATAATCTACAACAAACTTGACAGGTTACTATATTAAGCTGAAAAGAAATAAATGAAAGGGAGAATTCAAGTAACCTGATTCAAATGTGCTGCAACACAGGGAAGAACTAGCAAACCAGATTCACCAAATGCGCCACTCAGCTGCTCTACAACTGCTACCATCACAGGCAAGGTTTTCTAAAAGCATGCAACAGATCATCAACATATGCTCAAAGTAAAAATTATTTAGCAAAAAAAAAAAACTTTAGTAAAAACCAATGACTTTTGTTTTGTGCTAGTTTGTGACATAATTTAAACACACAGCAAACCTTTGCCATTGCCAAGGTTTGAAACCCCACCCTCTCGGATGGAGTGTAAGGTTGGACACGGTATTTTGAAGAGTCTGATATGGGTACTCCTTAGTTTTGCCAATTTTTTACACTAAAATGAAGTGTTCAGTACTTATACCCTTATCTGAATCGAGATTCGAGTGTCGGATAAGGGTACCTTAGGGAAAGTGAAGAGTTCATGTAACATAGTTATCCACCAAACTTTTAATTGTTCTCTCTCTCTCTCTCTCTCTCTCTCTCTCTCTCTTCATTGTCACAAGAAACTATAGTTTCAATTCATGTTGGTTTCGTGGTGGTCCTTCTCTTGAGGAGAATACATAGTTGATGAAAATGTATCTATTATGGCCAACTGTTAAAGAGTTGGTTCTTAGATCGGCTCAGGCTCTTTATTTCGCAATATTTGTGCTTGAAAGGGGTGGGAGGCTTGCCCAGGTGAGTCTTATATTTTTTTATTTTCAAACAATCTGTTTTGCAAACTACGTATATTAGGCCTTGTTAAAGCTTTATCAGGGTTGCTCACTTTGATTGGAATAATATTCAATTTAATTGTCAGTGTGTCAAGGGTCAACTGGTAAATTTGTCAGTCCAAGGCAAAGTTTAGGTTTGATAAGTTTGTCAAAGCACTAAATATGGGTGTATCCTCCTTTTGCTGACTCTGAGGGTGTTCTTACCAAAGGAAAACCTTATAATGCTCATGTTAAGCCATTATAATCTTACTTTGGAGCAAAGCTTTAGGACAATCAATTACCTGACTTGCAACAAGTAGAAGGGCAGTGGCATTTTGTTTCTTTGCAAAAACTGATTTGCTGCCACCAGATACAGCTGAGAGGCTCTGTATAGAAAGAGCATTAAAAACTAATAGCACAATGTGTAGGAGTCTGCAAATGAATGGAGCACTTATGTCAGTTGATGCTACTTTATCTAACGATCTGCACCCACAACTGTGATGAATCAACTAGACTACATAGAATCATAGATTCCTGACGCAATTGATATACACAAGGCACGTGCTCCAATTTGTAGTATAATTAAAAGTTGACATATAGTTGGCAGGAAATCTAATAAAAACTGGACATCACATCGCAGGATGTGATTTTGTTACCATTCTGAAATGGCATAGGTCGGACACATGTGAGTATTAATAAAATAAATAAAAGATCAGAAAGAACTAAAGAAAATATATGTTTAAAAAAATATACAATTGTATTCACAGTATTTTGGTTCATTAGATCAACTGATAGATTGAAGTCTGGGAAATGGTCAAATTGAAATTTATATATATATATGTATATATGTATGGGCAATGATCTATAGCATATATTTGCTATGGATCAAAAATGGGTAAATAACATCTTTACCTTCCATTATATATATATATATATATATATATATATATAAACGGATGAGATTAAAAAAAGGAACTCGCCGTCCGCTAGAAATTATAGTGGACTAGTGAATTACAAATTCTTGCCAACTATATCCCCAATTTACAATAAGTCAAGTCTCGTTGAATCAGTCCCCCATCAATACCATCGCAGATAAAAAATTAAACCAATCTGCTAGAGAACTAGCATATTTAATAAGCCTCTTAGATTCATGGGAAAACCAAGGTGGAAATTCATACTCTGATTTGAAAACCTTGTTATACATCGTCACTATATTCTCATCTTTAAATGGAAGAAACCCAGCAAGCAAAACATACAAAATCACACCACAAGACCAAATATCCGCTTTCGCACCGTCGTATCCTTTCTTTCTAAGCACCTCCGGCGCCACATAATCCGGAGTCCCACACAGAATATGAAGCAACCCGTCATTTCTGAGCTGCTCCGGCAGAGCCGATAACCCAAAATCCGATACCTTTAAGTTGCCACCCTCATCGAGAAGCAAATTCTCGGGTTTTAAATCGCGGTGAGAAACGCCACGGCTGTGACAAAAGTCGACTGCACTGATGAGTTGGTAAGTATTTTCTGGCTAAATCTTCATTAAGCTTACCTTTAGCGACTTTTGTGAAGAGTTCGCCGCCCTTTATGTACTCCATGATAAAAAAAGATCTTGTGTTTGGTGGGGAGGACTTATTTGAATACGACGATGTTGGGGTGTCGGACTAAGTGCATGACGGAGATTTCTCGTTGGATTTGATCCATTATGGCTAACTGTTTCTTGACTTGGTCTTTGTTGATGACTTGTATAGCCACGCTTTCTGAAGTGGTGAGATTTTTGTATTGCAATCTTTTCATTGCTATGGTATTTGATTTGGAATTTGATGTTTGTTGTTGCATTTTGATTCGGAATGTTTGATTTGGAAACATGTTATGCTGCTTCTTGCTGGAATGTTTGATTGACAAAGAGGATATGCAAGATGCTTTTTGTTGCTGGAATGTTTGATTTTGTTGTTGCTGGAATGTTTGTTTGGGAAAGAGGATATGCAAGTTGCTAGTAATGAAGTCGTCCGCTAGAATTTCTAGCAGACTGATTCAATGACTTGGGCTTGACTTATTGTAAATTGGGGGTATAGTTGGCAAGAATTTGTAATTCACCAGTCCGCTAGAATTTCTACCGGACGGCGAGTTCCCTTTTTTAATCTCATCCGTTCATGTATATAATGGAAGGTAAAGATGTTATTTGCTCATTTTTAATCCATAGCAAATACATGCTATGGATCATTGCCCTCTATATATATATATATATATATATAATAAGAAAAAAAGGAGGTGTTATTATCCTAATATGAGGTGATACTTGAGGTGAGTTTCAAAATTCAGTTACTATCAAGCTCAAGTAAAATTTACCAGAACAAAAACTTTTACATGCACAGACAGAATAAAGTGGCGCATCATAGACATATGAGAGTTGATATAGAAATTCCACGTACTAATCTAGTAGGAAACTTATCATAGAGATCAGAGAAGTGTGGGCTTAAACCTAGAATTTTTCCCTAATTGACTAAATGAGCTACTCACTTTTTTCAACTGAATATCATCATCAATGCGTGAGGAAAATAAAAAAAGATAAAATAAAGCCAGATATTTAATAAATAAATAAGAACATCAGAAGGAATTTACAATTAAGAACATACATTCCCATCCCAATAGCTACAAGAAATATTGCAGGCTTCACCATTAAAAGCAGTGACCTCGATCTGCTCACTTGCATCCATGGAACCTGAATAATATGTAATTTAAACACAAAAAGGATTGCACCCACAGAACAGTACCCATAGTTGGTTTCCACATGACACTAGCAAGTTAAAGAACTTTATACGAATAACCATATAAAATTCCTGAAAAATGATATGGAAAAGTCACTTGGGGCTCGTTTCAGACTCTACGAGTGTTGTTAAATTTTGATGATATTCCGAACAATAACCGACTTAAATAGTCACTTATGCTGAAACTCTATCAGTTTGAATCATCTGCCACTCCAATTGAATCTACAGATGTATTTCGAACTGTAGGATTTAGTGTTGCATGCTCTGAGAGTTCCAAAGTAAGACTATTATGGTTGAAAGTACAGAATCCTTTAGGGTTTCAGATAAGTAGTAGTCTTCGTTAGTGCATTGTATATAGTTCATTATTGAAATACTTGTTCCATTACAAATTAGCATAACTAAGCTCAAGAACTTCGTTGGGGAAGCCGGGGTAGAGCTGCATAACAAACACCATATTACACCAGTTGAACCAAACTTGACCAAATAATTTAAGTTGATGTCATAAACACAACCTTGTATATTAAATATTCAACTTCACACTCAAGCATCGCCCATGGGACTATGTCAGCTCACATGTTACCTTAACAAATCTCTATTCACATGTGAATCCGAACATCAACGAACTTCTCCTGTTGAGTGTAAACACGTACGCTCAACACAACTCAACATGCTAAGACCTATACATTACTTGAGAGCATGTGTAACGCCCCGAAATCCGGTCTATCTTCATACCCGGATTCCGTACGTCACAGTCCCACTTCTTTCCAAACATACATCATTATATAGTGAAATATAACAACATACATTCTCAATTCCCAGGTTCTAATACCTTATAACCTCATTCATTACAAATACTGATAATTACATTATTCTTTACATCTTACACGAGTGACTTTCATCCGCCACCAAGGATACATAACAGTTCATTAAACTAGTCTATAGTTCAATTAAACTATTCTACATTACAAGTTTTCGCTTGATCTTCACGCTCATTCATCTAATGAATGACACTTCTTCTGGATATCGATCAGCTTGATCTTTACGGGATCCTTAAGTTCTTCTAACATCGTTCGCTGAAAATGTTTTTCATTTAAAGCAAGTGCGAGCATTCAATTGCTCAGCAAGTCATATCAGTTGAACAAACAACTTCAAGAATTCAAACATTCTTTTAAAACTTCAATAACCGAAAAAAGATTATGAAGCAGCTTGAATAATAGGAATAATTATGATTCCTATCATTTTAAAACCTTAGTCACATTCACTTTGAAATAATTTCATTCTTCTACCTCTTTCGTACACATTCCGTCTGGCTAGAATCATTAGTACAGACTTAACAATAACGGTTCATGTATAAACAGAACATTTCTCATATTGAACAGTTCAATCATAGAAACACCGAAGTGTTCAAATTGTGGCACAAGGCCTCATACATTCTACCACCTTGTACAAATATCACACATTCGCACATAAGTAAAACTTCTAATGATTAACATCTGAGAAAGTTTAAGAAACTACCATTCATTTCAAATATGAATGAAGTTAAAAAACTTGCCTTACGCACAACTACAGCTTAGAGTTACGCTGAACTGCACATTCCAATTCCTATATATCACATAAGTAAAATAACATAAACCAATTAGCCACACATTTGACTTACGCATTGGTTTACTTAACTTTACTTCTTAGGGTTCGCGTTCTTGCAATCTAAGTTTACGCGACAACTTCCTTTACCGCTTTACGGCTTCATGACATACGGAGATGTCTTACTCATACATTCATTATCTTTGATTACTTGCATTCTTATCTTTCTTCTTATAACTCCTCTAGGACTCAGCACACATCGTGTCTCTGCTAGTAGTCCATATGGTACTCTGAGTGGTTTCCCACAAACAACCAACAAACAAGTTCCCGTCTCGTCTACACTGTCTTTCATAGTGAGTTAGATCGGTTGCCAGTTTCGTATATACCTTCGCTCTCTGAAGGAATTGTTTAGCCCAGCTCCCATATGTCAACCATCAAGGATTACGATTGTACTATAACCTAAACTTATCTTAACTTATCCGAACCATTAAACTATAATGTTTATTAAGTCAATTTCTTATTCCTTATGGCTTTCTGGCAAATAAATGTCATACCTCAGGATTCATTCTTATCGTCTAAGTCATACAGTCTTTTGTATACTCAGAACGATCATTCAAGTTAATCATTAACTCGACTTCTTTACGTTAAACGTCATTGTCTTTAATTCAGTTCTTCACCATTCACAGGTTTAATCATTGGTCTTCATTACCCTACGGTAAAACCATACACGGGGTGTAGGTTTTGCCCGTTTAATATTCGCGTACACTCAACCTTCACGTTGGTTAAAGTGTGTAACGATTTCATTTCATTCTAACATTCTCTATCCGACTCACATTCGGCTTTTATTAATCTTATTACCATTCGTTACGGCTTTCCTGATAATTCATATCTTACTTACTACTTTTGTTATCCATTACATGAACCCCACGTTCATTACTCTTTCTTAATGTCGAAGCCATACGATTCGTTGTATGCTAATACCGATCGTCCATCGCAACAGCGTTGCATTTATATCTTTATCTTTTAATCTCGTTCAATCTTTTCGTTCAACCTTTACTAAAGGTTTAAATTACTTGATTAAGTGTTACTTTAAGTGAACAATATGTTCTTTATCTTCCCTTACACTTTTCCCAAGAGTTGAGCAGTTAAAAGCTCTTCTCTGGGCCTTGCCCTGCACCGGCGCTGCGACGCCATCCTCCTTTGTTATTGCTCGCGCTGCGGCGCGAGTCTCCAGTAGCTCATTCCCCAGTCTGGCGCTGCAGCGCCACCTTCCTTCTCTCTTCCTCGCGCTGCAGCGCCACTTTGCAGTGCCTTCTTCCCCAGGCTTGCGCTGCGGCGCCGCCCTACAAGGCATGACCGGCGCTGCGGCGCTAGGCCCTAAACTCAAAAAAAAATTCTAAGTGTTGGAAAATGTTTGAGACGCTTACTTCACAATCTCTCAACTTATTTGATACAACTCGGAACGAGGCCATTCCAAAGCCATTCTCTTCCTTATCCTACGTACTTCAATTCCCCTCGGACAGAAATTCATTCTGAATCCGTTAACATGTCATTCGATTGGCTTAATCTTCATCCTTCGTTCATTTTACGTTATTAACGTTCTTCGTTCGTTCGTCCGTAATTCGGTCATCCGAACTCGGAACTCGTTCGTTCTTGAGTCCACGACTCACCTTTTCTACGTTCTCTTACATTCTTATGAAACCCTACACATTCAGGTTCATTTACATACTTTCTACTTCTCATTCGTCTTTTACAAAATTTTCGCCATAACTTCGTTATAGCCAAGTTTAATCCGTTCTTCATGAACGTTTCTTTCGTTCCTAACCAAGCAATAAGCAACTAACTTATACGCGATGATTTTAAACTTGTCTATCAACAACAAATTATAATACGATGGTTTTAAATTTGTTCATCAATAACACTATTCGTGTTCTTCGCGTGTTCTTCGCGTTCTTCGTTCGTTCTTCATTTTTAATCGATATTTTGATTACGATTTCACTTTCTCTTGGAATTTGATGTTATAAAACACCATTCCTTACTTATTTCACCGAATCGTTCATATGATTCATTCGGATCGTTCAAATTCATTACGAATCTTATACTTCCTTAAGAAATTTATAAACTAAACTTCTAATTCTTATTTTCTTCGTTTTCTCATGATTTCAACCATATTAAATCATTCTTAACATCTTTTACTTCTATTCTTATTAAGTTATGTTTCGAGCATATAAAACTTAAATAAAATTTATATAGAAGTTAGGTTTCGGATTATCTTTCTCCTTCAATCTCCTTTCGTTGGACAAAGTTTGCACACGAGCAAGCTTTTCATCCTCCTTTTCCTTCCCATCCGAACTCTCTCTCTCTCTCAAGTGTTGGTGATTTTCAAAATCACCAACAAATGAATTAAGGCTTCCTTTTTTAGAAAACCAAAGCTAGGGGCAAAATAGTCACTTTGCCCCCAAGGTTACTATTAACACCTCCTTACTAAACCTCCTTACTATTCACGAAGCTTCTCCTGAAAAGTTTTGTGCTTTCGTCTTGCGGAATTTGTCCGACAGTTCGAAAACTGCAATTCTCGGAATTCAAATATTTTTTGATATTTCTTGTTTCCTTTACCGATTAACTTTTATGTATTTTTCGGATCTCGAAAAACTGAAAAACACTTTTTGATGTTAAGCGTTTTCCTTCAAGTTTTTCCCTAACGTAGTTAAACGAATGAAAAGTACATAACAGTACTTTTCGTCGTTTTTATTTCGTCCGATTTCAGCACGTTTTTCGAGAAAAACTTTTATCTGTTTACTTAACTTTTCACGATATATTATCGTCAAATCTTTCGACGGAATGTCATTTCGACATACTGAACTCTCGAAAAGGCTTAGGTTATTCAAACCCTAACCTTTAGGGTTTCGTCAGGTAAAATAGTGTCTATTTCGTCTTTTTCTTAGGAAATATTTTTGTTCCCGGAAAAATTTTCTTCTTGAAAATTATTACAAGTTCAGTCTAGCTCGTAGCCAGAATCCTCCCGTATTATAATCATCTTAGGTTATAGAACGATTAATAAACACAGCACAGAATATTATTAATAAAAATTCATTTTATTAATAACTAATTCTTTAAATCTTAAATTCTGGACAATCCGATTTTCCGAATTGTCACAGCATGCCACAATCACGGGTCATAGGATATATTAAGTTTTCAACCTCACACTCGAGCACTCATCATGTTGAGGTCCTGTGGGTACTTGAGAGTCAATCAAGATCATGGATCATAGCTTTGATACCAATTTGTTGGGGAACCTCCAGAGTCCATAACGAAAACCATGATACACCTATTGAACCCATCTTGATCATGTTATGCCGATACTCTGAACTTCAAATAGATAGTAAAACATTAATACAATATTGATAAAGAACTATAAACCTGAATGAGAATATTAATTAACATTGTGAGTGCTGTAAAAACAGAGATCTAGCACAGATGAAGAAACCAAATTCATCGCAAGGTTCCTAGAACAGTACAAGTGTGTTAATAATATTGTGAATTTCAGATAAATGGAAAATATCGATATGAAGAGATATCTTTATAATGATATGTATTTAAGTGAGGCTATTGAATGATATTGGGAGTTCTGTAAGCACTGAGGTTACATTAATGAGCGCCGGTAAAATGCCAAAATTACCGGAATGCGCCACTCTATTGCCAAGAAAAATCTTTGTTATTAGTACTATGAACGTTGGATATATAAAAGTATAGAATGTCTGAATCTTAAGGTTAAAAAAAATTAACCTATATATATATATATATATATATATATGGTGTTATCCATATATACAATGAACTAGAAGTTGATACTTGTAGAAAGGATGAGATTGAGAACGAGTTAAGATTCAAGGATGAAGTCAAGGAAATTTTTAAGTATTCGTCTGTAATAGACAAGTTCAACCAATATGATTATGGGGTCATTGGTTATTGGTTAAGTTATGGTAGATGTATGGACATTTAATGCACAAGCTCTGCCGTAGAGAAGTACGGGGGTTTTGGGGGTGTTACAGAAATCAGAGGGAATAAGGGAGGAAGAAGGAGAACTCCGTGAGAGAGAGAGAAATAGATAGAAAAAAAGGAGAAGCAGCTAAAAGCTTCATTCCTTCAATTCACAATATCAAAACTTGAGGAATACTCTTCCCATTACATTTATATATAGCTAACAAATGTTGAAAAGTATAAATTGACCTAACCTACACCACTTTCTTATCCATCACTCACATGATAACAACCTCCATGTGCACACATTTGCATTCAAAATATTTATCTAGAATATACCAACTATTTTAGTTATACCCAGTTTACCCTATTTCATAGTTGTCACGGGGCCACGGCGAGTCATGGTGGTAGCTGACTCCCTGGACGCCTAGGCGACAAGGCGACCGACATGGCGTCCGTATAGCGACAAATCGTTTACAATGTGCAATTTATATATTATTTATTTTACTTAACAAGTATATTGGCAATAAAATTTTATATACATTAAAGCCCAAAATATAACACTATGGAATAACATTAAAAACACAATTATGTAAATATTTAGCAATAACAATCCAAAAATAAAGCAGATAAATTGTACTACTATAAACCACATCAAGTAGATAAATGTTACATATTAATGCATAAAATGTAAAGAGTACATATATGTGAGCCCAAATATAAAATTAGGGCTTACGTGTGATCTAAAGAATTAAATGAACTAGGAGAAGTCTCCACGTGTCCCGAGACAGAAGGCTCGTGGAGACGACTCATTTTAGGAATTGATTGAGGGATTGGATTGGTGGCTAGAAGGACATGATGATTTAGGCATTACTTAAGTAACTAAGGGTATTTCTGGAATTTCTGCTGAAATCACATGCCATGCACAAGACCCAGACATGTGCCAGGCACATGACCAGTTTTTCAGGAAACTCTATAAATACCCCCTTCATTTCAATAGAAGGGGACTTTTTGATTCTCTCTGAACTGAAGACTTGGAAGAAGGCTCTTGAATCCTAAAAGTTCTGCCACGTGTTACTCGAGCAATTGCTTACCTGTTCTTCTCCCCTCTTCAACCACTCAATCAAGACCGTACTCTTTGTGGATTTCTCTCCTCCTTAGTCAACACGAAACCCTAACCCTAGTAAGGTACGGTTTCCTTACCCACATTTATTTGGCGACTCTGCTGGGGAGGTGTAGAATTCGTGAAGGGTATGTCCACGACTCGAAGCGGGAGAACTATAGGAAGAGTTTCACCGACACCTAGCATTACTTCACCGGATCCGATTCCGAGGCAGACAAATCAACATTTCCAAGGCACGAATCTGGATCTAGATCAACCCCTCGTAGAAGACGCTTCTGAAAGAAGTTCAACATCACCACATATGGCTGATCAACAACAAACCAATGTCAGGCAGATGGGCACAGGAAGACAATGTGAGGAAGCAAGTGGAGAACAAATAACCACGAATGCTGTGCAGTTGGAGATCCTCAATGCCTTAAAGGAGGCAAGAGAAGGACAAGGGATGATGATGGCCATGATGTCAGAAATGCAGAAGCAACAGGAAGAGATGGGAAATTTTCGACAGCAGTTAATGCAGATTCCAACCTTCAAAGCTATGTTTCCAGGAAGTTCGCAAGTAGAACGAGCAGGAGTGGATGTCAACAAGGACAATCAGAATGTGCCTCCAGCAACGGAGAGTCAGCCGATTCCAATCATTCATTTAGAGCCCCACACCAGTGGTGATGTACCACAACCCAGAGTGGAAACAAGCCAGCCTCAACAATTCGTCATTCCCACCACATTCCCAGAATTTTCACAAGTGCAGATACCGACTATACCAAGCCATGCCCAACGAACAAGCCAACAAGTACAAGCAATGCAACCTTTGCATGATGCCAGTGTACACCAGCCGATCTCTTTATCATATACACCGCCAGCGCAACAATACATTACAATCCCTCAGAAAGTCCATACAACAAGTCAGTATGTGACAAAGGATGATATGTTTGACGTAATCAATCAACTCCGAAGACAGACAACCAGACCATCAGAATTGGACTTCACTCCACCATACCCGACACATATACGGAGACAGCCTTACCCAACAGGGTATATTGAGCACCCACCACAATTCCCGAAGTATAATGGAGAGAAAGGGAATGCGAGAGAACATATAGCCAGGTTTGTAGAGTCAATGTCTCCGTGGTTGGGTTATGATGAAGTAATCAATCATAACCTCTTGCTCTGTGAGTTCAGTAAAACATTGACAGATAGTGCCTTCAGTTGGTACTACAATCTAGAGAAAGGGTCAGTCCAAGATTGGGATGATTTGAAATTACAATTTTTTAAGAAGTTTTTCTATATGCAGAAACAGGTGACCATCATGGAGTTAATGAGATTCAAACAAAAGCCAAATGAGGAGCTGTCAGATTACGTAAACAGATTTAGGGCTCAGGCGCAAAAATGTGTGGAGCCGATTGAGGAGAAGAATCTAGTGAGCATATGTAACAACGGTGCCCTAGATACCTTTAAGCCCCACTTGGTCACTAAAGCATGTGATTCCTTTGCAACACTATCAACATTTGCACAAGACTTAGGAGGAATTATGACTTTGCCCGCAAGCCATGCGACGTGGAAGGGCAAAAGAACTGCTACTGTGGCTTTAGCAGATTCTCAGCAAAAGCCACAAGGGGGCAAGAGGGAAAAGAGTGGAAAGAATGAAAGGAACCATGGAAAACTAGGAGACAAGTTTTCCAGATTGCCAATCCCAGGGGCTATTACGTGCAGTGCAAAGGCATTCAAGGATTTGTATGATCAATGGGTAGAACATGGAGTTGTAAAACCTCCAAGGCCCAGGTTTGTTGTAACAGAAGAGATAAAGAGGAGACCAGACTTCTGTGTGTACCACCAGTACGCCGGACATTCCACTATAGATTGTTACAGTTTACGAAGGATTTACCATGAGAAATTGGCGGCAGAAGAAATCGAACTGGAAGAAGGAAACAACGTACTGGACAAGCCACTTCCTAACCACAAGGGGAAAGAAACATGCAACACTAATTGAATAACCAGGGAAGAGAGGTGGAGATGATGGAGAACACAGAAAGGATGGAGGACGATTCTGATCCAGGTCTGCAGGTGATCGCATTGATGAACGGAGCTAAGTTCAGGAAATTTTTTGATCAGATCGGATTGACCAAGGAAGCAAGGATAGAAGCAACCAAGGCAATCATCAAAGCTGCCGAAGCACAAGAGACTTGCATGGCAGTCAGCAAAGGGTTTGTGAGGACGGTAGAAGAGGAAGAGAACAAAATCACTTTCTCCAAGGCTGATAGAGAGGTGAGATATCCACATAATAGACCACTATATGTGATAACAATAATTAATGGCATAGAAGTGCGAAGAGCGTTCATCGATAATGGAGCATCTGTAAATATCATGCCTTACACCATCTTTAAACAGTTAGGTATGCTAGAGAAAAAGATTGTGAAGGAAAAGACAAACATCACGGGATTTGCTATTCAAAGCACGAGAACCCTCGGATACATCAAGGTGGATATGCAAGTGGGGAAGATCCGAGGACCTGTGATGTTCTATGTAGCTGAAGTTGACGCATCATATCATGTGTTGCTAGGAAGAGCTTGACAGAATGATTATGGGGTGGTACCATCAGTTTTTCATCAGTGCATGAAGGCAATTTGGAAAGGCAAGGAGGTCAAGTTACCAGCGACAAGGAACCCTTTTGGGTCGGAGGAGGCACATATCACTGAAGCAGCTTTCTTCGATGATGTCGCCGAAGGAGAAAACCATATTGCTTGCCTGATTCTCTGAAGCTAGCAAGCTGAGAGGAGGTACAAGAGGACAAGTTTGTGCCGGTGAAAAAAGAAAAGAAGCAGACCTTAGAACAAGGTGAATGTTTCAAAAATAAGAAACATGTATTAGTAGATGTAGAGAAAGAAGAAAAAGACCCAAGGAAGCGGGCAGCAGACTCGGAGGATGCCCGAAATATAATCAATGCCAAACGGACAGGCCAATCAAAAGTTGAAGGAAAAGAAGAACAAAAGACAAAGTGGGAAAGAGTAATCAAACCCGATGGAAAGATAGTGTTTCGCCTGTGACGGTGCAAGGGGGAGGAGCTCGAAGGTACACCCAAACCTGAGGGCTCAGGAGGGCCCCCCCCCCCCACTCCAGTAGCAACAAAAAGGAAGAAATCGTGCAGCAGAAGGTGGAACCAGCTCCGGAATGTTTCGAGGACCGACCAAAACCTCAACAAAATAAATTGGAGGAAGTTGATCTGGCAACAGGAGAAGGAACGCCAAAGCCGACTTACATTAACAAGGAGCTGAACGCCAACCAAAAGGAAGAGCTGGTGAAGCTACTACGAGAATATGGGGATGTGTTTGCTTGGAACTATAATGAGATGTCGGGGATTGACAAGGAGTTGGTAGAGCATAATCTGAACTTAAGCCCGGGAGCTAAACCAGTGAAGCAAGCGCCTCGCACCTATGCACCAGAAGTTGAAACACAAATAAAATTAGAGATAAAGAAGTTGTTAGATGTAGGATTCATCAAACCAATTCAACATCCAGTATGGTTATCCAGCATAGTACCAGTAAAGAAATCTAATGGGCAGTTGCGAATATGCGTGGATTTCAGAGACTTGAACAAGGAGTGCCCAAAGGACATGTATCCGCTACCCAATATAGACACTTTGGTGGATGCAACAGCAAATCATGAGATGATGTCATTCATGGATGGGTTCGTAGGCTACAATCAGATACAAATGTCCGTAGAGGAAGCGGATATGACAGCCTTACGTACCCCGTTTGGGAATTTCTACTATGTAGTAATGCCATTCGGGTTGAAGAACGTGGGAGCAACTTGCCAAAGGGCAATGCACGCCATCTTTCACGACATGATTCATGACATTGTGGAAGATTATGTGGATGACATAGTGGTGAAATCTAAAAAGGAGACAACCCACGTAGAGGATTTAAGAAAGGTGTTTGACCGTTGTCGCAGGTATAAGTTAAAGATGAACACGAAAAAGTGCGCCTTTGGGATGACAGTTGAAAATTTTTTGGGCTTCTTGGTGTACAACAGAGGTTTGGAGGTGGACCTAAACAAGGCAAAAGCTATTACGGATATGCCCCCACCAAAAACGCAGAAACAGTTGAAGAGCTTTCTAGCGAAAGTTTCCTACATGAGGAGATTCATGCCAGCATTAGCAGAAGTCACGGAACCTTTCGGAAAGTTGCTAAAGGGAAAGACGGAATGGGACTGGGAGCAGGACCAGCAACAAGCCTTCATGAAAGTAAAAGAAATTTTAGCCTCGGCGAAAACGATGGTAGTACCACAGAGAGGAATACCATTGCAGCTGTATATCACATCTACCGCAAAGTCTGTTAGAGGATTGATCACACAAGAGGTAGATGAGGAAGAAAAACCTGTATACTACTTCAGCCGAATAATCAGGGGACCAGAAACCAGGTATTCACAATTAGACAGACATTGTCTGGCACTGGTGTTTGTCGCACAGAAAATGCGTCATTATTTTTTGGCACACAAAGTGAAACTTGCAACGAGAACTTGGCCTTTGACGGGTCATCCGCAGAAGGAAAAGGAGGAGTAGGTGTGGTATTAACTACCAATGAAGGAAAGGAAGTGGCCCTGTCATACAAATTGGATTTCCCTTGCACGAACAATGAAGCAGAGTATGAGACAATCATATTGGGATTATTAGCGGCTAGAGAATTGGGAGCCAAGTGCCTCAAAGTAAAGAGAGATTCAAATCTGATAGTTCAACAAATAAGAGGTCAATTCGCAGTAAAGGAACCTATCTTGGCACTATACCAAACTGTAGCACAAAAAGTGATGGAAGCCTTCAAGAAGGTAGTGATTGAGTACATGCCGAGAGTACAAAACAGACAACCTGATGCATTAGCCGCAGTAGCATCTAGAGTGTATGTCAAAGGAGAAGACTTGGATGTGAAGGTAATCAAAAGGATCCTCCCAACCACGGTGCTGGAATTATTCCCCAAAGATTTGACAGAAGATTGGAGACATGCCATCTCTCATCAATTACAAACAAAGGAAGGGAACATATCACCGGCAGAGCTTCAGAAATACTGCATCATTAAAGGAGTATTGTACCATAAAGAAGCAGATGGTGTTTTGACAAGATGCTTGGGGAGTGATGAAGCAAATAGGATTTTATATCAAGTATATGAAGAAAACTGCGGATTGGCAGATATTGGATTGTATCGAAGGTTGCAACGTCAAGGGTATTATTGGCCCAAAACGAAGAAAGAAGCAGATACACTTCAACGACAATGTCTTCCGTGCCAAGAATACAGGGGGAGGAGGAATGTGCCTTCATCAATGACATAGCAGACTGGCGAAGCCCATATATGGAGTTTTTACAAAGCAGTAGTCTTCCTGTCGAAAAGAAGGATGCAGTCACGATAAAGAAGAAAGCACAATGATTCTTCTTACAAAACAGAGAGTTGTATAGAAGAGGGTTTAACGGCAAGTCCTTACGGTGTTTGGAATTAGGAGATGCCAAGGATTTGATATACCAAATGCATAAAGATGAACACCAAGGAGGAGCCAAGTTGTATAAACAGTTGATTGATCATGGTCACTACTGGCCTAGAATGGAAGGGGATTGGTTAGAGTTTGCCAAGAAGTGTCACGTTTGCCAAATTCATGGAAACTTGATTCATGCTCCCGCTGTGGATTTGCGGACTTTAGCAACATCATGGCCCTTTCATACATGGGGAATGGATCTTATAGGTCCTATTCATCCCAATTCAAAGGGTAACATCTGGATCTTGACCGCCACTAAGATGTACACAAAGTGGGTAGAAGCAATACCCTTAAAGAGGGCTACAGGACCAGCAGTGGCAAATTTCATCAAGAAGCATATTATTTGTCGTTTCAGGATCCCGAATGTCATTTTATCAGACAATGAAACTCCCTTCATCAATAGGGACGTCAAGAGCCTGATAAATAGATACAGGGTAAAACATTACAAATCATCTCCTTATTATCCGAAAGCCAACGGACAAGCAGAGGCCACAAACAAAACTTTGATCAAGATTCTCTCGAAAACCCTGGACGATCACCCGAAAACATGGGCAGAACAGTTACCAATAGCAGTATGGGCCTATCGAACTTCAAAAAGAAAGCCTAAAGATGAAACCCCATACGCTCTAGTATATGGTGAAGAAGTTGTCCTGCCTGCTGAAATAGAAATCCCTTCAGCAAGGATGAGTCTCCGAAGCTTAGTCGAGGAAGAGAACCGACCAGCTGCTCTAAAAGCCTTAGCTGACTTCCGAGACAAAGTTAAAGAAAAATTAGAACGGTACCATGAAAAACTGCGACAACAATACAATACTGCAGTGGTACCTCGACAAATTTTGGTGGGGGACTTGGTGCTCAAGACAGCGAATCAGGTCATGAGGGGAACACCAACCACCAAATTTTTTCCCAAATAGGAAGGCCCGTATAGGGTGCGAGAGATCTCCGAAAGCGGATATTGCAAAATATTTCGTGTGGGATCAGACGCTATCTCGGGCCCATTGAACCTGAAATGGGTAAAGAAATATTATACATGAGACAGTCATCATAGAAAAGTTAACACTTTCAACTTTAAAACTAATTAAGGCAACTGAGTTTAAGTCCTTAAATCCAAGAAAGTTACACTTTATCTCTAAAAGTGGCGAACGTTATGCTTTCACCGATAAAAGCAAGATTTATTATTATGAAAATCTGAAACGTTATGCTTTTCGTTAAAAGCAACATGATTATTAATAAAATGTCAAACTTTCACTTATACTTGAATATTTTTTCTGATTTTAAAAGTATGGATTCAAGTGTTAGTTTGCGAAAAAAAAAACTGTTTTTTTTTCAAAATTAATGTTTGCCTTTTTTATTATTCAAATTGTTATGTTAATTTGAATAACTTGAGATTCAATATTAAGCATTTAGTCTTAAAAAAAATTCGAATTAAAGACGATTAATAAGGCTAAAGAAACTCTATCCTGATAAAAGGAATATACGTAAATGAGCTTTTTGATACAGGAATAGAAAAAACTACAAAAAGTCATGATCCAAGGGTCACGACATATCAAACTGAAGCGGGGGCAAAGCTAGGGCCTCTAATTTAGCAATGGCAGCATCGCGAGCCTTCACATTGGCGGCTTTCAACTTCTGAAAAGTTTGGATATTTGACTTTAAACTCTGAAGTTGGGTTTCCAGTTCGTTTGCAGTTTTCTCAAGATCCGAAAGTTGTTCTGAAAATGAGTTATTCTCACATTGATACATAGTAACCTCCGACCGTAGTGCAACGATCTGAAAAGTGGAACTGAGAAGATCCAACCGAGCCCGAAAGGGAGACGTATCAATGCCAACAATGGAGAAGTCATTAAGCTCACTACTAAATCTATCAAAGTCTTCGGCTCGCAAAGAATAGAAAGAAAGATTGTGTAACTCAAGAATAAGGCTAGCAAGTCGATCCAAAAAGAAAGTCTGGACGGGGGCCATGCAGATAGTCAGACGGTCAAGTGTTTGTGGAAACTGAGGTAAGAGACGATCGAGAATTTCCTAGCTAGAAGAAGATAAATGAAAACCCCTCCAAAAAATAAGATCTCCACTTGGATTGAAGGAAGCTCTAGTAAGAGCCACTTCAGAAGCTACCATAAAACCACTCGGGACAAAGGATGAAGAAACAGGTGGCTGATGTGCTGCTGATGACTCCTTAACAAAGGATGAAGAAACAGGCGGCGGTTGTTGTGTTGTTGATAAATCCTTGAAGCCTTGGTCAGTATGAGGATAACCAAGGTCATCACTAGACGGCAAGGTGGCGACAACCGGATTGAGAGCATCAAATAAAGCTGCGACTCGGCAGGTAAGGGCAAATCTTTCATCTCACTCTAAAAAAAAGAGAAAAAAAATGATAAAACATAATATATTATAGAGAAAAAAAGAAAATATGTATATATCAATTAAAGAAAATACTCACACTGATGGATAAATAGTCATGAGATACCACTGAAAGCGGAATATCAGCAATAAACTCAGACAGATTCCTCCTCGAGAAAATAGGATCCTCACCGGTACCTTCTAGACTCTCATGAGGAGGTGCTATAAGAGGACGTGAAGAGAGAGTTGTACAACCCACTACATGACCCGAACTCACATCAGATAAAGAATCCTCAGCATCAAGACTAACACGATCATCATGCGGTGAAGAAGATTCGATAGCAACAGTGATAGGCTGAGGAGGCTCACAAGCAGTGGAAGCCGTGACTATCTCACTTACAGCACCCGCAGGAAATCCAATAGGAACATCATCATCTTCTTCATCAGCATCGGCAATCTGAAAAATAAGGAAATAATGACATAGGGAAACACGGAAACAACTATATGAATGGTTGAAAGACAAATGAAAATGGTACAAATTTTACCAAAAGTTTGCGTTGTTTCTTGACCGGAACCTCAGCTGCCGACATACTAGAGCTAGCGTTATCAAGGGGGCGTTTTGCCAACGGCTTTAAGATTAGTTTTTGCCCATTTGGCATTCGTCTAATGACAGAACGACTAGCAAGGACCACGGTAGAATCTGTAAGGGGCATCACCTCTGAGTTAGTAATAGCAGATGCTCTCATTTTAGAAGAAGTAACTTTGATTTCCTCGGCAGCAAAGGATCCCTGGGGAGGAACTGGAGGAGATATCCGAGATGAAACCCGTAATGGAAGATTAAAGGTAGTAGGGACCTGTGTGGGAGGAACGTCTGGGTCTCCTGACTGAGGGGGAAGAGACTTGGACATTAAAGCCTTAAGCTCAAGAAGCCGACTACTAGTTGGCCAACGCTCTGAACGAGTATTAGTTCTAGGAGAACATAACATTCTAGCCCATTGAAGACGTTCGGGAGGAAAAGTTGGCGGCGAACAAATCATAGTATCATCCTGCCATTTTTTAAGGTTGATGAGCCAGTAGTTGCGTTCAAAAGTAGTATATCGCCCTTGCCAAGAATCATCTGGTATGACGAAATGAAGAGGGTCATAAGGAGCAGTAGATGGTTTTGGAAACTCCCATGCAAATGAGGATGATGTGGGGACAAATTGAGGAGAGCGCTCTCGTAATCCCTCTAGCAAGAGCGGCCGAAAAGTCGATTCTGGTCAAATCCAAACTGCCTCATGACTCTATGAGGAGAGTAAAGTACAGTACCAAAACAATCGTCCTCAACAAAATAGGGAAGTTTCGCAGCTCGGAGAAATATGAACCAAAAAAGTGAAGACCCAGTCAATTCCCGACATTTGAAAAATGACGGAAGTCCCTCTTATAGAAGTGAGGCATAGAACCTCCCTCTGGAATAATGGTGTATGGACGGGCAGTGAAACAGAAAAAGTCATCAATATAAAGTTGTTTCCGTGTAACAATATTGGGCGATGAAAGGGGGGATGGATATTTCCTTCGTTTCTGGGATAAGTGCACAGATGTAGAATGGACCCAAAAGTGCTCGAAGAGGAAAATCTGAAGAAAGGAACATGGAACGAAGCAATTCACGTCATACCTGAATAAATGAAAGAAATATTGATAAACAAAATATATATATATATATATATAATAAATGAGTGAAACTGAAAAGGGGTACCTTCAGATAGATTCTCTCATGGCGATGACAGTTTCATCCAAGCGACGATACAAGGTCCCCAAAAAGAGAGCAGCAAGAGGAACCTCCAAACCCCGAGACAACAAAGCCGCTAAGCTAAACATACGGGTCGAGGGACCGTCCATAGGTAACCCAAGGAAGATAAAGTGGGACAACCACATAGCCAGATAAGCAGCTAAAGGAAAAGGACAAGGTTCCTTATGAAGAGCAATTACGGACTCTCTATAAATAGAACTATTCCAGTGGCCAGACTTGTAATCCCGAAACAAATAACGGACCTAAGGTAGCCAGAAAGTCTCCGGATGGTTGGGGGACTCAAAGCCCGCTTGAAAGCTTCTGTCAAATACGCGACACATTTGGTATCCCTAGGGGACATGCTGGATGAACCACAAGAAGCTGAAGCAGCAGCAGGAAGGCTACAAGATATAATTCAAAATAAATACATAACCCAAGAAAAATGAGGATGAATGTACAAAACAGAAGAAAGAATTACTGGTAAATGGCATAGACATCCTCTAGAGTAGGGGTGAACTCCCCCCAAGCGGTGACAAATGTACATGTAGAAGAGCACCAACGTGAAATCAATAAAGTAAGGGCATCATAGTCCTGTTGGATACGAAGATCCCTACATAGTTGAACACAACGCAGAATCCCAGCTTTGTCCAACAACTTCACATAATCGGAATTCTCGAGGATCTCGTCGGTCCAAGGTTGCCATCCCTGAAGGCGACTAGATGAGTCGGATAGGAAGCGAACGAGACTGAAAGGATACTCCTGTTTTTCGATGCACATGCGGAGAATGTGAGCGGAGCAGGGAAAGCTATCCGCACTTTCATAAGATATAAATATATATATATATATATATATATATATATATTAATATTATATATCAATATATTAATAATATTTATATATTTATAATAGTTTATATTTATTATTATAATTTATAATTATAATTATTTATTATATATGTAAAGACCCAGCAAAAGAAATAAGGTTAACGGAAAAAAAAACCGACACCCTGTTACTATATTATCAGACAGTGCCATTAGTCTTGTCCACATAAGAGAAACCATACTTATCAGACAGTGATAAGTAGTCGTTATAAACAAACAGAAAAAGCCATATCCAAGCAGCCGAGCATTAAGAAGAAAAAGGGGAAGAAAAAAACGAAGAAGACATACCTGGAAGTCGTCGATCGTAGTCACCTCATTGATCGGACTCGCCTCGCCAATCGTTGTCGCCTCTAATTCGGTCACGACTTCGCTTCTCTCTCTCTCTCTCTCTCTCTCTCTCTCTCTCTCTCTCTCTCTCTCTCTCGACTTCGAAGTTGGATGATCGATTTTCTGTTCTTTGAATCGATTGTCGATCGAGTGGCTAGGTTTGGCTTTCCTACAATCACTAGTTTGGCTTTCCCTGCAACGTCGTTTTTTTTAAAACCCAGTTTAGATTTGGGTCAACTCATGAGACCAAGTCGCTTGACCATCCTGGTAGTCGCCCAAGTCGTCGCTTGGTTGTCCAAGGCAAATACACAAAAGGGGCAATGCAAATGCAGACTAGGAAATAGAAAAGATTAAAGACTATACTCTTTGCAGAGGTAGAAACCGTCCCCCCACCCCCCACCCCCCACCCCCCAAAAATAGAAAAAAAAACACACATCGATATATTTGTTTTAGTGAGGAGGGATAGCTCATCTCACGTTACCCTTGCGTCTTGACCATAGTTACCAGATACTCTTAATGTCCTAACAAACAGCATATTAATACTTGCATATCCAAACATGGTACTCTTACGTCCACGTACTCTAAATTTAACATATCGCATCTTGTATCTCTTTCGTGAACCGATTTGCACTTGATGCAACATTTCTATTGCAATAAAAATAAATACAGACTCGAGGGTAATAACAGCATACACTCGGATCAAATAAATAGTAATTGGTTTAATACAATACAAATATTTGTATTAAAAAATATATATACATATATATAGGGAATGATCCATAGCATGCATTTGCTATGGATACTTATAGGGTATACACCATCTATACCATTGAAAATAAGAAAGAACGGCCAGAAATAGAAATTGAAAATCGACGTTCGCTACTATTAGTAACAGACGGCAAGAAAAATATTTAGAGTTCGCGACTAATATTAGCAAACGCTTATTAGAATGGATGTGACTTCACCAATATATGTTTAGGTTTTATTAACCAGGGTTTAAGATTTATTAACCAGGGTTTAGAATTTATTAACTAGGGTTTAGAGTTTATTAACCAGAATATCAGCAACTTGTACTTTCTCAACTTTAATAAACCCTAAATTCTGATTTATAAACCCTAATTAATAAACTCTAACCCTGGTTAATAAACCCTTATTCTGATTAACGTTCAAGCGGACATCGATTTTTAGTTTCTAATCCTGGCGTTCATTCATATTTTCAATGGTATAAATGATGTATGCCCTATAGGGATCCATAGCAAATACATGTTATAGTTCATTACCCATATATATATACATACATGTATATATATATATATATATATATATATATATATATATATGCGAGTATAAGTTTATGTCTGCATAGAGAAAGCGAGACTCACACAAGAAGCATATCCGCAACCAAATAGAGTACAAGTTATTTACAATATGTGACAGCGTCCCAGATAAGCGTACTAATCAAACCCAAACCAAAATAGTGAACCAACTAAACCTACTCCAACGTACCGCATACCAGGTAAGTTTACATATCGCATCCCTGTACCACATACCGAAACGCACCATGAACTGGGCAACACTGCTCTTGACCTGACACAATCTATAAATGAATGTCCTTACTCATGCTTCTGTTCGTTTTTTAACAACACCTCAACTTTTTCGCCTCAACTTCCAATCTACAAAGCCGGCTACAACTGCAGGGAATGAAGGCTTTTCTTTCCTGTCCCCTTATTACTAAACTTGTTTCACATACAGAAGATGCTGAAAGAACTAGAGCTGGCAAAAGCAATATATGACATATTATTTGCCAAAAGTGGATTCTCCTAGATTCGAATCCATGTTGTCATATTTTGCAACCCAAGCCTTAACCACTTCAGCAAGCAATAACCCCATATTTCTATAACTTACAAAAAAAAAACTACTTTAACATCATTCTTAGCAACTCAAAGAAGCAGCCATGACAGGACCAGAAAGTAAACCTCAAATAAAAGAATAATAAAAATTAATAAAAACTAAACCATAGTTTAGAATTAAGAAGAAAACATACACTTCTTAAACTAAGAAACTTCTAGCAGAAGCAGAAGAACAAACTTTTAAGGACAAGGTAAAGACAAACACCACAATTAAACGGGTACTTTACAGGGAGTGGAGATAATCCCAATTTTATAGCTAATAAACTACCCACGCACTAATATTAATTACAGTACAAATTATTTACTTGAACGAAATTAAAGATCAAAACAACCACGAGCATCTCACCCGAGTCAAATAGCTACTTGATTAGCATGGAGGCGTATCATTTATTTGCTTTTATATGATAATTTATTTCCATGTACTATATTAGTCCTTTATTGATTTGATTGAGATAAATATTTTTTTGGTCACTCGTCAACTTACAATTTAGTCACTCAACTTTTTTTTTCTTATAGTCAAGTCAACCCACTGAACTTTTGTTTTCTTACAAACCGTTAAGTCATGTTGACTTTAAACGGTTTGACCAATATAATGTCGAGTTGTAAAAAAAATGTTGATGCGACAATAATAATCCAACGTGGAATATAATAATAATAATAATAATAATAAAAATTCTGATAGTAATAATAATAATGATAGTTCTGATAATAATAATAATTCCGATAATGATAATAATTTTGATAATAGTAATAATAATAATTCTGATAATAATTATAATTTCGATAATAATAATACCGGTGATAATAATAATAATAATAATAACATAGATAATAATATTATTTATAATTTTTATGGTTTATAATTTCCTTAATTATATTTTCTAATAATTACATAAAAATTAATTTGATATTAACTATAAAAATAATTAAATATTTTTTTTAATTTATAATAATAATAATAATATCGATAATAATAATAATAATAATAATAATAATAATAAAACAGATAATAATAATAATAATAATAGTAATTCCGATAATAATAATAATAATAGTAATAATAATAATATCGATAATAATAATAATAATAATACCGATAATAATAATAATAATAATACACATAATAAAAAATTATAATTTTTATGATTTATAATTTCCTTAATTATATTTTCTAATAATTACATAAAAACTCATTTGATATTAATTATAAAAATAATTAAATAAATTTTTTTCATTTATGCTATTGTATTTTATTTTATTTTACTAAGTTTTTTATTTATATTTTATTTTAAAAGATTTTCTTTCATTTTCTCCATAAAATTTGTTCATTTCCACTTGAGCGTTGAAACTTATGCATAAAAATTCCTTGTCAACTTTCTCTCTCCTATGTGTCAAATTCCGTTAAAAGTCAATGGACTTGACGATTTTTGTAACGGTTTGTAAGAAAACTAAAGTTCAGTGAGTTGACTGTAAGAAAAAAAAGGTTTAGTGACTCATTTGTAAGTTGACATAAAGTAGAGTGACCAAAAAAACATTTATCCCTAATTTGATTGAATGACAATACTCTCTCTATGGATAAACTAAAGTTGTGCTCAATGCAAGTATGAAACAAATAAACCTTAAGAATTGATCTTGAGCTGCACTGAAGGCCTAAATTAAAGGCTTGCCTATAGAAGTGGAGAGCCCATATATTATGATAACAAATTTAACAAATCAGCCATCGCCTTTATTCTTCCATTGATTTTTTCAATGGACTAGTACAAATCCAAGAAAACAAAGTTTAAGTCTTACCAAACTGAGCAGGATTGCACTACTCAGCGACAAAAGCTTACTATTTCTATCAACAAAGTCTGCCAAGCCTGCAATGTGTATAAGATAATCTAATGAAAATTCTGTATTAAGTGGAAATTGAATAGTAGTAAAACACTAATTACAGATACCTTCTTAAAGTTGTCACACAATGTACCTTTTTATTTATTTGTTTGTTTGGGGGGGGGGCACTATAATATCACACAATTTAGATATATTACATGGAAGAAATACCCAACTGCTGTATATTAGTAGCCAGATAAAAAAATTAAATGGTTATTTTTCCAATTCTCCTTGCTTTATATTTGTATAATTTAGATTCTAAGTTTTCGCTCTTATCTAGCAAAACCTTACCATTTACCTTAAACATAACTTCATATACTACAAACAAAAACAATTCATTTTCCTTCCTCCACTTTACTGATATTCAGCCAACAATTCATTCCCTTCCTCCACATTTGGGAGAATATAGTTATGATTTTTATACTCTCAAACAAATTCCTTAAAAGCCATAATATCACTAAATAATCTGATTATGAGAATCTTTAGCTGCACCAAACAGGGCCACAGATTCAATACTTGCCAAGTTCCATTAATCTACTTCATTGTCAACATAATTTATTTAAAGAAAAAAAGGGGAAAAGTTACAAGTTTGGAGGTCAAGACTTTGATCCAGCGGAAAAACACAAATTAAGAGGTGAAGAATGCTTACCTTTGAAGGCCTCACGAAAAACCTGTCATCAAACATACAAATTAATCTCAATATAAACTGCCACCATAACGCAATTGTAAATTTGAATGATCATACTCAGATATTAGGAATTCCTCTCAACACATGAATGCATATTGAGAATTAATCAAAATAACTTTTTAGAATACTATTATTATGGTTGTGCTCTACCATAATAACTAGAGGTCACGTGATCAAATGTTGCCAACTCGAAGAGGTACCCACACAAGCTTAGGATATTGTGGACGAGTTGGAAGTGGAGTTGGAATAGATTTCGGGTATGTACATTTTAAAAGTGACATTCTTTGATCCAGGAAAAGTTATGAGGACCCACAATATATCAAATCGAATCCAGCGACGAGCTCAACAAGCCCTACAACACTCAGTCTACGGCCATGACATATTACGTTTAAGCCCGAAAAACTAGCTTTAAATTATATTATCGTAGGTGAAAGTTTTGCTCAAACTTTAGTAATTTGTTTTCGTTATTTATTTCCTTTCTCTTGATTGATGTTGGAGAGTAGTATAGGAGAATAAATATGCTTTCTAGGGTTTCTTATCAGATACGTTTGATTAATCTGTTGATATTATCTTTTATTCTGTTTGTGAGTTCATTATTTTCCTTGTAGATTCAAGGGTTTTATCTCATCGGCATTAGAGTGTGTTAGGATCGCTTATAAGTAGTCAAACGTACTTATAATCAGTTTCAACAAGAAGCAAAAAGTGTTTGGTAAACTGACTTTAAAACTACTTATAATCACTTTTTATGAAAATAATAAGAAGCTCCAATTTGAAACTTCTAATTATTTGTCAAATCTAATAATCATGTTTGACCAAGTATATTACTAATATATCCTTATTAATTTTAATAATTCCAACCATTACTCGTATTTACTTTTTAAAACATTATTTTTTAGTAATTTACACTTGAAATAAGTGATTAATAATTTTTTTATACCAAACATTTTTCACTTATTACTAATTTAAGTGCTTTTATTACCAAACACAAACTAATTTTTAAAAATTAATTATAATCAAAAGCACAAATTAAAATAAATAATCACATTTTTTAAGCAATCACAAACATACTCTTAGTATAATAACCAATCATTCACGTTTGTGTGTTACAGTTTTAACCGTATTCCGCAGCATCAACTTATTTTCTTGATATCGTTTCAAGACATACATGCCTTTTTTTGTTATTTTTACAAAAGGTTTAAATGTTTCAGAACTAATAAATTGAAGGCAAAGTAAAAGAAAGAACACAAGCAAAAAAAAATGTCAACTACAAGAGCTACTACATACCATGTCCCATGTTAAAATCTCAAGCAAAAAGCAAGAAAAAATAACAAAATGAAACACAAGTACATTTTTTCCAAACCAGCAAGTTACTTCCACTAAGCTCTGAATCACCAAAATGTTTCTTCTCTGAAGGGTATATTTAAAAAATTCTACAAAGGCAATGGAGGTATTACCTTCCCCAAGATAACAGGGACTAAAAGTGTGACAACGAGGCTTCTGAATAACTGCCTTGTAGGAACAGATATGCCGACTCCAGCAGCTACAAATTTGGAGATAGAAAAAGGGACCTAATATGCGAACTATATTAGGAGTTTTGTATTAAAGTAAAGTAGAAAAACTCATTAAATTTAAATTGTTGGATATAAGACACAAAAATTGCATATATATATATATAGACAAGAAACTAATTATCTTACAATATATAAATAATCAAACATGGATACATAGATGAAGAAATAAAGAAAAGATAACCATGCGACTGCCAATCTCCCCCTCTTTCCTCTCATCTTCTGATCTCCTTTCTGTTTCTCAATCTCTCCCTCTTGATGTCTTTTTTCCTTTCATCTGATTTCTTGATTATCTCCTCATGGTTAGTTTTAATCATTTGTCAAATGGAAATACCCTAGGCTATGTTATTTAAATTCCATAATAATAGAATATATTTACTATTATAATAAAACTAATATATTTTAATCTCATAATAACATATATATTTAATATTATAATGAAACTAATATATTACATAATAACAGTGCTATTGAACAAATATGTTATTATTGGTAAAGGTATAAGTTTAAACGATATTTTTTTATCAAATCATTTAATTAATCCTGAAAAAAACAAACATAACATGGAATTATTTTAAGTTATCCCATGAATAATCCCATAAAAACAAATATGTGACTAAAACTATTTAATCCAAGGATTAATAGTATTCCCAAGGATTATAATTCTAGGATTATAATCCTTGCAAACAAACATAGTCCTAGTTCTGAACTTTCTAGATCTACAGATGACTTAGAAATTCAATCTCATACCTTGGTGGATGCTGATGGTCTGGATATGCGTAATATGCCTCTCAAGAGGCCAAAATGGATCAGGATGATCCTCATCTAGAGAATGCTAGCTCTGAAGGGATCTATTGCTGCAAATCAGAACTTGCAAGAGCTTCAACTAGTTTTTCTAGCAGCCCATAGCCTCTCAAAAAGATCGAGATGAAGCTGTGTTTGAAAGGAAAAAGAATGCAGATCTGCTTGCCTTCATTCAATCTCTGGGTTTATCGATTTAGGATGTTAATTCCTTTGTTAATGATAGCATATTTTCCAAATGTTAGAAGGGTTGAACGTTCATCTTCTGAGCCCTTAGATCCAAATGGGAGTAGGCATTGCTACACCTCTTGTTATTCAGGCAAGTAAACTTCAATCTCTGTTTCACTCGCAGGCTGGTCAAACTGTAAGTACTAAAGTTGCTGAGAGAGCACATGGGCTTTGTCCTTCATCTTCTGATGTGGGCATCGGTAATTCTCTCAAGAATAACCTCATCTCTAATAAAGTTGGTTCTGATGAAAAAAAATGTGCACGTGAGGGGCTAGAAGAGGGTGAGCTGGTGTCTACTGGTTCTGGAGATAAGGCCAATTCCCCTGCTCCAAGGTTATGGAGTTCTCATGTTGCTTCTGAAGGTAATTTTCAAATTTTAAACCTCTCATATTTCCCTCCTTCTGAAAATGGGCAATTGTTATCAAACCTCCTCCTGATATTCTCAAAAAAGGACATGATCTTTGGGCTTCTAGTTTGGTTGGCTACTTTCTGCACTCCAAACTGCCTTAAAAAGTGGTAAAACCTGCAGCATTTCGTCTTTGGGGTAACTATGGCTTGCAAAAGGTCTATCTTCATGCGAATGGTTATTACATTCTCAAGTTCAAAACTGTAGCAGACAGGAATAAATGTGCTAGCACTTGGGCCTTGGTATATTTCAAATAGACAATTTGTTCTCGAGTATTGGAAAGAAGGTGAGGAAATTATGAAAGATGCTTGTTCCGAGACTCCTATCTGGGTTAAATTTCATCAAGTACCTCTGTCATATTGGACTCATGAAAAGCTTAATTACTTAGCAAGTGGAATAGGCAAGCCTCTATTCTCGGATAAAGCCACAATTCAGCTGGACCCAATGAACTTTGCTAGAATTTGTATAGAGGTCAGTGTAGATTCTCATTACCTCTATCTCTGTTGCTGTTCAAGATGTTGATAATGATGCTATTAGATTTGTTGAGGTTAAAGTTGAGTATCAAAATAGGCCTCCTTCGTGTCCTTCCTACAAGACTTTTGATCACTCTCAGTTTAAATGTCCAAAGGCAAACTACCAATGGATTTCTAAAGCCAAATCCTCTGATATTCCCCTGAATGAAAATCTTATTGCTGATTCAAAGGAAATGGCAAACCCCTTGGACTCTCCTCAAGCTATGATAAGGTGGGTCAATCTGATGAGGGCTGGTCTGCAGCTAAAGGCTAAGGATAAAGGCAAAGCAGTTGTTTCTTCTTCTCCAACAAAGATAGCCAACACTTTTGGGTTGATTGCTCAGGAAATTGTCATGGAAAATTCAGACAATGACAATACCCCAGGTCCTAATCCTCTTGTGGCTCGGCTAAAAGCCATTGATGAAGTTGAAGGCAGAGAACTCAAGAATAAAGGGCTGGAAAATCCTATTACCACTCATGTTGCTAAGAGCAGGAAGAACGAAAATGGGAGGAAATACCCAAATCTTAAACTTTTTGTTATGGTGAATTTTTGTTCCTTTAATGTTAGAGGTGTAAATAAGAAACCCAAGCAGGATAATCTTAATGATTTCCTTTCAAATCACTCAATCTTTTGCTGGGTTGGTAGAAACTAGGGTTAAAAGCCATAAAGTTAGTCTTATCTCTAATACAATATTCAGAAATTGGCTATGGGATTTTAATTATGATTTCCATGCCAATGGTAGGATATGGATTGGTTGGGACCCAAATATATGGGATGTTCAAGTATTATCTAAATCCTCTCAATTCATTCACTGTTTTGTTAAATCTGCATCTCTTAATATGCATTCTTTTGTTACTACTGTCAATGGGATGAATACTCCAACTAAAAGAAAGGATTTGTGGCTCAACTCTGCTCTATTGCAACTTCTATTACTGATGCATGGTGTATAATGGGTGATTTTAATGAAGTTATCGCAACTGATGAGATTGATGGGGGTGATTGCTCGTGGGATAGAGGTATGCAAGATTTCAAGGATTGTCTTGATACTATAGCTGTTGAGGATCTTCGAGCAACTGGGGCTTTTCACACTAGGTGGAATTCTCAAGATAACAATCCAAACTATAAAAAGCTGGATAGAGTTCTGGTTAATGGTGTTTGGTTACATAAATTTACCCTCTCTGAAGTGCAGTTTGACCCTAGGGATTTATCAGATCACTGCCCAGCTATAATCCATTCAGGGCTTAATCTTCCTCACATCCCTAAACCTTTCCAATTCTTCAATTGTATGGCTGATATTGACAATTTCTCTGAGGTGGTTAGAAAAGCTTGGGATACTCAATGTGAAGGTTACCCTCTGCAAATTCTAGGTGAGAAGCTTAAATGTGTTAAGAAGGCCCTGATCTCTCTCAAAAAAGTTGGAAATGTTTCTTCTAAAGTTAGACCAGCCAGACAACTTCTTCACGAAGTTCAATCTGAGCTTGTTCAAAATCCCAGAGATTCCAATCTTCTTATGCTGCAAAGAAACTATACTGATAAGCTTTGGAAAGCTCTAATTCAAGAGGAAAAGCTGATCAAGCAGAAATCTAAAATCCAATGGCTTAAAGAGGGAGACAGAAACACAGGGTACTTTTACAATCAAGTTTAAAAGTAGATGGAATAATAACAAGATTCTTTCTATTGAAAATGATCATGGGGAGGTAAAACAAGGTCATGATGATGTCCTAGAGGTAGAAGCGAATTACTTTAGTAATTTGCTTGGCAAGCTTTACTCTTCATCTTATGAGGGATTACAGACCATGGGTTTAAACTTTGACAAGGTCATATCTTCTCAACAAGCATCCATGCTAGAAAAGGGCATTACTGATAATGAGATTTTGTCTACTCTGAAATCTATGAAATGAAACAAAAGTCCTGGCCCTGATGGCTTCAATGTGAATTTCTTTCTGAGTGTGTGGGACATTGTTGGGAAGGACTTCATTGATGCTGTTCAATCTTTCTTTAAACAAGGCTTCCTTCTCAGAGGAACCAACTTCACAGCAATTGCCTTGATGCCTAAAGTGCCAAACCCAAGTACCATGAGTGACTTCAGACCAATTTCTTGTTGCAACACCACTTATAAGTGTATTTCCAAACTTATTGCAGCAAGGCTAAAGCTTATTCTGCCTTCTATAATTTCCAGCTCCCAGGCTGCTTTTGTTCCGGGTAGAAGAATTGGGGACAACGTTCTAATGGCCCAATAATTATTTCGAAATTATCATAGAGCTCATGGACCTGCTAGATGTGCAATGAAAATTGACCTCAAGAAAGCTTTTGACTCTGTGAGGTGGGAATTTCTCTTTGATGTTCTTAATCATTTCATATTCCCTCCTAAATTCATTTTCTAGCTAAGAGCTTGCATTACATCTACAAAGTTTTCTGTAAAGGTCAATGGATCATTATGTGGTTTTTTCAAAGGAGCAAAGAGGTTAAGACAAGGGGATCCTCTGTCACCCTACTTGTTTGTAATTATTATGGAAGCTTATTCTCATTATTGCTAAGGGTTCATCAAACCCTAACTTGCAATATCATTGGAGAATCAAGCATTTGGGCATTACTCATCTTTGTTTCGCATATGATCTTATTCTTTTTTGTCATATTGATAAAAGCTCGGTTAGTACTCTTAAAGAATGTCTTCTCAAGTTTGAATCTCTCTCTAGGCTTGCAATAAATGCTGGGAAAAATATGTGATTTCTATCCAATGTTCCTTAGGAACAGGCTTCACATATCATTGACACTCTGGGGTTTCAAATTGGCACTTTACCTGCTAAGTTTCTGGGAGTTCCCCTCATTTCAACAAAATTGTGTTCTGCTGACTGTTATCCTCTAATTGAGAAGATCACAAGGAGAGTTGCTTCATGGACCAACAAATTCCTCTCATATTCTGGGAGATTGCAGTTAATTCAATCTTATTGGTCTGCTTTTTTTATCCTTCCAGCCGTAACTAGTTAGGCCAACAAAAGCATTTTTAGCAGATTTCTTTGGAAGGACCCAAGTCTTCAAAAATTTGGTTCGAAAGTTTCATGGAGCAATATTACCCTTTCTTACAAGGAGGGCGGGCTTAATATCAAAGATCTAGAAGACTGGAATAACTCCTTAATTATGCTGCAACTTTGGAAGCCGTTGACCCTAACTCAACATCTTTGTGGGCTTCTTGGGTAAAGCATATTGTCCTTCATAGTAAGTACTTCTAGTGTATCCGATTCCCAATGATTACTCTCGGACATGGAGAAAAATTCTTAAGTGTAAAGACAAAGCCCTTCCCTTTATCAGTTGCATCATTGGGGATGGATCTAAAACTAGCCTATGGTTTGATCCTTGGATTAACTCAGTTCCTCTTGCAAACAGCCCACATGATCCTCTTATTACCCAATCTGGGCTTGGAGCTCATGCTCTGGTGCAATACATTATAGATGGTTCTGACTAGTCTCTGCCTCTCTCTAACCGTCATGCTGTTGGATCCTTCAGAACTAAATTCGACTACTCTAGGCACTGCAATTCTAGTGTGCCTGATAAGTTAACTTGGGATAACAATGATTCTGCAGCAGTAAAAGCTCATAATATTTGGAGCACTATTAGGAAACGAGGGCAGCTTGTTCATTGGTATTCAACTGTATGGCGTAAAAGCTTAGCTCCTAGATTCTCATTTATATTATGGCTGGCTTTCCACAAAAGGATGAGAACCTTCGATATTCTTGCAGGGTATGGGTTAGAGGTGGACACTACATGCAGATTATGCGAAATCCACAATGAAACATTTGATCACCTGTTTTTTAATTGCTCCTATTCTTACCAAGTGATGTTCTCGGTTCTAAGGTTCAGTTGATCTTCCCATCACAATTTTTTGTGACAATACCTCTGCCATTGATACCTGTTCCAATCCAGTCTATCATGCTAGAACCAAGCATATAGAGCTGGATTGCCATTTCATTAGAGAGCAAGTTCACAAAGGCAACATTGTTCCCACTTATATACCTTCGAAACTTCAAATAGCTGATATATTTACAAAAGCACAGGGTAGGCAGTTACATTGGGAGTTTTCTAGCAAGTTGGGGCTCAGCAATTTATGTCCACCTCCAACTTGTGGGGGGCGTATTGAAGATATTCCACAAACCAATTCCACTACTGTTCCAAATATTCGATATACAGCAAATGTCAATACTAGTCAAGCTATGCAGCACCACAGTATGAAGACTCAAATGCAACATTGTCTACAATACACTAATGCCTCTGTACAGCTAGACAAGTGTACAACATGGATATAATAAGTAACTTCAGTAATGCCATGTGTCTTTAGTTGATAGGTAGTTCATAGCTAAGTTAGGATTGCTGATGTAATAGCTTAATATAAAAGCTTCCTCTGCAAGTTGTAATTCTTCAAGAAGAAATGAGATGGTTTTCTTATGCTCTACATCTTCCAATTTTCTCTCTCTAAATTTTATGATGAATGATGAATTTGTTATTCAGTTTTACAAACTTTACAGTTTTCTATATAAATCATAACTAATATTTTTGATATAAAATGTAAACCTTTCATTTAAACATGATTAATATTAACAATCAAAAGATTATACAAGCAGGCCCTTTATAAAGCTCTCTCTGTGAAGTAAGCATATTTCACCATATAACTGTTAACATCTAACCTCATAATATAAATATATATGTATATATATATATAATAGCTAATATGTAATAATCAAATAGAAATATATACTGCTCTAAAATATATGATAAAAAACAATTCTAACCTCCATGAATAAATTTATAATAAATTGTCATTAAAATAATTTAAGCATTTACATGGCATAAATCTGCATTCAAACAAATTTTTAAAAAAAATCCATAACAGATTACAAGGTTATAAACATAAAATCTCAATATCAGAAAAGAAATAGAAGTAGTATTCTAATCAAACTCAAACATGGGTAAGTAGTTCTAAAATTGAAAGCAATGTTATGAGTTATGTGTTATATTAATAGACGAGTAATAGAAATAAAAGAAAAGGAATGCAGCAGAAGACCATGCAATTTGAGTGGGTTAGGCAAAAAAATCAATTTCAATTCATCAGAGGTGACTTTGATTTCTTTGCCTAGGTTTATTGAGGATGGAAAATTTTTATTCCTATTTTTTTAACCTTTGCAATATATATATATATATATATATATATAATTATTAATTTATAAATGGTGTCAAATTTATAAATTACGGTAAATATTAATTTTTTTAAAAACTAATTTTTTCCCTAACCAACACAGTAAAAATGAATTAGGTATGTTACAAAACACACTATATAGGCAAACAATAAAATAACATATATCTTAATAAGAAAATACAAAAATAAGTTATTGTTTACCTTTTTATGTACTCCAATTGATTTGACCTTAGAAATATTATTCATGAATTTTTTGGGATTAATCTTATTTAGTTGTTGGTGATAAGATGAGAATAATTTAGTAAAAACAAATGAAAATGGCTAGACAGATTAGTATGTTAAGTAGGAGTTTAGAGGGTATTTAAGAAATTTGAATAAGGAATATAATTGTTGGACAATAAACCACACTTAATTGGGTGAGACTAACCGTTTGTGTGGACGGATTTGAGGTACGTACCAAAAGTGGTAACTTGGTGGTTTTTAAACAACAGGTGGTGTGATATGCAAAAGTGGTAACTTGGAGAACAATTGAATTTTATAAGCATGTAAGTAATTGAAACTGGAAAAAAAAATATACAAGGAGAGGTCAAGAAGAAATGCATAATTAGAAGAGAGTAGGAGGTAAAATCTTCTGAGTGAGACCAAAAATTTAAATTCACTATGGAAAGAGTCTACAAAGAAGTAAATAGTGTTTATTTTTGGATTCCTTATCAAGAAATATTTATTGAAAATAATTTTAAAACAAGTGCGCAGAAAAGTTTATCCAGACAAGATCTTATCCTGCCACTAGAATACCTATTGTATAGCATTTTTCGACTTAGGTGTCGTAGTTCACTTAAATCCAGATGCATGGTAGAGGATGAAGGGTAAGAAGGCATAGAAAATCGTAGTTCAAAAAGAATAAGTCAATAAGATACCATTTGTATCTTGAACATGAAACCTACACATAATCTATCACTTATACATCTAAAGTAAGCTGTGTAAAATAATGCATGACACAATAAATCAAACTTCCACTATCCAAAAGAAAAAGTACACTATCAATACAAATCTAAACTCTAATATGGTATAATAGCTCATGAACTTACCATCAGAATTCCTAACAGATTAGACATCAAAGTCATTGCAAGGGCAAGAGCAGAATTTCCTCCAGCAAGCTGCATCTCAGAAATTCAAACCACCATCACACTCAAACCAACTTTTCCCGGTTAATAATTATGAAATGACATAGTAAGGGAAATTTAGTAATGGTACCCGAGTAAGTGCCACTCCACTTGATAATGTTGTTGGCATACAGCTGAATATAGCCAGTCCTGTGGAAACCAGAAAGGCACCAAAAAGTGTGCAAAGAGGCTTAGGAATATTGTAAAAGATTGCTTAAGCACAATGTTGACCCCCACCCCCACAACTCCCCCCCCCCAGAAAAAAACATACACAGAAGCAAAACACTTGAAGATTGGACAAACTATTCAATTTTAATTATCCGTTTAACTTCATCCACAAACTCAAATTGAGGTCTTTCAATTTGTTAATTGAGAGGCCCCTAATTCGAGGAAAATACGAAGTGTCAACAGGAAGGAACATAAAGAATCAGTGTTGAAACTGATATTGAGTCGACAGTGTAGGTGGAATGTCATTACAGAACCTGTAGATAAACAAAAGAGCTGCAAAAACTTTTTGAAATCAAAGATCAAAATTTCTGGATGAATAGCACATCCTAGGATTAAAGACCTAATGAAGCCTAAAAGGTTAAAGAAATTCAAATAACCCAATGCATATAAACTTCTCAGTAAGATACAAAGTACCAAAGAAAATTTCAAAAAGAAAACGAGCTACACCATTATTGAGGGCCTTGAAAAGAGAGAAAGCAAAGATGTTGTGGCTCATAGAACTAAAATATGATTAGGAAGGTAAGAGCGTA
Organism: Panax japonicus; assembly: GCA_020205505.1. Taxonomy (NCBI): domain Eukaryota; kingdom Viridiplantae; phylum Streptophyta; class Magnoliopsida; order Apiales; family Araliaceae; genus Panax; species Panax japonicus. Next base: position 30,927,017 of record CM035114.1, read on the forward strand.
ACTTTTGATTAGAATGGTGAACCAGGAATAATCTAGCCACCTTAAACAGTTGGAACAACAGTTGAAAACAAAATTTTCTATTACTCATTGTAAAAACATGAGTGATTTACAAAATAGAACTCCATTTCAATCAACATGATTTAGATCAGATATAAATATGATATAAATAACCTAATTAGAGATTACTTGTGACAGCCCGAGAAATCGGATAGCCTTGCAATTAGGTTTTGATGTAAATATCTAATAAAATAAAATTTTATGGATATTAATTTTGTTATGTGATTGTGGATTGATTAATGACCTAGGTTACATGTTACGTGATTAGGTACAAGTGTTGGGAGTTTTTGGGAGAAAATAAATTTTTTCGAGAAAAACATTAATACGTTATACATAAAACGCAGAAAACGCTAATAAACGTTCTTTTTCGAGAATTTCAAATTATGTCATAATGTTTATTTAAGATTTTGAGATGAAATCTCAAATAAAAGTTTTTTCAGGAAAAAGACATAAAAATACTATTCAACCGAAAACGCTTTTGCATTTTCTCAATTTTTCGAATAATGCGCCAATGTTAATATGTGGAGGAAAGACGGAATATCTAATAAAATTTAGAAACGAAAAATGCAATTTTTCAGTTGTGGAATGAATTTGGAAAGTTAGCAGAGAATAATGCGAGTTAGGAAAACCTTAGTGTTAAAAACCTAAGAGTTGAAACCTAATAAGGTATATTCTAAGAATATGTTGGGTATAAAGTATATTTCAAGAATATGTTAGGGATGATTTGAAAGCTTTAAAAGGTGAGGGGAAAGACCTTAGAAAACTTAAGTTGGGTGACCAACTTATAAGAAATGGAAACTAGCTTTTATATAAGCAAACTAAAGTATTATCTCTTTCATTTTCACCAAAATTGGCCAAGTGTAAAAGAGAAAAGAGAGAAAGCAAGAGAAGAAGCTTGAGAGCTTGAAAAAGAGAGTGACGGATTTGTGAGCAAAGGAGGATTAAGAGCTAGCTTGGATCAAGCACAAAGCTAAACCGAAAACTCTTCATCTCTTTAATTTTCATAAGAGTTTGATCAGTTGTTGTGGTTGTTTATAGTGGATCATGAAGGATACGGAGGAATAAGGTGGTTGTGAGGTTTATACGTTAAAATCACCAAAAATATGCATAAGTGAACGAAGATCAAAAATCGTAAGCCTATGCGTAAGGATGAACAAAAACTATGTAGAGGACTTTAATCGGACTAAGGAAATCGTTAGTTCGTGAATTGTATATGGAAATCCAAGTAGGAAATATACGTGTATGTGTTATGGAAATGTTCCAATTGGAACTGAGTAAAAACACGCTATAACAAAATTATGGCGAAATTTTTTTGTAAATTACGTTAAACGGTGAAAAATGGCTCACAAGGGGGTTTTGAGTCAATTTTCCGACGAGTTAGGAAGCCGGAAAAATTATTCTGCCCGGGAGGATTTAAAGAGCTTATGACAGGGAAGAAATAGCCTCTGAAATGAGTTCATTCCGATAACGGACCAAAAAGTTACGTGACTCGGAAGTAAGCCTATTTGAACTTCAGAATAAAAAGTTAGAAAATTTCAAATTTTAAGGCTATCGCCGCAGCTCTGCCTCTTGGTGCCGCAGCGTTGAAGCCCTTGGTCGAGACAGCACCGCGGCTCTGCATCATAGCGCCACAGCTCTGCAAGTTCTGGGCTAGCCAGCATCGCAGCGTTGCAAGCCAGCGCTTACTGCAGTTGGTTGGTAATTTCGTTCATGTGTTCGAGCGTCAGATGTTCGTATACACTTTATACAATGTCTATAATGATGAATAAGAGTAATTATAAGCGTTGAAAGTCAAGTTTTAGGCAATGTAAAAGACGTAGAAGGCTTATGGGTGTTTTAGGCCTATGTTTGAGTATACCACTTGGACAATGGCCAAATGAAATTGAACTAATGGCGTATAAATGTCAAGTTGTCGAGGCAGGTGTTGCCAAAGTAATAAGTAATCGGATTCTTATGAAATGGACTTTATAAAACATAAAAAGTATTAAAACTAAACCATGAGAGACATTAATACGTAGCTACTTGGTATGTCCATGTGCACTTATATGTGTAGGACGTTTGAAGGACAATTAAAGTAAAAGGATAGCAGACGCTTAAGGCAGATTTCTTGAACTTTCTCATATTTTATTGAGTAAGTTTCTAACTCTTGTTTAATTATTAATATTAAACAAGTTTCCTATCTTCATCAATTATTGAATTGAATGCAAGTTTCATGTCTTTGTGAATTGTATTATAATTGTACAAGGTGTTTAACTATGAATTGTGTTGTTTGCCAATATTTGCACTTTTGTGCTTTTGTGAAATATTGTTCTATTATTGAACTGTTCAGATTATTAAAGTTCTGATTTACTCATGAATTATATGATTAAGTCCATGATAATTATTTTGATAGGACACATGTTGAGTATTAGAGGAGAACAGAGACAAGTTGGTGTCGAGATGTACTATATAGGGAAGATAATAGAATGAGGATCTTTAGGATCACTTAATTAAGATAAGTTATGTTTGAGAATAATAGGGTTTTAAGTTATTCTTGTTTATTCAAGTTGTTTCTCAACTATTGTTCTGTTGATGAAATTTTCAAAGAATATTAAATTGATTCTTGATTTTGTTGTTTATTCAACTGCTTTAACTTGTTGGGCAATTAAATGCTCACTCTTGCAAAACTCTAAACCTTTTGCAGCTAGAGCAGACTGACTTGAGTAACCAGATGGTGTTCAACGAAAGGAATTCGTTAATTATCAGATGTACATGTAGTATTACCAATTGTAATATAATGGAGGGATGTAATTGTAATATTTTTATGATGTATTATTCATTGATATTATGATTTGAAGATGTTAAGGAACTAAACTGGGATTAGAAGTGATATGTTGTAATAATGTAGTAATTACATTCATGTCTTAAGATTCTACTGGATGGGTAGAACCGTGACGCACCGAACTCAAGTTTGAAGACAAACCCGGGTTTGGGGGCTTCACATTACTATTAAGAAGAAAAAAAACTAGATGACTCATGAAGCAATGGTTTGATCTCTATATTGATAATATATTAGCAGTTATGCGCTGTAGTAACTTGCACCAAGCATTTGAAATTCTTATTTGCCTCCCTCCTAAGCCATATCTAACATGGCATAACATATCAAATGTAAGCTTCTACTAAAACCTCAGTCCATGTTTCCAGCCACCAATTATAAAAGGATTAACTCCAATTAAAAAAAGTGTGGAAAAGTTGTACTTCAATACTTTAAATCTTTTTCCCAATTCTAATCATACTTGAGAGTCTCCTTTGAGCTTATTTAGCATATGTTGGGATCAGATAACTAAGAGATTTGAATACCTTTAGAACATATCCAGGATTACTCAATAACCTAACCATTTCAAAGTGGCTGTGATACAGGCGGGATGTGCCCATTTACTTCCAGCCAAAAAGGTATTTGGAATGAATTCAGACAAGTATAAATTGGTATACTCTTAATCGAGGCTTAAAGAAGTCATGACTGCAAGTACAAAAGTCATACCTGTGACAAATTCTTGAGGTTGGAGCTGAAGTTGAACAATAAACCTGGAAAATAAGGGAGTAAACAACAAAATAGAACCCTGCACTAACATAATACGTATGAGAAGAATTCATCATCCTCCTACATCAGAATTTTATTTACTGTTCAATACTTTGAAAATATAAAAGTATGTGCACTGGAAAATTACTTCTTTACTCGATAAAGAATCAAAAAAAAAACAAATATTCTCCTCTTTTTCACAAATGGCGAAGAAAGAAGAAAGAAAGACAAATGTGAAAAACCTATAAAAATGATAATGCATCCAAACAATTCTAATCATACCAGTCCAAAGAGTCCAACAGGCCACGCTTCAGCTGCAGCACCAATTTCATCACTACGCAATGTCAACCCTAAATAACAGAAAATATGAGGATTGTCTCATCAAACAGTACAGAAGAACCAAATATATAAGACCAGTTTCTTACCTGAGATTATAAATATCCCGAAAGTGCTAAATTTTGAGAGAGAATATTTATCAGCAAGACAACCTAGGGTAGGATTTGCAAGTCCTACTGCAACTCCACCAACAAGAGCTGCACGAAATATTAAACAGACCAACTTTTAGCTAGGTATTATATGAAACAGGAAAGATGCAGAAATCGATACATAAATCAAAACTGGTAGGAGATAGAAATCCCAAAAGAATAAATGAACAACCAAGTGAAATAAAAGATGACCATTCTAATATAATAGTTGCCAGAACTCAAAAAGCCTTGTGTAAATATTTGGGACCATTATTAAAGTCATAATTTATCATTATGCTCTAGATATACTATACAATCTAGCAAGTCATGCGTTAAAGCTTTAAATACTTGGAGCTGTGGTTGCTGCTTTGCATTCCAGGCTTTCTGTCCTTTTGGGCATATAAGTTCTAAGCTGAGGATACACAAAATGAAGAGTGCCGGCATGTAAAGTTATTTTCATATTGGACCGATTTTTTTGGACTTCTGGTGAAGCTTTTCCCTTTCAAATCTGTAAGTAATAACTTACTGGCTTTTTTTTCTTATCTATCAAAAGATTAGCAAAAGAAGAAGATACTGCATCATCTCCTAGTTTCAATTGAAACTCTAGCGTTTGTATGATTGAATTTTTTTGTTACCCAGACAAGTTGCTGTGCTTTCGGTTTGTCAGGTTGCTGGCTTAACTAGTTATCATGATTCATGGTCTCCTCTAAGAATGTCTTCAAAGTCTCATACATATACTTAGATTTGTACTCTCTCGGTCATAAAGAGTGTTATATATAGCTCTTTTAAGTATTCAGGTTTTCAATATTTGTATGTTTTTTTTAATTAAAAATTGTCGTAATAAATAGTGTTACTATAAAAAAGAAGTATAAAAACTGAAAAACTATGTGCAAGTGTAATGCTGCAAATAACACACATAAAAAATTTAAAGAGGAATCCTTTGCAGCGCAGAGGTAGTATTAGTACTGAGTTACACTGAACAGACTAGAGTCTTATGGTATTGAGCTTGAAGGTAAGAAGGCAATGCCTTCTTAAAACCGAAAAAATCAAGAGCATTGTTGGCTTTGAAGTTCAGCCTGTCTTCTTGTCCAAATAGAGATTGAAGAATAAGCTTCTATTTACAGGATTTGAAGGCCCTTAACTCTTTCTTATTATTAGTGACACATAATTGAAGCTGTTTTGCACTAGTACTCAGTCTTGTTTGAATATTCAATTTTACATCATTGAAATTAATTTCAGTCAGTTAGACTCGTGAGGAAAAGGAAAAATAAATAATCTCTATATACACACAACAAGATTATCAAATGTAGACACCCCAAATTTCATTTTCTTTTTACTAATCTTACAGTAGGGCAAAAGTGTAATTTCACCCCAGCAACAACCCCGCGGGAGGACAAAAGTGTGATTTCGCCCTAACAACAACATGTTCAAGAAAGGATCGTCGAGCTGAGAATGAGGTCATAAGAAATCACCACAGCGATCCCCGAGCCACAGACAAACTATTAGACTATCTCGCTGACTCCGGATGATACCCGTCTACTTTTCGCTTCATCTTCTCGGATCCGGAAATAATCATACTTGATGTCATTACGAAGCCCTCGAAAAGAGCTTTCCAGAATCGTATGGCACGTCTCCCAACGATTCCCAGATTGCAAGATACATATGTCTCAGTAGACAGCACAGAGACCGAAGGCGCGAACTTCGAGGCAATAGTGCCCACTGGGCCAGCCGTAGGTGTACCTGCAGCTGGTCCCAAGGCCTATAACCCAGCAGTTTCAGCTCATTTCCAGCAGATCTAGAGCGAGTTACAGAGAGAAACAGCGAGTTTTAGATAGAGAAACCCTCGGGTCTAAGCAAAAATACTCCAACTCTTAGTTCTATATAGCATTATACATATAGATCTTGTTCTCATAAGGTTCTATAGTTCAAATACAAGTATTGGAGAGTTTATTCCATCATTTTGGAGGTGATAACCCCCTCTTTGTTCATTGTTTTAGCATAAATATGTGAGATCTTTGTAGATCTATGTTTGTTTAGTGTTTAGATCCATATATTGTTGCTATTTATATATATACACACACACACACACATATATATATTGCTTGGTTGTGTAGATCTAACCATTTTATCAATTATTTTGTATATATATAGTTGATATTTGAAGATTTTAGCTAGATCTAACCAGATCTAACTTTTAACAAATTCAAAAGCCTCATGGCTCGATCCTATATGCTAGATCAACTCGGATCTAGGCTAGATATAGCCGTTTTCAAGTACTTTTTACCACCCCGCAACCCAAGATCCCGATCTAGTGGGAAGGGGGTTCTAACTATTCGCACTCAAGGATTCGAACAAGTGAATCACTTGCTAGCGGGATTAGAGTATATCTATATATATTTGGTTTTAGATCTATTTTGTGCAGGCCTTTAGACATTCCAATGTGAGCCTAGGAATCATGGGGTCAAGATCCACAAATCGGATCTTGACTTCCCATGATGGACATATTTCAGTTGTAAAATCAATTTTCAATATATTGTACATGTAATTTTAGGCCTTAAAGCGACCTCGAGGGCCTCGTCCCGAGAGGTAGGGTTTAAGGCCCCATATTAGTGAAATCATGATTGTGGGTGCTCGAGCTCACTTAGATGGCTTTCATGCCCACAAGTAACACGTCCCTTGTAGTTGGTAACTTTAAATTTGTCACCAAAAGATGATTTCCAAATCAAATTAGTAAAGATTTTATAACATACAGATCGCATCGGGGTGGATAGACTTAGGATTAAAAATCAACCAAGATTAGAACCCCAAGTTTCCACACTACCTCCAATGATGCTTAGCATCCAAGTCCAAATAAAAATCAAGCAACGCCGCTCCCAGGCGAAAAAGAGGTTTACTTAAAGTTAAAAAATTGGAAGTAACAAAGAGTCTCGATTCCTATTTGATGAAAGGTTTGAAAACTATGTTTTCCATAACATCAATTCCAAATGCTTTATCTAAAAATAAACTTTTCTTTAAATCAAATCATTCGTGCATAGTTCCAAAAAGGTTCATCACTACTTTTATAATAAAGCACAATTTCGATTCAAAGTATCAAAGGTTCGTGCATAGGTCCAAAGAGATTCAACACAACTTTCAAAATAAAGCACTTAGGCACAATTTCAATTCAAAGTATCAAAAGCTTTCCCAAAATCACACACACACTTCACAATTAGGTAAACAACAAGATGCAGTAACCGTGGTTTCACAGAAGTAGAGGGCGCCTAACACCTTCGCTTGCTTAAGCATGCCCCCGAACTCTATGAATCTCGGATTCCAGACCAATTTTACGAGTAACATATTAGGCCATATTGCGAAAACCTCAAAAATCTGGATGAGTTGGTACATCCATTTAAACTTATACCAATTGGAGGCTCTGTCTAGTTCGGCCCATCATAAAAATCAATCTTTTCAAATTCATCGGCATTTATGTCGGTCTTTTCCTAAAATCTCACCCTTTAAATAAATTAATCAACATTGCGAAATACAAAAAGAGTAGAAACACATCAAATTTAGAAAAGGGAATATCCCCAGCATCGACATCAAATACTCCCTCCATTCCATAATATAACATCATTATTAACTTTTTGATATTTTCAAATTCAGAATTAACACTCTTTTAATAATATAATGATGAATATTGTAAACTATCTAATAAATAAAAAAGTAATACTAATTATAACATTTATTATTTTCATAATATGTTTAATTTTTAATGAGTTTTATCGATTGAGTTTTTAGAGACTTTTAGAAGTATTGTATACTCCCTCCGTCCCTTAATATAAGTCGTTTGAGAACTTCGAGTAAGCATTAATTGTTTAGTTTCCAATACTATCCGAAGTATTAAATATAATTTTGGTTCTCTCTTTATTTTTTGCCCAATAAATAACATTCCCTTTTTTCAATACAAAGATAATATAGACAATTGATATTATATTTAATGTTATACAATCATTTCCTTAATACTTGTACACAACTCTAACAACTCTAAAACTACTTATAAGTGTTGGAACGGAACGGAAGTACTACTCAGTAAAGTCAACATGCAATATACAGACCTAAAAACATAATCATTACCTAACGGAAGAAAATTATTGGTTGCAAAACTTAACAATGGTTTTGCCCAAGTGGATTCTTCACCACGATTTGCCTGAGAATCATTCAAAAATTTACAATTCAGGGCATACAATTCAAAACTTCAGCACATATCTCACTAATTTATCATTTATCTTAAGAAGAATTGGAGGGGAAGTAACCTGGTTCGATTGTTCACTGGCTTTGATAGGTTTAATTGGAATTGAGCGGAGTTTCCAAGGAAACAACGACTTGCGCTTGGCATTGACGGACTGATCCCCGGAGAAGACGAACTGAGTTGTCGGGAAATATGTATTCCGGCGCTGAAGTGGTACGGTTCCGGTGGAAGGAATAGTGAGAAATAGGGTTTGAAGTGTTCCCGCCATTGCAAAACGGTACACTGGTAGGTGGTGAGAGGCAAAATCAAGGCTTTAAAGCTTTCAGGTTTCCGAAACAGCGAGAGGACTATCGGGTAGAATGGGTAATGTTTTTTTTGGATGGCTAAGAATGGGTAATGTTTGGATGCAGTAGTTTTTGTGTACTTGATAACTGGATCAAAACTGAGTTGAGGTGACCCAATTTTTTAACATTAGGGGGGAATTCTTTGGGTTTTTGAATTACAGATAATACTTGATAAATTAATAATCGGGAAAAGGTCTAAAATACCCTGATGTTTATACGGATGTCCCACTTCCATCCTAAACTAATTTTTTTTCTAAAATTACCTTTAACTTTATATTTTTTGAGTCAAGTGTGCCCCTCTCGTTTAAAAAAAATTCAGCTAGGGACGTGCTCAACAATTGACACGTGGCAATTTTTTTTTATTCTCTCTTCTCTCACTTTTCTCTTCCTATCTTCTCCATCTTTCTCTCTCTTTCCTTTCTTCGTCTCTCTCTCACTCGCTCTGCTCTGCTCTGTTCCACAAACCACTCTCTCTTACGGAGCATGGACCGATGACTCATCATCTCTCTCTTCCTCTTTTACGTTTTCTCACTTATAGGTAATATGTACAAACATTTATTAACTCCAACCAAATGGGAGAGTAATTCACCAAAACAAAAGTGCAGCATAACATGTCGTTTCCATATCATGAATCGGACATATAAGTGTAGCGTGTCTGAGCTCCAACTATAAGCTCAATAAGTTTTGCTGCAAAGTGAGAGGAAATTCTAGATGAGAATTGAGAAACATATTTTTACTGAAGTAAAGTGATGAGAAAATTTTATTGAGAAGATAATATCAAAAAACTTGCAAGAAACCCAATAACTGGTATGGGCTCCAAAAGTTTTTCTATGCTTTCAAGTCTTTGTCTGGAATATTTAACAAGTCATTAGAGAGTCTTCCTTTTGGTTTTTGTTATTTTGGTTCTGTTTACGAAATCCCAACAAATACAAGTTATTGACTGATATGAGAAAATATGATTACTGGGAATATTTGCAAAAGAATGGATCTCTCATGAGGTAAAGAGCCCATAGCAGCTTACGCATGTTTAACTGTATAAAATTTATAAAAATACACTAATAAGCTTTAGCTCCTCAAATCTCAAGGAATTGATCGCCTCAAAGTATCAAAGTTACTGTCGACCTTCCCAACGAGCTACTCTACTCCGTCGCCAAACAACAGACATTTTTCGACTCATGGGTCCAGCGCAACGTCGCCGCTTACTTCCCGTTAACCCGAAACTCATCAAAAGTGGCAGCCGCAACAGAGGAAGAAAAAACAGAGTGTTGAGACCAAAACAATCCCCTAAAAAACAGAGACAATTTTGAAAAAAAAATCATCCACAACCCAATTGGGCAAGCTAAAGGACACCATCTTCTTCCATCGTAACACAGAACTCCTCATGAATCTCCTCCATGAACTTCTTCATCACCTTCTTCGATCAACACTGTATCTCCTCCTGAATCTTCTCCTAAATCTCCTCCTAAATCTTCTTCATCACCTTCTTCGATCAACACTGGGCTTCACCTTCTTCGATGGCTTCCCCTTCTTCTCGCGTCTTCTTCTCCTTTTCGATCGAAGCCTCTCTCTTTGAAGAAACTGATTAGGGCTTTTTTTGCCCCTTTTTGGATCAACACGTTTGTTTTGTTCTTTTGACCCGTGACGTTTAAATTTGTTCTGACCATAAGTGCCTAATCAGCAAAATAATCCACGTGTAAATAGTGTTAGTCCAACTGGCTGGTCGGTTGACAGCAAGGGCATGGGTTGTAAGACCCCGAATTTTATGAAATAAAAGTATTCAATTTTTCTTATAATTACAATTCAGTAAATGGTTAAATTGATAAAAAGTTAAAGTTAAGGGTGATATATGAATTTTTTTCAAAATAAGCAAGTGGTTATAAAATACTCATTGTTGTCGGGGAATATTCGTTTGGTCGTAGAATATTCTTTCTGTCGGGGAATATTCGTACGACGGAGCAGCCATGTGTGGGCCCCATAACAGAAAGCGATTGGAGGAAGAAAACGACAAATTAAAGTTTTTAAAAATAACGGCGTATTTGTTACCGTTAATACTGTTGGAATACCCGGTGGGTAAAGTAAAGTAATACGCGTTGTTGCACAGTAGCACACGATATTGCACCAATTATTGACTCTTACGTAAGAAGACACTACTTAATAATGGTTACAGTAATTATTGTTTAGTATTTTATTTTATTGGTTCAATAATTGCTGCGTTGATATTTTATATTGCTGTTGTTGTCATTACACAGTATTTTTCATTATCGAAGCAATAATTCATATTATCTGAATAATATTATTAGATAACATTATTGGCAATGTCTAGAAAGTTCTGTCTAAGGAGAGGTTTGGTCACCTAATTGCGCGCCAGTAAGGAGAAATTCTTATTGGAAAGCCCCCTCTTTCCTGGGAACTGCCTGGTTGTCAATATTGTGATTCTGTAATATCATTTGTGAATAATTATTGATTTATATGATGAGGAAAATATTGATTTTATGTGGATATAGATGGAGAAAATTTTTAATGTGACAATTGTTGAAAATTAATATTTTATCTTTTTATGATAAAATAATTCATTTAAATTTATTATTATATTTTAATAATATAATAATGGTGATATTTTTACAATGAATGTGGGATATGAGTTTATGAGGAGAAAGAGTATTTTTGTTGCAATAAATATTAAAAACAGATTTTTGTGTGTTGGTAGACCTATTTCTTGACTGAAATTTGATTATAGCCTGTAAAATCGTTCGTTTGTGGATTTCGATCAATTTCTGTTGGGAATTTGGAAAAACTTCCTTCTGCAAAGTTGTAGAGAATTGAATTTCCTATTAAAAGTCGCGAGATTCGAATTTTCTGGCAAAAGGGCTATTTATTGTGAATTATTGAAGTTCTGAAGCTCCAAAATAATTGATTTTTGGAAGTTTAAAATAATTTAAATTAGAAAAACGTTTTTATTACTTTTCTAGAAGGTTTGCATGTGTGGTTGATGCTGAATTCAGTTGGTATGCGTGGGAAATAATAATAATAATATTAAATTAAATTTTCTGCTTTGGTGTTCTAAGCAATTTCCTATAAATAGGTGCTTAGGTTAGAATTGAAAAACACACCAGAAACTGAAGTTTTCTCTCTCTATATTATCGAGCGTATTCTTGTGAGTATTTTGAGTATACTTTGAGTATTGCTATACGGTGCAAGTTCGTTCAGCGTTATTCCAGTCAGAGGTACTGCTGTTTTGAGGTAAGGGATAGTAAAGGATGTTATTTTCTTCTCAAATGATGTTATTTCTTCAATATCATTATGCTGAAATGTTGGTTGGAACTTTTTATCAAATTTGGAACTTTTTCATGTCGGGGTTACTATTCATGAGTTACTATTCACGAAGTTACTATTCATGAGTTACTATTCATGACAAAATTGGTTTCTTTTTCTAACCAAATTATAGTTGATTTATGAATATTACTCTGGAGATTAAAACTATATATTGATTATATTGATTTTATTATCATATATAACATTTTTATAACCCTAATGATGATATTTCTCTTTGACTTGAGTGTAAAGATGGGTAGATTTTTGGTATGATCATGACTATGGGTTCTCTTTGGCCAGTAGTGCAAAGTTGAATTGTTGATTGGTATGATCATGACCATTAAATTTATAATTGAATATCTTTAGCTTAAGTGCAAAGGTGAATTGATCAACATATATGGTTATAATTATGGTTTATATAAATTCTGAAATGATTATGTATTTCTTTGAGATATGAATATCTTTGGCCTGTAGTGCAGAGATGAATTGTTGATGAATATCTTTGGCCTGTAGTGCAAAGATGACTTGTTGATGAATATCTTTGGCCTGTAGTGCAAAGATGACTTATTGATGTATATCTTTGGCCGTAGTGCAAAGATGAATTTATTAGTATGATTATGAACATGAACTGTGATTTGGTATAACCATGATCTTTGATGTTTCAGGTGATAAAATTATCTTTGTCCTGGATGAGAAAAGGAATTTAGAACAACAATTACGATTATGAGTTATACATGTGATTGTGGACAGGAATTGTTGATTGATGTTATAGGGGTAAAACATTGTTGATGGACTTTTAACATGGAGAAGATAATAGACTTTATAGTCTATTTGACTCTTCTAATGGATTGCTCGTTCCGCTGCAACTATGGTTGAAATTTTTATCATCTACCATATGTTCTAAATCTCTGATTTATTATTGATGAAAGCTATTGATAATTTAATTATCTTTAGTTATGACATTCTTTACTGAGCTAGTTGTGCTCACCCTTTTGCTTCACAATTCCTTTCAGGTAATACGAGTGTAGCTGGGTCGAGCGGGGGATAACAGGGGAATAGAACGGTGGTCATCATTTAGTAGTTATATTTGGCGAATCAACTAGGGTGAAGTGAACCCAACGTTGGAAGGGTGTTTTGCCACTGTCATACAAGATGTCTAATGACATACTACCTCGTGTCATCATAAGACATGGATGTGCTCATCCACTTGCTGAGTATATCTACCAACACTATCTATATGATCTCGGAGTCTATTTGAAATATAACTCTCAATTAGAGACAGTGGAGATAATGATATGTCAGGAGAAGACTTGCCATTGGAAAGAATATGATAGTAATCTTCTTGTTTTTCTTTGGGGTCTATTGGGTCAACCAAGGATAATTCTGTGGCCATATGATATCTATAATAACCTAGAAGCATGGCCTCCCATGTACGAAGGTTTCCTTGAGCACTTCCCAAAGATTCTAATTTCTAAAACAGTTTTTGACTATACCTTTATGTAAGGTGTCAGTATGAGGTGCTGTCCACGGTTGAGACATGAGTCACAGTTGATATATATTTGTATACAAACTCACAGCATATGTGTTGTTGTATTTTGCACGACAATTGTTGTAATAAAGTTGTAGTTGTTTTCTGTACCATGTATTTGGCAACTCAGAATGGGTTGGATGGAATGGACCTATTTTGGGGTTGTTACATTTGGTATCAGAGCTTAGGGATATGATCTCTGGCGCAGATCGGGGAATAGAACTAGGAGTGGAGAGATGAGTAAATCCTTCGCTAGTGTGTCATACCTAAGCTTAAATTGTTGGTTGGTCATAATATCGGGATATTATGTGATATGTTAATTTGTTCAATTAACCTTTGTTTTGAAGCTGTATTCTAGAATGATATCTGAAATACAGGAGATGAGGAATGGAGAAATCATGATGACAGGGAAGATGGAATTTGAAATGAAATCAAGGTATTCTCAACTCTTGAAATACCAGGTACGTAAATTTCGGGGACGAAATTTCATAAGGAGGGGAGATTGTAAGACCCCGAATTTTATGAAATAAAAGTATTCAATCTATACCTCAATCTACAGTTATAATCATGTGAAAATACGAATTACAGTATAGTACCTCAATCTATACCTCCATTTTTAACTTAGTCATGCAAGTATTATCAATCTTGCACCAACTCCCCAAATAGTACAAGAATGTGAATCAATAGTACACATATGTGAACAAATAGTTATAATCATGTGAATTAATAGCAATTAATTGCTCATTTATCTGATTAATTACCTGACTCGTCAGTAAAACTTCCAGACATCAATTAATATCGAAATAAATGTTGATTTTCACTAACACTAATAATTCCAACACAATGGAACTATCAATTTCATCTTTAATCAACGCAAACTTATTCATCATTAATATTGTAACTCACAATATTTAACAAACAGGTCGTTCCCAGGAACGAGGGGGCTTTCCGATAAGAATTTCTCCTTATTGGCGCGCAATTAGATGACCAGACCTCTCTTTGACAGAACTTCTAGACATTATAAATATTGCAATTTAATAATATGAATAACTTTGCCGTCTCAATTATTGATTTAATAACATAACATATTATGCAGATGATACTGTGACAATAATTGAATCAATAATATGAGAGATATGATGCAGCAATTACTGTAGCAATAATTGAATATAACTGAGTGACTTCTCACGTAAGCATCAATAATCAATACCGTGTGCTACTATGCAACCACGTGTATTACTGTACTTTTACTACCGGGTAGTTCAACCGTTTAACGATAAAACTTCCGCCGTTATTTTTATAATAAGATAATTTTGTCATTTTTTAACTATGACAATACTTCCATTGTGGGGTCCACCAATGATTATGCCGTCGTACGAATATTCCCCGACCAATCGCATATTATATAACCACTTGCTTACTTTGCAAAATTTATAAATATTACTCACAACTATAACATTATATTATATCCATACCATAATATTCAAAAATATATTTCGAGAGAAATTAATCTTTATTCATAAAAGTTGGGGTCTTACAACCTCCCCTTCTTATGAAATTTCGTCCTCGAAAATTAGGGTACATACCTGGTATATCGAAGAGGTGAGGATATTTTGACTTCATCTCAAATTCTAACTCCCATGTCATTTCTTCCACATCGTGGTTTCTCCACAAAACTTTGACTTGAGGTATAACCTTGGAGCATAGAATATGATCCTTCTTATCCAAGATTTTAACATGTAATTCTTCATACGTTAAATCTTCCTCTATCTCGTCTGGTTCTAATTCAATAATGTGGTTCGGGTCTTTCACATATTTACGTAACATAAATATATGGAAAACGTTATGAACACGAGACATACTTGGCGGTAAGGCGAGTCTATATGCCACAATTCCTACTCGTTTGAGGATTATAAATGGGCTAATGAATCGAGGATTGAGCTTTCCTCTCTTTCTAACTCTCGTAACTCCTTTCCATGGAGCAACACGTAACAACACATGATCTCCAATATTGAATTCCACGTCTTTTCAATGAGGATTAACATAACTCTTTTCTCGATCTTGTGAGGTTTTTATATGTTGTCGGATCGTTTGAATCTTTTCCATAGTCATACGTACCAACTCTAGTCCCAACAACGTTGCTTCACCCACCTCATCCCAACATACTGGAGAACGACACTTTCTTCCATACAATGCCTCAAATGGAGTCATGCCAATACTTGTTTGATAACTATTATTGTAGGAAAACTCCACCAATGGTAAGAACTTGTCCCAACTTCCCTTGAAGTCAAGTACACAGAGTCTTAATAAATCTTCAAGAGTTTGAATAATCCTTTTTGACTGCCCATCCGTTTGAGGATTATATGTCGAACTAAATTGTAAATCCGTGCCCTTAGATTTTTGCAAACTAACCCAAAATCTTGAAGTGAATCTTGGGTCTCGATCAAAAACTATGGAAACTGGCATATCATGCAATCTCGTTTATGTACGTACTAGCAAGACGTTCAAGTGTAAAAGTTTCTCGTATCGGTAAGAAATGAGCAAACTTGGTTAATCTATCAACAATGACCCAAATCGCATCTATGCCTTGAGAAACCTTGGAAAAACCTGTAACGAAATCTATGGTAATGTGCTCCCACTTCCATTCTGGAATTTCAAGTGGTTGTAATGGACCTTTTGGCACTTGATGCTCCGCCTTAACTCGTTGACAAGTTAGATACCTTGAGATAAACCCCACTATCTATCTCTTCATATTTCTCCACCAAAATGTATGTCGAAGATCATGATACATTTTGGTACTCCAAGAATGGATTGCAAACGGTGTGTTGTGCACCTCCATCATGATTTTATACTTCAAGTCAGAATCGTTAGGAACACAAAGTCTGGAGTTGACTCGAAGTATTCCTTCTTCATCGATTCTTGCTTCTGAAATAGCACTTTCTTGCACTTTTTTCCTCATACGCATCAGCTCCAGGTCTGTAGCTTGAGCAGCTTTAACTTTATCGATTAAAGTCGGTTCCACTCGTATATTCGCCATCATCACATGGGTCCCTGGAGTCTTTAACTCTATTTCCATCCTTTCCTAGTCATATAAAATGGGCCTTTGAGTTAACAATATTGCACTCATACCCGCATATGATCTTTTACTCAATGTGTCAGCTACTACGTTCGCTTTTCTAGGATGGTATTGGATGGTATGATCATAATCTTTCAACAACTCAAGCCATCGTTGTTGCCGCATGTTGTGTTCCTTTTGAGTGAAGAAATATTTGAGGCTTTTATGATCCGTATAGATCTCCACCTTCTCTCCATACAGGTAATGCCTACAAATCTTAAGCGCAAAAATGACTGCTGCCAACTCTAGATCATGAGTAGGATAATTCCTCTCATATTCTTTGAGTTGTCGCGAGGCATAGGCTATGACTTTCCCATTTGCATGAGAACACATCCTAACCCTTTGCCTTAAGCATCACTATAGATGACAAATCCCTCCGAGCCAGATGGTATTGTCAGAACAGGTGCTGAAATGAGTCTCCTCTTGAGTTCTTGAAAACTCTTTTCACATTCCTCGCTCCAACCGAACTTTGTATCTTTTTGAGTCAGCTGAGTTAATGGAGTAGCGATTCGAGAAAATCCTTCCACGAATCTCTGATAATAACCAGCTAAGCCGAGAAAGCTACGTACTTCGGTCACTGACTTTGGTTGCTCCCAGCTTTGAATTGCTTTAATCTTCGCTGGGTCAACAGATATTTCATGATTTGATATCACGTGCTCAAGGAATGCAACTTCCTCAAGCCAGAACTCATATTTCTTTAACTTGGCATATAGCTTGTTTTCACGAAGCTTTTGGAGTATCAGCCTCAAGTGTTGCTCATGGTCTTCATGGGTTTTGGAGTATATGAGGATGTCATCAATAAAGACGACCACAAAGTGATCCAAATATTCCTTGAATACTCGGTTCATCACGTCCATGAAGGCAGCAGGAGCATTAGTCAATCCAAAAGACATGACTAGGAATTCATAATGCCCGTACCGAGTTCTGAAAGCTGTCTTTGGAATGTCATTAGTTTTAATCTTCAACAGATGATATCTGGAATGAAAATCAATCTTTGAAAAGAATTTGGCTCCTTGCAACTGGTCAACCAGGTCATCAATACGAGGCAACGGGTACCTATTTTTGATGGTGACATGATTCAACTCCCGATAATCAATACAAAGTCGCATACTTCCATTTTTCTTCTTCACGAATAGAACAGGAGCACCCCAAGAAGACGTACTAGGACGAATGAAACCGATGTCTAACAATTCCTGTAGTTAGGTTTTTAACTCCCGAAGTTCAATAACCATTCGATATGAGGCTTTGGAAATGGGGTTTGTACCAGATTCAAGGTAGATACAAAATTCAATTTCACGCTATGGGGGTAGGCCAGGAAGTTCTTTAGGGAATACGTCAGGAAATTTATTAACAATAGAAATATCATTCAAATCTGACGTATTTTTATTTAAATCCGTGACATGGGCTAAGAAAGCTTGACATCCATTTTTTCAATAAACGAATAGCTTTATGACTTGATATGAGTGATTGATTTTAGTGGTTTGGTTGCTTGAATTCGTATAATAGGTTGGTTGGGAATATGAAAGCTAACAACCTTACGAAAAAAATTGATTTTAGCATGATGAGTAATTAACCAATTAATCCCTAAAATCACATCAAATGTAAGTATTTTCAAGAAAATAAGATCGACAGGTAAACTTCACTAGAGTTTATGATTAGCTTACCCGTGATCACCTCGTTCGGATTCGTCGCTTTTTGGGAGGTTACGACAAACGCTCTCCCTTTAACTACTTGTTTTATCTTGTCTGGGACACCCTTTGATGCCTCCATCCCAGCTAGACTTTATTTTGGTGCACGACAAAATCAGGCTAGGTGACCTTCTTTTCCATAAATATAACACGCTTTGGACTGCATCGTGCAGTTTGGACTTATGTGCCCTTCCCCTCCACATTTGTAACATACGACCGATAGTCGTTCTCCTTCCTTAACAATAGGTGCTGGTGCTGACGTCTTTCCATCCTTGTTGAATCTCCTCTTCTTAAAATTTCCACTCTTATTGTCATGGCCATGATTACCACCGAAGTGATTATCAATTCAGGCATGTTGATTCCCTCCATGTTTGTTGTCACCGCTTTGATGACTGCTACCACTGGTATTATCGACTTGTCGGTTGCTCTCTCTTGGTTGGGTTGACTCATTATCGCGCTCTAATAACTTAGCCCTATTCACAACATCTGAATACAAACAAAGTTGGTGAGAAATTAGGTATTGACATATCTCAGGTTTCAAACCTCTTAAAAACATCCGCGTCATTCTCTCCTCATTATTAACCAAGTGGGACACAAACCGAGACAACTCAGCAAACTTAGCTTCGTACTGCGCCACAGTCATATTGCTTTGCTCAAGCTTGTTGAACTCTACCTCCTTCATGTGACGAATACTTTCAAGAAAGTACTTGTCATTGAACAGCTCTTGGAACTTCTCCCAAGACATTTTGAGTGCGGTAGGTTGAGTACTCTTTACAGATTCCCACCAGTAATCTGCCTCTGCTCGCAACATGAAGGTGGCAAAGGGAACTTTTTGCTCCTCGGAGCATCCCAAGATATCAAATATCTTGTTGATCTGCTTTATCCACGTCTTTGCCTTAAGTGGTTTTGGCTCTCCAAAAAACTCTGGTGGTCCCAGCTCCTTGAACTGCTTAGCGGTGACCGTGCGAGAGTTATCATTGTTTCCACCTGCATTTTGGACAGGAGCCGCCTTCGCCTGATGTTGCATGAATTGCATAAAATCTCTGAACATCCCATCATTCATCATTTGATCGTTGTTGTTTACCTGAGGATTATTGTCTTCCTATTGCACATTATCCTAGGTATTAATCTGTGGTGACTCAACGGTCTTATGTGCTTCATTGCTTATCTCAACATTTTCGTATGCCATTTTCAAATACTACCACAAAATAAGGGTTAATTATTATATCTCATATTATCCCTATACTCTGACCGACCAATTAAATACCAAATAAACTTAGGGTGGTCATATCCCTAAGCTTTGATACCAACTGTGACGCCCTCAACATAGGTATACATCACCCATCTTGAGTCGCCAAATACATGGTACAGAATACAAATACAAACTTAATTATACAAACGTCGTGTAATATATGTGAGACCCTAAATTTTATGAATAAAGATTTAAATTTCGCGAAATATTTTTTTCGAATATTATGGTGTGGATTTGATATAATGTTATAGTTGTGGGTAATATTTATAAATTTTGCAAAGTATGCAAGTTGTTATATAATATTCGATTGGTCGGAGAATATTCTTTTTGTAGGAATATCCGTACGACGGCACTATAAGACCCCAAATTTTATGAATAAAGATTTAATTTTCTCGAAATATTTTTTTTAATATTATGGTGTGGATTTGATATAATGTTATAGTTGTGGGTAGTATTTATAAATTTTGCAAAGTATACAAGTTATAAAATATTTGTTTGGTTGGGAAATATTCTTTTTGTCGGGAATATCCGTATGACGGCACAATCATTTGCGAACCCACAACGGAAGTATTGTCGTATTTAGAAAATGACAGAATTATCTTTTTATAAAAATAACGGTGAAAGTATTACCGTGAAATCTGTTAAATTACTCGGTAGTAAAAGTACAGTAATAAGCGTGGTTGCATAGTAGCACATGGTATTGGTTATTGATGCTTCCGTGAGAAGTCACTCAGTTATACTAAATTATTGCTAAAGTAATTGCTGCATCATATCTCTCATATTATTGATTCGATTACTGTCACAGTATCATCTGCATAATATGATATATTATTAAATCAATAATTGAGACGACAAAGTTATTTATATTATTAAATTGTAATATTTATAATGTCTAGAAGTTCTGTTAAGGAGAGGTTTGGTCACCTAATTGCACGCCAATAGGGAGAAATCCTTATTGGAAAGCCCCCTCTTTTCTGGGAATGACTTGGTTGTTAAATATTGTGAGTTATAATATTAATGATGAATACGTTCATGTTGATTATAGATGATTTGATAGTTCCATTGTGTTGAGTTTATTAGTGTTAGTGGAAATCGACATCTATTCCGATGATAATAGATGTCTGGGGGTTATATTGATAAATCGGGGAATTTATCGGATAAATGAGCAATTAATTGCTACTAATTCACATGCTTATATAACTATTTGTTCACATGTGTGTACTATTGAATCACATTCTTGTACTATTAGGGGAGTTGGTGCAAGATTGATAATACTTTCATGACTAAGTTAAAAATGGAGGTATAGATGGAGGTACTATACTGTAATTAGCATTTTCACATGATTATAACTATTGAATCACATGATTGAACTATTGATTCACATGATTTACTATTAGGGGAGGTGGTGCAAGTTTGATAATATGTACAAGACTGAATTAAAAATGAAAGAAAAGTTAGAGGTATTGTACTGTAATTTTTTGAGCACCAAAACGTGCAATTATCGAAACTATATTTTTCTATAAATAGAAGCTCATTCTTCCTTCATTTCTCACCAATTCACTAAAGCTTTAGAGCCATTATTATAGGGAGAAATTATAAAGAGAAAGAAGAAGAGAAGTCTACTACCTCACTATTCCAGTATCCAGTCTTCTTTTGAGGTAAGGGGTATTATTTCTTTCGTATTCATGAAGAGAGTTATTGTTATTCCATACCTTATTATTCTGTTAGAATAACCTATTTATGCGAAGTACCGTATACATAGTGAAATTCTTCTGTTATTCCATTCTTTATTATTATGTTAGAATAACCTGTTTATGCGAAGTACCGCATACATGGTGAAATTCTTCTATTATTCTGTTCTTTATTATTCTGTCGGAATATCCTGTCTGTGCGTTTACGCCGGACCTGGTTCCATCATTTATTATTATGTCGGAATATCCTATCTGTGCGTTTACGCCGGACCTGGTTCCATTATTTATTATTCTGTCAGAATATCCTGTCTAGTGCATTTACGCCGGACCTGGTTCCATTATTTATTATTCTGTCAGAATATTCTGTCGGTGCGTTTACGCATGACCTGGTTCCATTATTTATTATTCTGTTGAGAATAACCTGTCTGTGCGATCTATCGCACGCATGATGAATTCTTCTGTTATTCCATTCTTTATTATTCTATGGGAATAACCTGTCTATATGGATTACCACATGCATGGTGAATTATCCTTTGTATTCATTCCTTATTAAATTGTGGAAATGATCTGTTTACGTGGATTATGATGAAAGTCATAATATAAGCATTGGATTTTTGATTATGATGAAAGTCATAATAAAATTATTGGACTGATGAAAATCATGGGTATATGTAGTATTAGTAAGTGTTATGATGAGTTATGTTGGTTATTATGTGAAAACATGAAAGTTTCTTAGAAATCACAAAGGGTTGAAAATCTGATTTTGGTGAAAATAGAAAATGAAATTCAATTGACCATATCTCCTATTATATTTCAAATTTTTGGGTGTGGTCAAGTTCTAAAGTTAGATCTATGAGTCTTCTAACTTATCCAAGTGGAATCACTAGAAAAGGTGCTGTAGATTTTCGCATGGACTGTTTTGAGCAAAGGAATCAAAAGCTGTAAAATAGCAAAAAGCTACTGCCCATAAATTTAAAAGGGCTGTTTCGGCCACTTAATTTATGAGAAAAATTTCGGCCATTTGGGACATGAAAGTATATGGTATAAAGAACCTCCTGTCCAAAAATGAGCAAGTTATGACCATTTTAATATTTAGGGTTTTCCTTCAAAAAATACTATAATCGGAGTTCTATAACTCCGATGACCATGAAATTTAAACTGGAAGCTCACGTTAACATGTGTAAGATCTTGCCAAGATTTGGGAATTTCTGGAGTTAAACTTGAGGTAGCTAATTTCTTAAAAAATTAATTAGAAATTGATTTTTGAAAAATAGTAAATGAATTTTAAATTTTTTTAGAAAAATATATGTTCATTATGGGACTATATTCTGCTAAATCCCAGAAAAGAAATATTTTTGGGACTGATTTGGTATTTTTTATGAAAATGGTTTAGTTACGAACATATGAGTTAAATATGTTATGTGAAGTTAAAAATTGATAAATATGATTTTATGGCTTGGAAATCCTATATAGATATATGCAGATTTTTGATAAGGGATTTGATCATTGGTGATGAAATCTTATGTGTATGGCATTTTTGAATGATTAAATACATTATTCGGTAAAGTGTAAATAATTGAAATAAATTATTTATAAGTTTAAGAAGTGATTAAAATATTGTTATAATATTAATAATATTAGATTATGAGTTTATTAAGTGATTGATAATATTTGGATAAATTTAAAGTCTTTAATATTTATCCTTGTTTTTGTTTAATTAATGTTTATATCATTGACATCATTCTCATGCTTATATTGTGATGAAAGTCATCTTTGGCTTACGTGCATAGATGGACTTGGTGTGATTATGACCAGGGATTATTCGGTATAATCATGACTGTAATGTGAAGAACGATGTGGTAAAAATCTTCAGTGGACTGTAATGCATTGATGGACAGTTTTTGGTATGATTATGACCAGGGATTATTCGGTATAGTCATGACCATTGATGATTCAATGAATATCCTTGGCCCGTAGTGCAGGGATGATTCGATGATGTGGTTTATTTATTAAGCAGAGTCTTAGTGATAAAAATTGATGAAAACATTTTAAATCATAGAAGATAGTAGATATCATGCTCTATTTGACTTTTCTAATGAATTGCTTATTCTGCTACAGTTAAACTTGATGTCTATTATATTTTATCAGTTTAACATTATTGAAGACTAATGATAATTTATTCTGCATTATCTTAGTCATAATATTTCTTACTGGGCTAGTTGAGCTCACCCTTTCTTTCACTGTTCTCTTCAGGAAATGAGAATATAGCTGGGACGAGTCGGGGAACGGAGTGATGGTCCAGATGATAACATTAGTAGTCCTCACTATTCTGTTAAATAGTGTGACAATAAATGTAATGAGGACTCCATTGAGTGTGGATATTGTCTAGATGACAATATTCTTATTAAAACTCTCAGTTTATGTTTTGTCGTATATTACAGGACAGTTGTATTTGATTTATGTACCATATATTTGGTGACTAAAGATGGGTGATGTATACCTATTTTGGGGGCGTCACAGGCACAATCATTGGTGGACCCCACAACGGAAGTATTGTCGTAGTTAGAAAATGACAGAATTATCTTTTTATAAAAATAACGGCAAAAGTTTTACCGTTAACTGTTGAAACACCCGGTGTTAAACGTATAGTAATACGCGTGGTTGCATAGTAGCACACGATATTGATTATTGATACTTATGTGAGACTCAGTTTTGTTCAATTATTGCTACAGTAATTGCTGCATAGTATCTCACGTTATTTGATTCAATTATTGTCAATATTTTATATATTATTAAATCCATAATTGAAATGACAAAGTTATTAATATTATTATTTGCAATATTAACGATGTCTAGAAGTTCTGTCAAGGAGATGTTTGGTCACCTAATTGCGCGCCAATAGGGAAAAATCCTTATTGGAAAGCCCCCTCTTTCCTGGGAACAACCTGATCGATTAATATTGTGAATTATAATAAAGGTGATAAATGTTGTTAAAATTATTAAGGTAATTTTTATAAAGTTTTGCTTATTTTATGCACCCCCATTTATCCATTTTTTAAAATAATCGATAGAAATTTCTTAAAAGGTGGGCTCACATGTGGGGCCCACGAAAGAAAAATGGGGGGGGGGGAATCTGGGAAGTCACAGAAGTTTATATATATATATATATATTATATATATATTGTTTTATTATTATTATAAATTTAATAAATAGAAAACTTTTTATATAAAACAGAATACTTTTTATAAAGTTTTGTTTTATTTGATTATAAATAGAATATATTATATTTTATTATGCATAGTATTTGTATAGTAAAATCTTTTTATATGAAACAGAATACTTTTTGTAAAATTTTGTTTTATTTGATTATAAATAGAATATATTATATTTTATTATGCATAGTGTTTGTATAGTGCCTGCATAGTATTTGCATAGTAAAATCTTTTTATCTAAAACATAATACTTTTATAAAGTTATTTGTTTTATTAGATTTTAAATAATATATATATATATATATATATATATATATTTTATAAATTTTATTTTATTATATAATTATAAAAAAATATATTATATTTTATTGCATAGTATCTTTTCCATTCTCCTGTAAATAGGATGCTTAGTTAGAATTGAAAAACACACCAAAATCAGAGAATTCTTCTTCTATAATATTGAGCGTATTTCTTTAGAGTTTTAGAAAACTTTGAGTGTAGAAAATAGTGAATGTTTGTTATATAATTATAAACAGAATATATTATATTTTATTGCATAGTATCTTTTCCATTCTCCTGTAAATAGGATGCTTAGTTAGAATTGAAAAACACACCAAAATCAGAGAATTCTTCTTCTATAATATTGAGCGTATTTCTTTAGGGTTTTAGAAAACTTTGAGTGTAGAAAATAGTGAATGTTTTCTTCAAGAATATATCCACTATACCAGTTGGAATACTCTTCTTTTCAAGGTAAGGGATATTATTTTTGTTCAATATTCGCTTGAAATAATATTTTCTTCCATACTCTGTAGTATGTAAGTAATATTATTTAATTTCAGATTTTGAATTCTATACTCGTAAGTTTTATTATTTATTTCATATTCTGAAGAGAAATTATTTTTCTTATTCGTATGAATGTTATTATCGTTCAATATTCATTGTTTTTGTTTAATATTCGTAAGGAATATTATTTTCATTTAATATTCGCAAGTAATATTATTTTCGTTCAATATTTGTAAGGGATATTATTATTATAGTAAGGGGTATAATTCTTTCGTATTCATGAAGAGAGTTATTTTCTTTCAATACTCGTAAGAGTTGTTATTTCATTCTTTATTATTATGTTAGAATAACCTGTCTATGTGAAGTACCGCATACATGATGAAATTCTTCTGTTATTCTATTCTTTATTATTCTGTTGGAATAACCTGTCTGTGCGGTCTATCGCATGCCTGGTGAATTCTGTTGTTATTCCATTCTTTATTATTCTGTTGGAACATCCTGTCTGTGCGGATTACGCATGACTTGGTTCCATTCTTTATTATTCTGTTGGAATATCCTATCTATGCAGATTACACATGACCTGGTTCCATTCTTTATTATTCTGTTGGAATAGCCTGTCTATGTGGATTACCGCATGCATGATGAATGGTCCTTTGTATTCATTCCTTATTAAACTATAGAAATGATCTGTCAATATGGATTATCGCACAGCGGGCAAAAATTCATTTGCAATTTTATATATTCTATTATACTCAGTTGGTTTAAGTTTTGGCTTCTATACTCCATGAAATTAGTAGAATATCCTAGATATTTGCGCTTCATCCAGTATCTTTTCATGAAAATATTCTTCAGGGCATTCTTGAATTTTACTCCACAAAGCAGTATCATGTTTACAATTTGGACATTAATGAGTTCAGGATAAATTAACTTATAAATCTTTAAAATTTATTCTTGAACTTGTTTTATTGAATTATTATGTCATTGTCATCATCCTCATGTTTATATTATGTTGAAAGACATCTGTGGCCTGTAGTGCATAGATGGACTTGGTATGATTATGACCAGGGATTATTCGGTATAATCATGATCTTAAAGTTACAAATGATGTGGTAAAAATCATCATTGGCCCGTAGTGCATTGATGGACAGTTGTTGGCATGATCATGACCATTGATAAAAACACGAATATCCTTGGCCTGTAGTGCATGGATAATTTGTGGTTGTGATACTAATGGATATCCTTGGCCATAGTGCAGGGATGATGTGGATTATTTTTTGAGCTAAGTCTCAGCGATAAATGTAATGAAAAACCTTTTAAATCATAGAAGATAGTAGATTTTATTCTCTACTTGACTCTTCTAATGAATTGCTTGTTCCGCTGCAGTTAAACTTGATGTCTGTTATATTGTATCAGTTTAACACTGTTGAAGGCTAATGATAATTTATTATGCATTATCTTAGTCATAATATCTCTTACTGGGCTAGTTGAGCTCACCCTTTTGCTTTCATTGTTCTCTTCAGGAAATGAAAACGTAACAGGGACTAGTTGGAGAATGGAGTCACGGTCCAGATGATAACATTAGTAGTCCTCACTATACTATGAAATAGTGTGATAATAAATGTATTGAGGACTTATTTTGAGTTTGAATACTGTCTAGAAGATAATATTTGTATTAAAACTCACAGCTCATGTTGTATAATTAAGGTTGTATTTGTATTCTGTACCATGTATTTGGCGACTCAGAATAGGTGATGTATACCTGTTTTTGGGGCATCACAGTTGGTATCAAAGCTTAGGGATATGTTCCCTGACTGAGATGTGAGACAAGAACTAGGAGGGGAGAGACGGGGAATTCCTTCGCTAATATTACCTACCTAAGTTTACTTGTTATTTAATTGGTCGGTCAGAGTATAGGGATAATATGTGATATGTCAATTAACCCTTATTTTGTGACAGTGTTTGAAAATGGCATTTGAAAATGTTGAGATCAACAATGAAGCACATGAGACCGTTGAGTCACCAACGATCAATACCCAGGATAATTTGCAACAGGAAGACAATAATCCTCAGGTAAATAACAACACCGATTAGATGATGAACGATGGGATGTTCAGAGGCTTTATACAATTCATGCATCATCAGGTAAGAGCGACTCCTGTTCAAAATATAGGTGGAAATAATGGCAACCCATGGTCGGTCACCGCTAAGCAGTTCAAGGAGCTTGGACCACCGGAGTTTTTGGTAAAGCCAGAACCACTTAAGGCGGAGACGTGGTTAAAGCAGATCACCAAGATATTTGATGTCTTGGGATGCTCCGAGCAGCAAGAGGTTCCCTTTGCCACCTCTATGTTGCGTGAAGAGGCAGATTACTGGTGGGAATCTGTAAAACGTACCCAGCCTGACGCACTCAAGATGTCTTGGGAGTAGTTTCAAGAATTATTCAACGACAAGTACTTTCCTGAAAGTATTCGTCACATGAAGGACGTGGAATTCATCAAGCTGGAGCAAAACAATATGACCGTGTCGCAGTACGAGGCTAAGTTTGCGGAGTTATCCCAGTTTGCATCCCATTTGGTAGATAATGATGAGAGAATGACACGAATTTTTCTGCGAGGTTTGAAACCCGAAATACGTCAATACCTCACTTCTCACAAACTTTGTTTATATTCAGATGTTCTGAATAGGGCTCAATTATTGGAGTGCGGATAATGAGTCAGCACAACCAAAAGGCAACGACCAACAACATGATAATAATCGTACCGGTGGCAACGGCTATCGAAACAATGATAACCATCGTGGGGGAAATTATCATGCCAAGAATGGTAACCACTTCGGTGGTAATCATGGCCAAGATAATAGAAGTTATAATTTCAAGAAGAGAAGGTTCAATAATGATGGAAAGACAGCAGAACCAGCACCCGTTTCAAAGGAAGAAGAACGACCACCGGTCGTATGTTTCAATTGCGGACAGGAGGGACACATCCGTCCAAACTGTACGCAACAATCAAAAGCGTGTTTCAATTGCGGAAGAGAAAGTCACCTAGCTCGATTTTATCGTGTAGTGAAGTCAAGTCCAGCTGGGATAATGATGCCTAAAGGATGTCTCAGACAAGTCAAAGTCGGTAGTTTAAGTAAGAGAGTTTGTCGAGGAACCCGAACAAAGTTATCACGAGTAAGTTAATCATAAACGCTTATGAAGTCTATACCTTATTGGATACCGGTTCTACCTATTCTTTTATCTCTCTTGCTTGCCCTTAACGTTTAAATTTGACTCCTTAGAAATTAGACTTTGACTTATTTGCTGAAACTCCATTAGGAGAAACCTTCGTTACCTCCACTGTTTATAATCTTGTTTGATTCATATCGATACCCTCACGTTACCTGTTGATCTTATCTTTTTGAAAATACTTTCCCTTAATGTGATTTTAGGAATCAATTGGTTAACTACTCATCATGCCAAAATTGATTATTTTCGTAAGGTTGTTAGCTTTCATATTCCTAACAAACCTGTTATGCGAATTCAAGCAATCGAACCACTAAAGTCAATCACTGTTATATCAAGCCATAAGTAAAGAGCCCCGAGCCTTTATCTGGTGACTTCCTTGTATGTAATGCACCGAAGCCAGACTTTTCATAGGGGACGTAGTGAATAATGGTGGCAAGTTGATAGGTATCAATGTGACGTGCTATCCAAGTCTTGGATGAGGGTCACATTTTTGAATGATATTTCTATTGTTAATAAATTTCTTGACGTATTTTTGAAGACTTCTTGGCCTACCCATAGCGTGAAATCAAATTTTGTATTGACCCCAGTACAAAACCCTCAAGTATTTCTTCAACCTTTAAATATTTCTTCTACCAAAATGAATGTATAATGGGTCAAAGATGTTGACTCGAGCTGTTGAAGATTACGACTATACCGTTCAATATCATCGTGGAAGAGCGAACGTGGTAGTTGACGTGTTGAGTAAAAGATCGCATGCGTTTACGAGTGCGACATTGTTAACACAAAGACCCATTTCATATAACTTACAAATGATGAAGATATAGTTAATGACTCTAGGGACCCACATGAATATAATGAATATATGATTAGAATCGACTTTAATCGATAAAGTTAAAGTCGCTCAAACTACACACCTGGAGCTGATGAATGTAAAGAAGAAGGTTCAAGAGGGCGTTATTCTAGAAGCAAGAGTCGATAAAGAGAGGAAATGTTAACCCTCAATTTAATTGGCCCATTTGAAATCCTTGATCGAGTAGGAACTGTGGCCTATAGACTCGTTTTACTGCCAAGTATGTTGCGTGTTCATAACGTTTTTCACGTATCGATGTAACGTAATTATGTGGACGACCCGAACCACATTATTGAATTAGAACTAGACGAGATAGCGGACGATTTAACGTATGATGAGATACGTGTTAAAATCTTGGATAAGAAGGATCATATTCGACACTTAAAGGTTATACCTCAAGAGTTGGAATCTGAAATGAAGTCAAGGTATCTTTATCTCTTCTGCATACCAGGTACGTATGTAAATTTCGAGGGCGAAATTTCATAAGGAAGTGAGATTGTGAGACCCCAAATTTTATGAATAAAGATTTAAATTTCGCGAAATATTTTTTTCGAATATTATGGTGTGGATTTGATATAATGTTATAGTTGTGGGTAATATTTATAAATTTTGCAAAGTATGCAAGTTGTTATATAATATTCGATTGGTCGAAGAATATTCTTTTTATCGGAGAATATCCGTACGACGGCACAATCATTGGTGGACCCCACAACAAAAGTATTGTTGTAGTTAGAAAACGACATAATTATCTTTTTATAAAAATAACGGTGAAAGTTTTACCGTAAACTGTTGAAACACGTAGTGTTAAAAGTACAGTAATACGCGTGGTTGCATAGTAACACACGGTATTGATTATTGATACTTACGTGAGAATTCACTCAGTTTTGTTCAATTATTGCTACTTTAATTGCTGCATATTATCTCACGTTATTTGATTCAATTATTGTAAATATTTTATATATTATTAAATCAATAATTGAAACGACAAAGTTATTAATATTATTATTTGTAATATTAACGATGTCTAGAAGTTCTGTCAAGGAGAGGTTTGGTCACCTAATTGCCCGTCAATAGGGAGAAATCCTTATTGGAACCCTCCTCTTTCCCGGGAACAACCTGGTCGATTAAAATTGTGAATTATAATAAAAGTCATAAATGTTGTTAAAATTATTAAGGTGATTTTTATGAAGTTTTGCTTATTTTATGGACCCCCATTTACCTATTTTTTAAAATAACCAGTAGAAATTTCTTAAAAGGTGGGCCCACATGTGGGGCCCACAAAAGAAAAATGGGGGGGGGGGGGAATCTGGAAAGTCACAGAATTTATATACATATATATATATATTATATATATATATATATTGTTTTATTATTATTATAAATGTAATAAAACAGAAAACTTTTTATATAAAACAGAATACTTTTTATAAAGTTTTGTTTTATTTGATTATAAATAGAATATATTATATTTTATTATGTATAGTGTTTGCATAGTGCCTGCATAGTATTTATATAGTAAAATCTTTTTATATAAAACAGAATACTTTTTGTAAAATTTTGTTTTTTTTTGATTATAAATAGAATATATTATTTTTTATTATGCATAGTGTTTGTATAGTGTCTGCATAGTGTTTGCATAGTAAATTTTTTTTATATAAAATAAAATACTTTTATAAAGTTATTTGTTTTATTAGATTTTAAATAATATATATATATATATATATATTATAAATTTTGTTTTATTATATAATTATAAATAGAATATATTATATTTTATTGCATAGTATCTTTTCCATTCTCCTATAAATAGGATGCTTAGTTAGAATTGAAAAACACACCAGAATCAGAGAATTCTTCTTCTATAATATTGAGCGTATTTCTTTAGAGTTTTAGAAAACTTTGAGTGTAGAAAATAGTGAAAGTTTTCTTCAAGAATATATCTGCTATACCAGTTGGAATACTCTTCTTTTCAAGGTAAGAGATGATATTTTTGTTTAAAATTCGCTTGAAATAATATTTTCTTCCATACTCTGTAGTATGTAATTAATATTATTTTGTTTCAGATTTTGAATTTTATACTCGTAAAGATTATTATTTATTTTATATTCCGAAGAGAAATTATTTTTCTTCTTCGTATGAATATTATTATCGTTCAATGTTCATTGTTTTCGTTTAATATTCAGTAAGGAATATTATTTTCGTTCAATATTCGTAA
Source organism: Panax japonicus (assembly GCA_020205505.1). Classification (NCBI taxonomy): domain Eukaryota; kingdom Viridiplantae; phylum Streptophyta; class Magnoliopsida; order Apiales; family Araliaceae; genus Panax; species Panax japonicus. The sequence goes on from CM035114.1 coordinate 30,958,542, forward strand.
GGGATATTATTATTATAGTAAGGGGTATTATTCTTTCGTATTCATGAATATAGTTATTTTCTTTCAATACTCATAAGGGTTGTTATTCCATTTTTTATTATTATGTTGGAATAACCTGTCTATGCGAAGTACCGCATACATGGTGAAATTCTTCTATTATTCCATTCTTTATTATTCTGTTAGAATAACTTGTCTGTGCGGTCTATCGCATGCCTGGTGAATTCTGTTGTTATTCATTTCTTTATTATTCTGTTGCAACATCCTTTCTATGCGGATTACGCATGACCTGGTTCCATTCTTTATTATTCTATTGGGACATCCTGTCTGTGCGGATTACGCATGACCTGGTTCCATTCTTTATTATTCTATTGGAATATCCTGTCTGTACGGATTACGCATGACCTGGTTCCATTCTTTATTATTCTGTTAGAATAACCTGTCTATGTGGATTACCGCATAAATGGTGAATGATCCTTTGTATTCATTCCTTATTAAACTATGGAAATGATCTATCAATGTGGATTACCGCATGGCGGGCAAAAATCCATTTACAGTTTCATATATTCTATTATACTCAGTTGGTTTAAGTTATAGCTTCTATACTCTATGAAATTAGTAGAATATCCTGAATATTTGCGCTTCATCCAGTATCTTTTCATGAAAATATTCTTCTGAGCATTCTTGAATTTTACTCCACAAAGCAGTATCATGTTGACAATTTGGACATTAATAAGTTCAGGATAAATTAACTTATAAATCTTTAAAATTTATTCTTGAACTTGTTTTATTGAATTATTATGTCATTGTCATCATCCTCATGTTTATATTATGTTGAAAGTCATCTGTTGCCTGTAGTGCATAGATGGACTTGGTATGATTATGACCAGGGATTATTCAGTATAATCATGACCGTAAAGTTATAAATAATATGGTCAAAATCCTCATTGGCCCGTAGTGCATTGATGGACAGTTGTTGGCATGATCATGACCATTGATGAAAACACGAATATCCTTGACCCGTAGTGTATGGATAATTTATGGTTGTGATACTAATGAATATCCTTGGCCGTAGTGCAGGGATGATGTGGATTATTTATTGATCGGAGTCTCAACGATAAAAGTAATGAAAAGCCTTTTAAATCATAGAAGATAGTAGATTTTATTCTCTACTTGACTCTTCTAATGGATTACTTGTTCCACTGCAGTTAAACTTGATGTTTGTTATATTGTAGCAGTCTAACACTGTTGAAGGCTAAAGATAATTTATTCTGCATTATCTTAGTCATAATATCTCTGACTGGGCTAGTTGAGCTCACCCTTTTGCTTTCATTGTTCTCTTAAGGAAATGAGAACGTAGCAGGGACTAGTCGGGGAACGGAGTGACGGTCTAGATGATAGCATTAGTAGTCCTCACTATTCTATGAAATAGTGTGATAATAAATGTATTGAGGACTTATTTTGAGTTTGAATACTGTCTAGAAGACAATATTTGTATTAAAAGTCGCAGCTCATGTTATATATTTAAGGTTGTATTTGTATTATGTACCATGTATTTGGCGATTCAGATTTGGTTATGTATACCTATTTTGGGGGCATCACAATATACGACAAAACATAACTGAGAGTTTAAACAGGAATATTGCCTTCTAGACAATATCCACTGTCAAATAGAGTCCTCATTATATTTATTGTCACACTATTTTATAGAATAGTGAGGACTACTATAACACCATCTCGGACCATCACTCCGTTCCCCGACTAGTCCCGGCTACGTTCTCATTTTCTGAAGAGAACAATGTAAGTAAAAGGGTGAGCTCAACTAGCCCAGTAAGAAATATTATGACTAAGATAATGTAGGATAAATTATCATTAGCCTTCAACAATGTTAAACTGATAAAATACAATCGACATCAAGTTTAACTGCAGCGGAATAAGCAATCCATTAGAAGAGTCAAGTAGAGCATGATATCTACTATCTTCTATGATTTAAAATGTTTTCATCAATTTTTATCACTGAAACTCAGCATAATAAATAAACCACATCATCGAGTCATCCCTGCACTACGGGTCAAGGATATTCTTTAAATCATAAATGGTCATGACTATACCGAATAATCCCTGGTCATAATCATACCAAAAACTGTCCATCAATGCACTACGGGCCATTGAGGACTTTTACCACATCATTTTTAACATTACAGGTCATGATTATACCGAATGATCCCTGGTCATAATCATACCAAGTCCATATATGCACGTAAGCCAAAGATGACTTTCATCACAATATAAGCATGAGGATGATGACAATGACATAATAATTCAATAAAACAAGTTCAAGAATAAATTTTAAAGATTTATAAGTTAATTTATCCTAAAATCAATTACGTCCAAATTGTCAACATGATACTGCTTTGTGGAGTAAAATTCAAGAATGCTCATAAGAATATTTTCATGAAATGATACTGGATGAAACGCAAATATCCAGGAAATTCTACTAATTTCATGGAGTATAGAAGCCAAAACTTTAACCAACTGAGTATAATAGAATATATGAAACTACAAATAGATTTTCACCCGCTATGCAGTAATCCACATAGACAGATCATTTCCACCATTTAATAAGGAATGAATACGAAGGATCATTCACCATGCATGCGGTAATCCACATAAACAGGTTATTCCAACAGAATAATGAAGAATGGAATAACAGAAGAATTCACCAGGCATGCGATAGACCGCACATGCAGGTTACTCCCAACAGAATAATAAAGAATGGAACTAGGTAATGCGTAATCCGCACAAACAGGATATTCTAACAGAATAATAAAGAATGGAACCAGGTCATGCGTAATCCGTACAGACATGATGTTCTAACAGAATAATAAAGAATGGAACCAGGTCATGCGTAATCCGCACATACATGATGTTCCAACAGAATAATAAAGAATGGAATAACAATAGAATTCACCAGGCATGCGATAGACCGCACAGATAGGTTATTCCAACAGAATAATATAGAATGGAATAACAGAAGAATTTCACCATGTATGCGGTACTTCGCATAGACAGGTTATTCCAACATAATAATAAAGAATGGAATAACAACTCTTACGAGTATTGAAAGAAAATAACTCTCTTCATGAATACGAAAGAATAATACCCCTTACCTTAGAAGAAGACTGGATACTGGAATAGTGAGGTAGCAGACTTCTCTTCTTCTTTCTCTCTATAATTTCTCTATATAATAATTGCTCTATAGCTTTAGTGAATTGGTGAGAAATGATGGAAGAATGAGCTTCTATTTATAGGAAAATATAGTTTCGATAATTGCACGTTTTGGGGTTCAAAATATGACAATATAATACCTTCCTCTTTTTCTTCATTTTTAATTTAGTCTTGCAAGTATTATCAAACTTGCACCACCTCCCCTAATAGTAAATAATGCGAATCAATAGTTCAATAATGTGAATCAATAGTTATAATCATGTGAAAATATGAATTACAGTATAGTACCTCCATCTATACCTCCATTTTTAACTTAGTCATGCAAGTATTATCAATCTTACACCAACTCCCCTAATAGTACAAGAATGTGAATATATAGTACACACATGTGAACAAATAGTTAAAATCATGTGAATTAATAGTAATTAATTGCTCATTTATCCGATTAATTACCCGACTGGTCAGTAAAACTTCCAGACATCAATTAATATCGAAATAAATGTCAATTTCCACTAACACTAATAATTCCAACACAATAGAACTATCAATTTCATCTTTAATCAACACAAACTTATTCATCATTAATATTATAATTAACAATATTTAACAACCAGGTCGTTCTCAGGAAAGAGGGGGCTTTCCGATAAGAATTTCTCCTTATTGGCGCGCAATTAGATGACAAAACCTCTCCTTGACAAAACTTCTAGACATTGTAAATATTGCAATTTAATAAGATGAATAACTTTATAGTCTCAATTCTTGATTTAATAATATAACATATTATGCAGATGATACCGTGACAATAATTGAATCAATAATATGAGAGGTATGATGCAACAATTACTGTAGCAATAATTGAATATAACTGACTGACTTCTCATGTAAACATCAATAATCAATACCATGTTCTACTATGCAACCACGCGTATTACTGTACTTTTACTACAGGGTAGTTCAGCAGTTTAACGGTAAAACTTCCGCTGTTATTTTTATAAAAAGATAATTCTGTCATTTTCTAACTATGACAATACTTCCGTTGTGTGGTCCACCAATAATTGTGCCATCGTACGAATATTCCCTGTTAAAACGAATATTCCCCGACCAATCGAATATTATATAACCACTTGCTTACTTTACAAAATTTGTAAATATTACCCACAACTATAACATTATATTATATCCACACCATAATATTCAAAATATATTTCGAGAGAAATTAATCTATATTCATAAAAGTTTTTACAATGTCTGTAAATCTTTGCAGGGGTTTCAGGAAACCAGAAAATTGAATGAAGGTGAGATTTATCTACACCTTTGTTCTAGCGTAAAAGTAGCAGTTATTGTAGTGGGAATTGTGTATCTTAATTTTAATAATGATAGGACTTTAGAATTAGTAGATTGTCTTTATGTTCTAGACATTCGTAGAAATTTAATTTCAGTTTCTTGCTTGTTTAAACATGGATATTCTGTTAATTTTGATTCCAAGATTGTTATTCCCAAGAATGAAAATTTCATTTGTTCTGGTTCATTGGTAGATAATTTATATATTCTTACTCCAAATTATTATTCATTAATGCAAACTGAATGTAGTCAACATATACAATTAAAAAGAAAAGTTTTTTCAGTTACTCAAACTTATCTCTGGCATCTACGATTAGGTTACATTAATCTAAATAGGATCCAAATACTGGTTAAAGATGTTCCTCTAAGTTCCTTAGAAGTTGAAAATCTTCCAGTTTGCGAATCTTTTATAGAGAAAAAAAATAACCAAAGGACCTTTCAAGGTAAAGAAATATAGAGCCAGTGATAAGTTAGAATTAATTTATACAGATGTATGCGGTCCTATGAATATTTGAGCACGGGGAGATTTTGAGTATTTCATCACCTTTACTGATGATTACTCAAGATTTGGTTATATGTACCTTATGCATCAAAAGTCTGAAGCATTTGAAAATTTCAATGTATTTCAGGCAGAAGTAGAAAAGGAATCTGATAAACACATAAAGGCCCTTCGATCGGATCGAGGTGGTGAATACATTCTTGGGGAATTCAAAGATTACTTATCTAATATAGGAATTATATTTGAGTTAACTACACCGGGTACACCCCAGCAAAATGGTGTGGCAGAAAGAAGTAACACGACTCTTTTTGATATGGTAAGGTCTATGCTGAATTTTTCTACTCTTCATATTTCCTTTTGGGGTTATGCACTATAAACGATAATGTATGTTAACTTGTTAATATTCTAACCTTATTGTTTTGATGATGACTTGATATTTTGTACTAATTTGTTTATTATAAAATTTTAGGAATTTGATGAAAGGATTATTGTCTAAAGGTTTTGAAGACATTTTGATTCCTAAGATTAATATGTAAGGTCATTGCAAATACTTAATTTTTCAATACAAGGCTCTAGGATATTTTATGTGTGCATTCAACATGATTATTTATTATTGCATGTTCTAAATTAAGATAAAATGATAATTATTTTTATTTATTAATACTGCCATGTGTTATTAAAGAAAATCTTTTGTGTGTTCTGATTCTATAAAAGATTATATAGCATGACACATGTGTAAGAAATCCGATTTGTTGGAGTAATTTAATTTGTGACGACAGGATAATGATTATCTTCATTTAAGTGGTTTAATCACAAAAGTGTCGGTACTCACATGTTATCTTGGAAAATTTGAAAGAGTTTGCATGTGCTAGTATTGCTTATTCCTATCAGTATGTTATATGCCTTTGATATTTGTTACGGAAATTTTGAGAAGGTTGAGGCATGTCATTATTAGCGGATTAGCATTGGAAGAAGTCAACTTATTATCCAAGAGTTTCACACGAGATTTATTCTACTAGAAATACTTATCCATTCCTAACAGACTTCATATTTGATTATAATTGGAACGTTACACAAGGTTTATCTGTTGGTAACATAAATAATTTATTAGAACGGAACTTTATGAAGCAACAGTAATAATTGGGCTATAAAAGAAGAACAGAAGTATCAGTAAAAGAACAACACTTGAATTAATATTTGCACTAATATACTTAAAAATATCCAATTATTTTCGGTGCAAACGTACAAGCTGTTGTGCAATTATATTGATACTATTCTCAGCTATTTTTCGTGAGCTTTAAATTGGTGATATCTTTTTTACTACTTGATCATTGTATTCATTAGTTGGGCCTTGCATTGTTAAATTGCTTTTTTGCTTTGTTCATTAGACCTCTATATTTGTAATCTTATATTTTTAGACTAAGTGTTGTTTAAAGGAATTTAATCATTATGGATTAAGGGTTGTTTACAAACAGGTTCAAGGAAGCATATGTGCTTAAGGGGTACATTGGTGCACAAGGAGTAAAAGTGCTCAAGTGAATTATTGTAATTCAAGATTTGATAGAATCTGTTTTGTAACAAGAGTCTGATTTAAAGAAATAAAGTGAGTCTCCAATACTAGTTGGTAGTGGACGTAGACTAGGCTATTATTATAGAGGGTAATAGCTGAACCAAGTAAAAAATCTTGGTGTTGATTTTATTACTTGCTATACTTTAATTACTCACAAAAGTTAGTTAATTATCTTAATAATTTAAAACTGAATATTTACATTATCTTGAGATAATTCATTAACACCAAGTATTTTCACTAAGTTATAAATTCAGCAGGATATTTTTTTTAAAAATAAATAGTCAATTCGGTAGGCCATATTAATCCAGCAAGATGCATTTATTTATTTAGTAGGCTAAATTCTATAGTTTGGTTTAAAGTTTAAAAATTGGTCATAGTTTGTTCCCACACTTATTCAACCCCCTTCTAAGTGTGCCTTATCTGAATTTCAATGTACTTATTGAATCTTGTACCATCAAAGTCTGTTCCTTTAACACTTAGAGAATTGTGGAGTGTGCAAAAACTAGTATTGCATCATATTCATATATGGGGCACACCTCCTCTTGTACGAAAAGGAAAGACAGACTTAGATAAATTAAGTTCAAGAACAGAAGTATGTTTGTTTGTAGGATATCCAAAATGAAATAGAGGTGGTCTATTTTATAGTCCTTTAGACTAGAAAGTATTTGTTAGCGCAAATGCAATTTTTCTAGAAAATGACTACATAATGGATCAAAGGTCGAATAGTAAAATTGTCTTAGAAGAAATGTCAAGTACATCAGTTACTTAATCAATTAATCCACCACAAGACTTTGATGAATTGCCATAAACTAATAACCAGATTCTTCTAATACATCAGAGCTTCGTCATAGTGGGAGGAGTATCAGGCCTCCTAAGAGACTTTCACTTCTTGGAGAAACTTACAATGTTATTTTGGAAGACGTAAAATTGGATCCCTCTAACAACCATGAAGCTATTTATGATGTAGATGCATCCAACTGGCACAAAGCTATGAAATAAGAAATGGATTCCATGTACTAAAATAAAGTATGAGAACTTGTATAAGCACCTAATGGGGTCAAACCTATAGGGTGCAAGTGGGTCTACAAAAGAAAATGAGGGGTAAATGGAAAGGTGGAGACCTTTAAAGCACTGTTGGTAGCAAAAGATTTTACTTAAAAAGAAGGTATCGATTATGAGGAAACCTTTTCACCAGTAGCTGTGCTTAAATCTATCAGAACACTCTTATCCATTGTGACGCCCCCAGAATTCGGACACCCATATCTCGAATTCAGTGCATCACATGCAACTATGATATCTTACTAAATCATTTACAATAGAATTAATAGAATAATTTATATTGATATAATATAAATATTCGCGTCCCAAGGTATCGTAACCATTACTACAACAATTCAGTGATTAACTTAAACATAACTAAATCATTCTTGAATATATCATAACAAGCATAATAATAATAATAATACTTCTAGTCTTAAGGACTAAGTTATTCTGTTGCCTTGCCCTTTCCTTTGTCCTTTCCTGAAGTACCGCTTTGCTCTGCCTTAACTGTAATGTTTTAGGAAGCAAGAATGAGCAACAAGTTTTCCCAGCAAGTAATATAGCCAGAAGAACAAGCAGTTATAGCATTTAAATCTTTCAAGGGTATAATAATAATTGGTAGTTCAAGGATATCAAGAAATATCAAGAGTATTCAATAGGTGTCGCTATAGACTGAAGGATATCAACAAAATTTCAGGATTTATTCATTCTGAGGTTAAATATGAATGAGCCCTAAGCAGTCACTAAGGACTAAGAACTCTTACTAGAATTAACAGTATTACACTATAATCCAATATAAACGAGTACAACAAGTGATCAGCCTAAAGTACCCTATGTTATACATAACATTTAATCATACTCATGTGCGCACGTCGGTTACCCGACAATATATATTTTCTCCTTTAATGAGGGTTGTTCATCTCAGTAGATTTACGATAGTCCGCACTAAGTCAATCGGTTTGGATAGATTTTTAACACATAATAATAGTCTAGTCGAATCAAAGGCTTAGACAATTTTTCATCATGCATTTAAGAACGATAAGTCCAATGCTTGCAACAACACCAATTTATACGAATGATTTTCGAATAGAAACAGATATTTGCATGAAAAATTGATTGATATGACAACAATTCAATGAATACAGTGTGAGAATTAAGGAACTTGCATCACAATAATAATAGTGTTCGGATACTTGCTCAATGTAAATTTGAGTAAGGTTAGAGAACTTGCAACATAATAATAATAGTATTCGGATACTTGCTCAATGTAAATTTGAGTGAGGTTAGAGAACTTGCTCAATGTAAATTTGAGTGAGGTTAGAGAACTTGTAACACAATAATAATAGTGTTTGGATATTTGCTCAATGTAAATTTGAGTGAGGTTAGAGAACTTGCCTTTAACGTTGATTACTACTTATAGCGAAAATCACCTCAACGAACTATGTTTGTCCTATTTATGTAAGTATAGGTATTCATTAGCCAAACACACTTGATATACATATATAAACAACATGTACACATAACACATTTTTCTTTCTATCTATGTATACTGCTAGCACCCATCAAAACTTATAGCAGTACACTAACATGCTTATACTTTTGACCACTGCTAGTTTATTCATAATCTTTCTTCTTCGTAGTTCCAAGAGGTTAATTACTTTAAGTAGACCATAACATCTATTAATCCCACCGACCCTTTTCTACGCATGTTTGCAGGCATTAGATTTATTTTCCCGAAGTTAGTAAAATTCTCTACTTAGAACTCGTTCGTGTAATAATAGGTTTATAGCAGTATTGGAATATTTATTAATCCATCCTTATATCAAGTTATGATGCTGTCTCCGAGTATCAGGACATCTCGCCATGTCCGAAGCAGAAGACATCTGGCCATGTTCGAAGCCGAAGACATCTGGCCATGTCCGAAGACATTACGACTTGTCCGAAGACAACACGCTTTGTCTGAAGACTTTACGACTTGTTCGAAGACAACACGCTTTGTCTGAATACATCTCCGAAGTCAGCTCTTTCAGAGACTTCGGTCTACACTATTTCGACAAAGTCTAAGTTTGTTGGGTTAATTTTATTAAGACTTTACTATATGCATACAACCTAAGGGAATTTCTTAATACATGGTCTAACACGACCGAACCCATCAGGTGGTTCCTAAGTACGGTGCAGCTGCACCCCATGGAGTTTAGAAGCAGTGATCCTGCTCTGTTTTGCAGAGTAGCCACAATTTGATTTCAGACAATTATTAACACATTCATGCACGAAAGTAAATTTTCTAAACACCCTATATCATGTTAATTCATCATACTTGACCTATTAATTTAGGAAAACCGAGAATCAAACAAGACTCAAGTTAAGAACGAAGTAGAAATTATACCTTCTCGAGCTTTAACCTTGATATCTCACACACTAATTGGGTAATGCTTAGCAACTAAGAATTCTTTATTCAGATTTCTCCAACACTCTTATCACTATAACAGATTGCCATGGTGGCTTGTATTTAAAGAGAAAAGCATGGACCAGACACTTGCTTTACACAATGTTGGGATTCATGGTGCAATAGAATTGAACAATGGTTACTTAAGGAGTTGTTTAACAACTCCATACTAGCCACTTAGCTAGCCATGCATGCCTAGGATTAGCAGCTTGAAAGTTTGCATAAAGAGAGTTTAGGCTACTGTTCCTTGTACTTGGTGGCCCTTAATTTGGGAACAAGAGAATAGATCTCAGACATAGACAAGGGGCTAGTCGGTCGGGCCCACTGCCCCACGCCACATTTTATTTAACCAACACCTTGTACTATCAGTTAACTATTTTGTTGGATTCCGAATTGGATTTTAAATATCCCAAGTTTATTGGGCTAACTCAAAAGTCCATCAATTGACTTTATTGGGCTAGACTCCCAATTTATTATTTGGATTATAAACATGTAAATACTTAATTATTCCTCACTAATTCCATCATTGTGTCACACCAGACCTTTCATAAACCTATCATAATTCTCCACATCTTATCAATTATTAAAAGTTCAATTTTAATTCAATTGAGTTACTCACCTCATGCCATGTAAGCATTTATAAAATAATCACAGGCTCTATTTATAATTATTAATATTAAATCGTAAAATTTATGGTTATTACATCCTCTCCCCCTTATAATTATTCCATCCTCGGAATTGATTCAAGGTTACACAAAAGATGGGGATAGTCTCTCCTCATCCTATCTTCTAATTCCCATGTGGCCTCCTCGACATCGTGGTTTTGCCAAACAACCTTTACAGAAGATATAACTTTGTTTCTTAGCATTTGTTCTTTCTTATCTATTATTTGAACAGGAATTTCTTCATATGCCAGATTCTTCTCTACTTGAATGGGCTCATAGTAAATCACGTGCTTATAGTCAGACTTGTAAGGATGTAGTACGAAAATGTGAAACACGTTGTGGATATGTTCCAGTTCGGGTGGCAAAGCAACTTTGTATGCCACTTCGCCCACTCGCTTCAATATCTCGAATGGCCATATGAACCTCGGACTCAATTTTCCTTTCTTTCTGAATCTGATCTTTCCCTTCCAAGGAGATACGTTCAAAAACACAAAAATATCGACTTCAAAGTCTCGGTTCTGACGATATAAGTCGGCATACTTCTTTTGGCGATCTTGAGCTGCTACCAATTTTCCCCTTATTGTTGCTACCACATCGGCCGTTTGCTGGACTAATTCTGGTCCCAAAAGTCGTCGTTCTCTGACTTCATCCCAACAAAATGGTGTTCTACACTTTCTCCCGTAAAGAGCTTCATATGGAGGCATACCGATACTCGCATGATAGCTATTATTGTAAGCGAATTCTACTAATGGTAAATGGTCATCCCAATTTCCCTTGAAGTCCATCACGCAAGCTCTAAGCATGTCCTCCAACGTTTGTATGGTTCGTTCACTCTGCCCGTCAGTTTGAGGGTGATAAGCAGTACTTAATCTCAATTGAGTTCCCATTTGTTCCTGTAAACTTTTTCAAAATTTTGACGTGAAACGCGGATCTCGATCGGAGACAATCGACACCGGCACTCCATGTCGCGATATGATTTCCTTTACATACAAATTTGCTAACTGGTTCAAATTGAATCGATTCTTGATGGGTAGAAAATGAGCTGTCTTTGTTAGTCGATCCACAATAACCCAAATGGCATCATAACCCTTCTGTGTAACCGGAAGTCCAACCACGAAGTCCATCGTAATGTGCTCCCATTTTCATTCTGGAATTTCTAGCGGTTGAAGTAGTTCACTTGGTCTCTGGTGTTCTACTTTACTTCTTTGACAAGTAAGACATCTACTAACACACTCTGCAACCTCTCTTTTCAAATTAGGCCACCAAAAATGGTGTCGAAGATCTTGGTACATTTTTGTGCCTCCTAGATGTACAGAATACGTCGTATTGTGTGGTTCGTATAGGATTTCCTCTCTCAGTTCGATTATAGCTGGCACCCATACTCGTCCCTCAAATCTCAATATACCGTCCTTATCTACTTTGAACCTTTCTTCCTTATCTTCTACTATTCTCTTATTTATCTTCTCACATTCTTCATCTTTCTCTTGTGCTTCCTTTATTTTATCCAATAACGTCGGTGAGCTCTCATCATTAGAAATTTTCCTTCCGCTTCTTTTGGTTCCTCCACCTCTATTTCCAACTTTTCCATTTCTCTTATTAATTCCTCTTGAGTTGTCAATTTGAATAACTTCTCCCTTCCTTTTCTACTCAAAGCGTCGGCTACAACGTTTGCTTTTCCGGGTGATAAAGAATTTCACAGTCGTAATCCTTGATTAGTTCTAACCACCTTCTTTGTCGCATGTTCAACTCCTTCTGTGTGAAGATATATTTCAGACTCTTGTGATCCGTATATATCTCACATTTTTCTCCATACAAATAGTGCCTCCAAATCTTCAATGCAAAGACTACCGCCGCTAACTCCAAGTCATGGGTAGGGTAACGTTTTTCGAAATCTTTCAATTGTCGTGAGGCATATGCAATGACCTTGTCATGTTGCATTAGCACACAACCAAGTCCTCTATGCGATGCATCACTATACACCACAAATTCTCCCGTATCATCTGGTAATGATAATACAAGCGCCTCACTCATCCTCCTCTTCAATTCTTGGAAACTCTCCTCGCATTTGTCCGTTCATACGAACTTCTCTGTCTTCCTCGTTAGATTGGTCAGCGGGGTTGCTATCTTAGAAATATCTTAGATAAATCTTCGATAGTACCCGGCTAAACCTAAGAAACTCCTAACTTCTGTTGGCATCTTTGGATGCTCCCAGTTACTTACCGCTTCCACCTTTGCAGGATCCACGAAAATTCCATTTTGATCTATCACGTGTCCTAGAAATTGAACCCTTTCCATCCAAAATTCACATTTTGAAAATTTAGTGTACATCTTTTCCCTTCTCAATGCTTCCAATACCATCTTCAGGTGTTCGACGTGCTCTTCCTTCGTCTTTGAATAAATCAAAATGTCATCGATAAATACTACTACGAACTTATAGGCTAAATAACCTACACATCCTTTCTTTAACAATTTCCTGGCCTGCATCATCGTAAGGCAACACGATTGCTTGAGCGATGAGCTACTATAAAACACTACCTTAGACCGATTTGAGGTCTGAAGGCTCACACTCTTCTTCTGACAATCGATTATCGCAGTGTGGCCGGATAACCAATCCATCCCTAATATCACATCAAACTCTCCCAGTTTAATTGGAATTAAGTCTATGCTTAGTTCGTAACCTCTAATGTTTGCACGACAGTTTTGGTAAACAAACTCTATGGGAATTACTTCCTTATTCGCAATCTCTACGTTCAATAAATTTTCTAAATGTTCAGGAGGTATGTTTAGTCAATTAGCAAATTCTTCAGACACAAAGGAATAGGTAGCACCCAAATCAAATAATACATAGGCATTTATATTATTGATTGGGAGAATACCTGACACCACGTCCCTTGCAGTCACTGCATCTTGGGCAGTCATGTTAAAGGTTCGGGCAGTCGGTCGGTTGGATTACGTTGGTCAGCCGATCATCAGCTTGCTGCCCCCTCCTTGTTGGCCGCTTCCTCCGTTGTTCCCCTTCTTTGGGCAATCCTTGATTTGATGCTCAGTTGAGCCACATGCAAAACATCCCGTGATCTTTTTCGACTTCGGGCAGTTGGGTGAAATGTGCCCTTCTTTGCCGCAGTTGTAGCAGACACTGCGCCCCTTCCAGCATTCCCCTTGATGGTTTTTCCCATATTTTGAGTAAGATTCATTTCTTTTTTTAAACCCTCCTTGATAACCTTCTGACTGGTTGATGTTTCAGTGGTTGGTGTTGTTGTTGTTGTCCTTGTTGCGGTTATCCCATTTCCTCTTTCCCAGATAACTTCCACCACTGCTACTCCCTCCATGAGTCTCTCCCCCAACATTCTTGTTCTTCTTCTCCTTGTTATATTGGGTCAATGCCTCGTTACCTCCCTCAGCAATTATCGCCTTCTCCAATAATGCGGCGAACGAGTCAATTTGAAGGATCGACACCTTGTTGAACAACCAAGGTTTTAGTCCAAGTTCGAAGCGTCGAGATTTCCTTTCTTCAGTGTCTACTTGATGTGTTGCGAATCGTGCGAGTTCATTGAACTTGGCCGCATACTGTGCCACTATCATCTCCCCTTATTTTAGTTCTAGAAACTTTACCTCCATCCAATTCTTCATGCTCTTCGGGAAGTAATTCTCGAAGAACAAGGTCTTAAACCTTTCCCAGGTTATAGTCCCTTCTCCTGCCCTCTGTTGATTTGGTTCCCACCAGTAGTTTGCTTCACCCTTCATCATATATGTAGCGAACACGGTTTTTTGGTCTTCACCCACACGAGCAATGGCGAAGGCTTTCTCCATCTCCTTGATACACGTTTGCGCTACAATAGGATCAGTAGTACCTATGAATTTCGGAAGTCCTACACTCTTAAAGTCTTTGAAGTTTGCGACTGGAGCTACTTGGGGAATGGGTGTTACTTGTTCATTTATTCCCCTAAGAGCCTCCCCTAATAAGTCTAAAAGCCTCTGGATGGGATCTACTTGTCCTCTCTCATCATTAACCGACTCTTCCGGTGCAGTTAATCTACGTCTGGGCGGCATATTCCTACATCATAACACTTCCATTTTTATTATCTAATTATATTACTTAACCAATTTTCCATAAAAGGAATAAGATTTCAGAATACGTTTCAGAACAAGATCATTTATATTCATATGCCAAATTGTTACATTACATGATTATCTCCAACATACTTCTATAAATGACACAACTTATCCCCTAATATAACAAAAGATGGGGACAACCATACTACCCCTCTAATATAACTCAAAAGTTTGGGGCTTACAACTATCTCACATTCTACATAAAAGACTGAAATTACAACAACAAATAATACACTACATAACGAACTACAACTAATAACTTTTAACGCCTAGACTTAATCTATCATTCCGCGCTCCACAGCGCTCTGGTACTCCCTCTGAGTAATGTGCACCACCAAATCTCGGCTTATGGTGTGCCGGGTCTGTCCCTGCTCTGTCGAGTAGTGATTTACCCCATCAATCAGTCTCTTCATGGCCGTGCGCACTGCATAGCCTATCCTATTAATCTTCCTCCTTTTGCACCTCACTTCATCTTCTAGATCGTTAGCCCTATCATTGGCCCCTTCCCACTACTCTTCGAAATGGATCCTATCCATTACCTCCATTTCTAACTGAGTACGGATAGCTTCCTTCTCTGTCCTCTCGCTCAACTCCCTCTGCTCCATCTCTTCCAACTTCCCAGCCAGTTCTACATTCCTAGCCACCGCCTTGTGAAACAAAGCCCCCATCTGGATTCCTGCCTCCTTACGGTGAGCAATCTCTACCTCCATCTCCTGCATCACTAACTTTCTCTGGTGGTCTTCGTCCCTCAGCTTTTGGAATTCAGACTCCCTATCCCTAGCCTCAGCCTCTAACTCCTCAACTCTGCATTCTAACTCTAAAATCTGCTCCTCATACTCCCCCAACATCCTATCCTCAAAAGTAGCCTCGTCGGAGTCCCCCATGGGCTCGTCCACTATACGCTCCTCCGTAGGCTCCTCATCTGGATCAGATTCCTTGGGTATTGGCTCCATCTCCTCTTCCTCATCATCATCATCATCGATATGGACTACAGTTGATATAGGCTCCGCTATCAATGGTGCCTCATATACCACGTGTATGTCATGCGGCTCCTCTTCTACTACTCGGTTAGGTCCTCTCATGTCAGTCATCCTACAATTACCAACACAAGACAAAACAAACAACAACTCCATTAGAATGTTAAATAACATAAGTTCATTGTATAGAATGAAGTTATATTCTGTAACACGCTAAGTCCATCTCTATGAAAACTCTATATGAGTTTCATCCCTTTCTATCTTCTAAGTTCTCCTAAGTTATAATCTAAGGGCTCTCGCTCCTAAGTTTTATAACTATGGCTTTGATACCAACCTGTGACGCCCCCAGAATTCGGACACCCATATCTCGAATTTAGTGCATCACGTGCAACTACGAATATCCTACTAAATCATTTACAACGGAATTAATAGAATAATTTACATTGATATAATATAAATATTCACGTCCCAAGGTACCGTAACCATTACTACGACAATTCAGTGATTAACTTAAACATAACTTAATCATTCTTGAATATATCATAACAAGCATAACAATAATAATAATACTTCTAGTCTTAAGGACTAAGTTATTCTGTTGCCTTGCCCTTTTCCTTGTCTTTTCCTGAAGTACCGCCTTGCTCTGCCTTAACTGTAATGTTTTAGGAAGCAAGAATGAGCAACAAGTTTGCCCAGCAAGTAATATAGCCAGAAGAACAAGCAGTTATAGCATTTAAAATTTTCAAGGGTATAATAATAATTGGTAGTTCAAGGATATCAAGAAATATCAAGAGTATTCAATAGGTGTCGCTATAGACTGAAGGATATCAATAAAATTTCAGGATTTATTCATTCCGAGGTTAAATATGAATGAGCACTGAGCAGTCACTAAGGACTAAGAACTCTTACTAGAATTAACAGTATTACACTGTAATCCAATATAAACGAGTACAACAGGTGATCAGCCTAAAGTACCCTATGTTATACATAACATTTAATTATACTCATGTGCGCACATCGGTTACCTGACAATATATAATTTCCCCTTCAACGAGGGTTGTTCATCTCAGTAGATTTACGATAGTCCGCACCAAGTCAATCAGTTTGGATAGCTTTTTAACACATAATAATAGTCTAGTCGAATCAAAGTCTTAGAAAATTTTTCATCATGCATTTAAGAACGATAAGTCCAATTCTTGCAACAACATCAAGGTATACGAATGATTTTCGAATAGAAACAGATATTTTCATGAAAAATTGATTGATATGACAACAATTCAATGAATACAGTGTGAGAATTAAGGAACTTGCAACACAATAATAATAGTGTTCGGATACTTGCTCAATGTAAATTTGAGTAAGGTTAGAGATCTTGCAACACAATAATAATAGTGTTCGGATACTTTCTCAATGTAAATTTGAGTGAGGTTAGAGAACTTGCTCAATGTAAATTTGAGTGAGGTTAGAGAACTTGCAACACAATAATAATAGTGTTCAGATACTTGCTCAATGTAAATTTGAGTGAGGTTAGAGAACTTGCCTTTAGCGTTGATTACTACTTGTAGCGAAAATCACCACAATGAACTATGTTTGTCCTATTTATGTAAGTATAGGTATTCATTAGCCAAACACACTTGATATACATATATAAACAACATGTACACATAACACATTTTTCTTTCTATCTAAGTATACTGCAGCACCCATCAAAACTTATAGCTGTACACTAACATGCTTATACTTTTGACCACTGCTAGTTTATTCATAATCTTTCTTCTTTGTAGTTCCAAGAGGTTCATTGCTTTAAGTAGACCATAACATCTATTAATCCCACCGACCCTTTTCTACACATGTTTGCAGGCATTAGATTTATTTTCCCGAAGTTAGTAAAATTCTCTACTTAGAACTCGTTCGTGTAATAATAGTTTATAGCAGTATAGGAATATTTATTAATCCATCCTTATATCAAGTTATGATGCTGTCTCCGAGTACCAGGACATCTGGCCCTGTTCGAAGTCGAAGACATCTGGCCATGTCCGAAGATATTACGAACTTGTCCGAAGACAACACGCTTTGTCCGAAGACATTACGATTTGTCCGAAGACAACACGCTTTGTCCGAAGACTTTATGACTTGTTCGAAGACAACACACTTTGTCCGAAGACATCTCCGAAGTCAGCTCTTTCAAAGACTTCGGTCTACACTATTTCGACAAAGTCTAAGTTTGTTGGGTTAATTTCATTAAGACTTTACTATATGCATACAACCTAAGGGAATTTCTTAATACATGGTCTAACACGATCGAACCCATCAGCTGGTTACTAAGTACGGTGCAGCTGCACCCTATGGAGTTTAGAAGCAGTGAACCTGCTCTGTTTTGCAGAATAGCCACAACTTGATTCCAGACAATTATTAACGCATTCATGCACGAAAGTAAATTTTCTAAACACCCTATATCATGTTAATTCATCATACTTGACCTATTTATTTAGGAAAACCTGAGAATCAAACAAGACTCAAGTTAAGAACGAAGTAGAAATTATAACTTCTCGAGCTTTAACCTTGATATCTCACACACTGATTGGGTAATGCTTAGCAACTAAGAATTCTTTACTCAGATTTCTCCAACACTCTTATCACTTTAACAGACTGCCATGGTGGCTTGTATTTAAAGAGAAAAGCATGGACTAGACACTTGCTTTACACAATGTGGGGATTCATGGTGCAATAGAATTGAACAATGGTTACTTAAGGAGTTGTTTAACAACTCTATACTAGCCACTTAGCTAGCCATGCATGCCTAGGATTAGCAGCTTGAAAGTTTGCGTAAAGAGAGTTTAGGCTACTGTTCCTTGTACTTGGTGGCCCTTAATTTGGGGACAAGAGAATAGATCTCAGACATAGACAAGGGGCTAGTCGGTCGGGCCCACTGCCCCACGCCACATTTTATTTAACCAACACCTTGTACTATCAGTTAACTATTTTGTTGGATTCCGAATTGGATTTTAAATATCCCAAGTTTATTGGGCTAACTCAAAAGTCCATCAATTGACTTTATTGGGCTAGACTCCCAATTTATTATTTGGATTATAAACATGTAAATACTTAATTATTCCTCACTAATTCCATCATTGTGTCACACCAGACCTTTCATAAACCTATCATAATTCTCCACATCTTATCAATTATTAAAAGTTCAATTTTAATTCAATTGAGTTACTCACCTCATGCCATGTAAGCATTTATAAAATAATCACATGCTCTATTTATAATTATTAATATTAAATCGTAAAATTTACAGTTATTACATCCATTACAGCTCATCTCGATTACGAGATATGACAAATGGATGTCAAGACTGCTTTTCTTAATGGATATCTTGATGAAGAAATCTATATGAAGAAACCTGATGGTTTCATAGTTAAAGGCCAAGAAAAAATGGTATGCAAGTTGCAAAAGTCCATTTATGAACTTAAGCAAGCATCAAGGTCTTGGAATATAAGGTTTGATCAAGCAATTAAATCTTATGGTTTTGAACAAAATCCAAAAGAATCTTGTGTGTACAAGAAGAATAAAGACGGGGTGGTGGTATTCTTAGTTCTTTATGTGGATGATATATTGCTTATTGGTAATGATGTGGGAGTATTATCTAGCTTTAAAATTTGGTTCTCTAGTAATTTTGAGATGAAGGACCTAGGAGATGCTAATTATATTTTAGGGATTAAGCTTTGGCATGATCGCAAGAATAGAATGTTAGGCCTATCCTAAGCTGCATACATCGATATAATTTTGGCTAGGTTCAACATGAAAAATTCCAAGAAAGGACTACTTCCTATCATACATGGAATTTCTCTTATTAAGGTGCATTTTTCTAAGACACCTCAAGAGCAAGAGCGCATGAAGACAATTCTTTATGCTTCGACGGTTGGAAGTCTTATGTATGCAATGTTGTGTACTAGACCATATATTTGTTTTGCAGTAGGCTTGGTAAGCAAATATCTGTCTAACCATGGACTCAAACATTGGATTGTAGTAAAACATATATTTAAGTATCTATAAAGAACAAGAGATTATATGTTTGTCTGTTCTAGTGATGATCTTGTTCCGAAAGGATATACAGATTTAGATTTTTAGTCAGATAGAGACTCTAGAAAGTCAACATTTGGTTATCAGTTTACTCTTGGAGGTGGAGCTGTCAGTTGGAGGAGTGTTAAACAGTCTTGCATAGCTGACTCCACCATGGAAGCTGAATACGTTGCTGCTTCCGAAGCTGCAAAAGAGGTTGTACGGCTCAAAAAGTTCTTGTTAGAAATAGGAATGGTACCTTCAGTATCATCTCCTATTGTCCTGTTTTGTGATAATAATTGTAACAATCCAGAATTTTAAATTGTAATTTTTAAATATTTATTGAATTATATAAATATTTAATGGATGTGTTTATTGTTGAATAAATATTTGTTTAATTTGATTTGATTTGATTTGGTTAATTATTTGTTAAATAAATAATTAATGAGTTAAGGAAATTAATTATCATGAGATAATATTCTAATTTAAATTAATAATTAAGTTAGAGAGCTTATAACGATTAAATGAATTATTATAATGATATTTTAGTTTGAATTTATAATTAAAATGATGTGTTAACTTATTAAATAAAATTATAATTATAAAGAAAATTATAATTTTGTTGTATTGATTTATGTGGTAAACTAATTTAATAAATTGTTATTAGAATTAATTAAATTGAATATTAAATTTAATTAAATAAAGTGTGACCATAAACTATGTTGTAAAGGAGTTATTAAAATAAGTTAAAAGAGATTAATTCAGTTTTGCCAAACAAGGCTTTATGCATATTAAGTCTTTAATTTAAATATGTTTTACCAAACAAGGTATAAGAATTTAATTGATTAAATTTTAAAGTAGTTAGCCAAACAAGCCTTATGGCTTTTGATTTTTAAAAATAAGAGAACTGATATCAGTTATACATATATTTATATTATATAATTAATAACTATATTATTACCTATACGTTATATTTGTTAGTACGTAAGTTAGAGTTAGATAGGAAGAACTCAGAAGAAGAAAAAGAAGCGAATAAAAGTTGCAGATAAACAAAATTGAGAGAGAGTTGGGAGAATGCTATAGAATTTGAGAGAGAAATTGGGGAAAAGAAAGCTTTGAAAGAATAGCCATCATCTTCTCAAACTAAGGTATCATCTTACTCTTTTATTTTTTTTAAAAGTTATAATTTTATTCTCTTCCAAAATACTCTGCAAAATCTTTATAGAGGTTGAATTATTTGTTATATATAGTTTTATATGATAAATTAGTGGTTAAAAAGTTGTTTGCATAAGTTTATAGATGAATTAATTCATGTTATGTAATTATTTATGAATAAAACCATATTACAGTGAATTGGTATGAATATATGTGATTATGTCTTAGTTTAAAGTAAAATTGAGGTTTAATTAGTTGTTTAATATATATATATATATATATATTAACTATTGATTTTGAAAGAGGATAAAAAAACTAAAACATAGTATTTTAAATTAACTGTTTTGATTGAAAAACAAAATCACAGTGATGATTTTCACTGAAACTTTCAAAAAGTGAAGTTTTAGCAAAAATAGTGAAAATTAAAGGTTCTAATATTTATGTTTATGTTGTTTAGGTTGTTAGAAACATGTTAGAAAACATTAGATTATATTTCTGTAAACATATTACACCTTGGATAGGTTGGTATGGTTGTTAGAAAGGAGTTTGTAGGCCTAATTTGGCTTTCTGTAGTGCTCTAGATCAAAAATCACAAAAACACAGAAAGGACCCCCTCCCCGGCGAGACCCCCCGGTATAAAAACCACCGCCCCGGTACAGAAAGGACTATTATTTTGTTGAACTTTATTTTAATTTGATGATGTTTTTATTTAATTTTCCGCATATGATGTTTGTAATTAAATGTTAGATAACTTGGGAGATTTTGTTGGATTTATTGATGTAACCCTTTAATGAGAAGATTTATTATTAAACTTTATTATGTTTGAGTAATTAGATATGCATGTTTCTATCAAGTGAATACCAAATCTGGTGGAAATGAAATATCCGGATTTGGGGGTGTCACAAGTTGGTGCCAAAGCCTTAGGTTATGAACCTTAGGTGGGAAAAAGCCTTAGGAAGTAACCTTTGAAAATATAGCGGTGATAAACTCTTATCGAGTTTTAAGGAAGAAGTAATAAAACACTTATGTGCTTATGTGATTACCACTTATGTGCTCGTGAGTGTCGAGTAGTAATGATTAGTAATTAAAACTTAAAAATTTTGTTGTCAAGATGGCTAATATAGGAGAATTCAGTCAGGCTAGGGAGGAAGGATCCCAGATGCCTAGAGAGGAGGAACCTCGAGATATTCAGGTTGTGAGACCCCAACTTTTTTTTGAATAAAGAATAATTTTTCTCGAAATATAATTTTGAATATTATGGTGTGGATATGATATAATGTTATAGTTGTGGGTAATATTTGGAAAATTTTGCAAAGTAAACAAGTTGATATAAAATATTCGTTGTGTCAGTGAATATTCGATTGGTCAGGGAATATTTGTTTTAACAGGGAATATTCGTACGATGGCACAATTATTGGTGGACCCCACAACGGAAGTATTATCATAGTTAGAAAATGACAGAAATATTTTTTTTATAAAAATAACAGCGAAAGTTTTACCGTTAAACTGTTGAACTACCCGGTGGTAAAATTACAGTAATACGCATGGTTGCATAGTAGCACACGGTATTGATTATTGATGCTTACGTGAGAAGTCACTCAGTTATACTCAATTATTGCTACAGTAATTGTTGCATAATATCTCACGTTATTTTATTTAATTATTGTCACATTATCATCTGCATAATATTTTATATTATTAAATCAATAATTGAGACAACAAAGTTATTCATATTATTATATGCAATTTTGAAAATGTCTAAAAAATTTTATCGAGGAGAGGTTTTGTGACGCCCCCAAAATAGGTCCACACGACCCATTCTGAGTCACCAGATATCACACTATAAAAATCATTTACAAACTTCATTTATACAACAGTTGAACTGTCGTGCAGAATACGACCACAGTTAAACTTTGAGTTTTAATACAAATGTATGTAACTCTCATGGTGCCTCGACCACAACCTTACAATGGTACTTTACATAAAATTACAGTCAATAACTGTTTTATAAATTAAAATCTTTGAAAAATACTCAAGGAAACCTTCGTACATGGGAGGCCATGTGTCTAGGTTATGATAGATATCATATGACCACAGAATTATCCTTGGTTGACCCAATAGTCACCAAAGAAAAACAAGAAGATTGCTATCATCTTCTTTCCAATGGTGAGTCTTCTCTTGACTTATAATTATCTCCATTGTCTCCAATTGAGAATCATATTTCAAACAAACTCCAAGATTATATAGGTAGTGCTCGTAGATATAGTCAGCAAGTGGATGTGCACAACCCTGTCTTATGATAACACGAGGTTGTATGTCATTAGACATCTTGTATGATAGTGGCAAAACACCCTTCCAAAGTTGGGTTCACCTCACCCTATTTGGTTCACCAAAATTAAATATCAAATGACATATACAATACGACATACTTATCTAAAGTTCGAAATAAAATTATTTCCATACTATTTAGGGACAACCTCAATAGCTATAGACCACCGTTCTATTCTCATGTTATCCCCGCTCGACCCTGCTACACTCTTATTACCTGAAAGGAATTGTGAAACAAAAGGGTGAGCACAACTAGCCTAGTAAAGAATATCATGACTAAAGATAATATACATCATCAATAGCCTACATCAGTAATAAATCAGAGATTTAGACCATATGGTAGATGATAAAACTTTTCAATCATAGTTGCAGCGGAACGAGTAATCCATTAGAAGAGTCAAATAGACCATCAAATCTATTATCTTCTCCATGTTAAAAGTCCACCAATAATTTTTTATCCTTGTAACATCAATCAATAATTCATGTCCACAATCACATGAATAACTCATAATCATAATTGTGATTCTAACTTCCTCTTCGCACCTAGGACGAAGATAATTTTCATCACCTATCTTCACCTGAAACATCAAAAATCATGGTTATACCAAATCAAAATTCCTGCTCATAATCATACTAATAAATTCATCTTTGCACTACGGCCAAATATATTCATTAACAATTCATCTTTGCACTACAAGCCAAAGTTATACAACTATATTTTAGAAGAGTCAAGTAGAGCATGATATCTACTATCTTTTACTAATTAAAAGTGTATAATCAATATTTTATTGCTAAGACTCAGCTTAATAAATAATCCACATCATCGAATCATCCCTGCACTATAGCCAAGGATATTCATGTAATCATCAATGGTCATGATTATACCGAATAATCCCTGGTTATAATCATACCAATAACTGTCCATCAATGCACTACAGGCCAATGAGATCTTTTACCACATCATCTATAACATTATGGGTCATGATTATACCGAATGATCCCTGGTCATAATCATACCAATAAACAGTCCATCTTTGCACGTAAGCCAAAGATATACAATTGTAAAATCAATAATCAACAGTCCATCTTTGCACGTAAGCCAAAGATGACTTTCATCACAATATAAGCATGAGGATGATGACAATGATATAAGTATTAATCAAATGAAAATAAGGATAAATATTAAAGACTTTAAATTTATCCAAATATTATCAATCACTTCATAAACTCATAATCTAATATTATTAATATTATAACAATATTTTAATCACTTCTTAAACTTATAAACAATTTATTTCAATTATTTACACATTACCAAATAATACATTTAATCATTCAAAATTTCCATACTCATAAGATTTCATCACCAATGATCAAATCCCTCGTCAAAAATCTGTATATACCTTATATAGGATTTCCAAGCCATAAAATCCTATTTTCCAATTTTGTTACTTCACATAACATATTTAATTCATTTACTCATAACTAGTTCATTTTCATAAAAAAATACCAAATCAGTTCCAAAAATATTTCTTTTCTGTGATTTAGCAGAATATAGTCCCATATTGAACATATAATTTTCTTAGAATTTTTAAAATTCATTTACTATTTTTCATATGACCAAAACTGCCGAATATTTAGACATTTATCATAAATTGTACTTTTGTCCAAAAATTCCGAAATTTACAGGGTATACTCTTGTTATATACATGTACTCCTAATAAATTTATTACCAATTTTATAGTTAACCACAAGGAGTTGTAAGAGTTTACTTTTAAAATAATCTTTTCCCATAAAATTCATAACTCCTAGTCCATACATCCAAAAATCGCCATTTTTGGACAAAATCCAGAAAACTCAACAAACCATCATTTCAAATTTTTCCAGATTTTTTAAGGCTCAAAAAAATTACGAATCTGCAAATGGATTTTCTCCCATCATGCTTTAATCCACGTAGACAGATCATTTCCATAATTTAATAAGGAATGAATACAAGGGATCATTCACCATGCATGCGATATTCTACATAGACAGGTTATTCCAACAGAATAATAAAGAATGGAATAACAGAAGAATTCACCATGCATGCGATAGACCGCATAGACAGGTTATTCCCAACGAAATAATAAAGAATGGAACCAGGTCATGTGTAATCCACAAAGACAGGTTATTCCATCAGAATAATAAAAAATGGAACCAGGTCATGCGTAATCCGCACAAACAGGATATTCCAACAGAATAATAAAGAATGGAATAACAACAGAATTCACCAGGCATGCGATAGACCGCACAAACAGGTTATTCCAACAGAATAATAAAGAATGGAATAACAACAGAATTCACAAGGCATACGATAGACCGCACAGACAGGTTATTCTAACAGAATAATAAAGAATGGAATAAAAAAAGAATTTCACCATGTATGCGGTACTTCACATAGACAGGTTATTTCAACATAATAATAAAGAATGGAATAACAACCCTTATGAGTATTGAAAGAAAATAACTCTCTTTATGAATACGAAAGAATAATACCCCTTACCTTAGAAAAAATTGGATACTGGAATAGTGAGGTAGCAGACTTCTCTTCTTCTTTCTTTCTATAATTACTCTCTATAATAATTGCTCTATAACTTTAGTGAATTGGTGAGAAATGAAGGAAGAATGAGCTTCTATTTATAGGAAAATATAGTTTCGATAATTGAACGTTTTGGGGCTCGAAATATTACAGTATAATACCTTCAACTTTTCTTTCATTTTTAATTTAGTCCTGCAAGTATTATCAAACTTGCACCACCTCCCCTAATAGTAAATAATGTGAATTAATAGTACAATCATGTGACTCAATAGTTATAATCATGTGAAAATACGAATTACAATATATTACCTCCATCTATACCTCCATTTTTAACTTAGTCATGCAAGTATTATCAATCTTGCACCACCTCCCCTAATAATACAAGAATGTGAATCAATAGTACACACATTGAACAAATAGTTATAATCATGTGAATTAATAATAATTAATTTCTCATTTATTCGATTAATTATCCGATTGGTCAATATAATCCCCAGACATCAATTATTATCGAAATAAATGTCGATTTTCACTAACACTAATAATTTCAACACAATAGAACTATCAATTTTATCTTTAATCAACACAATCTTATTCATCATTAATATTATAATTTATAATATTTAACAACCAGGTCGTTCCCAGGAAAGAGGAGGCTTTCCGATAAAGATTTCTCCTTATTGACGCGCAATTAGGTGACCAAACCTCTCCTTGATAGAACCTTTAGACATTGTCTATATTGCAAATAATAATATGAATAACTTTGCCGTTTCAATTATTGATTTAATAATATAACATATTATGCTGATGATACTGTGACAATAATCGAATCAATAATATGAGAGATATGATGCATCAATTACTATAGCAATAATTGAGTATAACTGAGTGACTTTCTCACATAAGCATCAATAATCAATACCGTGTGCTACTATGCAACCACACGTATTACTGTACTTTTACTACCGAGTAGTTCAACAATTTTAACGGTAACATTTTCGCCGTTATTTTTATAAAAAGATAATTATGTCGTTTCCTTACTACGATAATACTTCCGTTGTAGGGTCCACCAATGATTGTGCCGTCCTACGGATATTCTCTGATAAAAAGAATATTTCCCGACCAAACGAATATTTTATAACAACTTGCATACTTTTAAAATTTTTCACATATCACCCTTAACTTTAACCTTTTATCAATTTAACTATTTACTAAATAGAATAATTATAAGAAAATTGAATACTTTCATTTCATAAAATTCGGGGTCTCACAGGTTTGGTCACCTAATTGCGCGCCAATAGGGAGAAATCCTTATTGGAAAGCCCCCTCTTTCTTGGGAACGATCTGGTTGTTAAATATTGTGAGTTATAATATTAATGATGAATAATTATTGAAGTATTAAGAATGTGTTTATTGAAGATAAGTGAATTACAAAAGTTAGAGGGGAATAATGCAAACTTGGAAAACTATAGGGGTACTAAAGTGTAATAAGTTAAATCAATCTGGACCATTGATGGTGGTTTTAATAGTAAATCAACCTGGACCATTGATGATGGTTTTAATAGTAAATCAATCTGGACCATTGATGATGGTTTTAAAAGTAAATCAATCTAGACCGTCGATAGTGGTTTTAAAAGTAAATCAATCTGGACCGTCGGTGGTGGTTTTAAAAGTAAATCAATCTAGACCGTCGGTGGTGGTTTTAAAAGTAAATCAATTTGGACCGTCAGTTGTGGTTTTAATAGTAATCAATATGGACCGTCCGTTCTAATAGTGAATCAATCTGGACCGTTCGTGAATTAATTACTATTTAGTCCATTCTCCTATAAATAGAAGCTTAATTCTTCTTTCATTCTCACCAATTCATTGAGATTCACAAGAGACACTATAGAGAGAGAAACTATAGAGAGCAAGAAGAAGAGTATTCTGCTACTTCACTTTTGCAGTATCCAACTTTTTACTAAGGTAAGGGGTATTATTTCTTTCGTATTTATAAGGAATACTATTTTTTGTATTCATCCTTTAGTATGTCATAATAACCTGTCAACGTAGATTACGTATCGTATGACAGGTGAAAATCCATTTGCAGTTTTCGTATGTTAATTCTTTTCATTTTCTTAAATCTAAACTTACTATGGTAAGTATTTCTTCTATAATCCTTGAAATTAGTGGAATATCCTTGAGTTTTGCGCTTCATTCAGTATCATTTTATTGGAATATTGATATGAACTTTCTTATTAAATATTAATATTTTCACCCGAAGTACTATTTACATGGATATTCCACTATTCACAGATTACTATTCACCCAGTTACTATTCACAATAATATTATTCACTCGGGTATTCGGGGCACTTTTCATGCCGAGGTACTATTCACGGGTTACTATTCACCCGATTACTATTCACTCAAATATTATTCACTCGGGTATTTGGGGCACTTTTCATATCGGGTACTATTCACGGGATACTATTCCTGAAGTACTATTCATAGGGTACTATTCACAGGGTACTATTCACCAAAAAATTTATTTCTTTTCTGTCCAAATTATTTTAGATACATGGTTATTATTCATTAATTTTACTCCACAAAGCAGTATCATGTTGGAAATTTGGATATTATTGAATTCTGGATAAATTAAATTATAAATCTTTAAAAATTTATCCTTTACTTTCTTTTAATTGAATTCTTATATAATTGTCATCATCCTCATGCTTATATTGTGATGAAAGTCATCTTTGGCCCGTAGTGTATAGATGGACTGTTAATTGGTATGATTATGACCAAGGATAATTCGGTATGATTAAAATCTAATTACGCACAACACGCAAGTATACGTGGTCAACAAGTAATAAAGTGATAAGTTGAGTATCGTTCCCACAGAGAATTATTTAATAAAAATCACCAAGTACTAACTCATGACCAATTTAATCTTACTTAAACAAATGATTTAATAATTTAAATTAAAATAATTAAATAAACTAGTACTAACTATCCCTAGAATGAAACAAGATATTGAAGACTTGAGATTAAAATTTCACTTATTGTTACATTTAAATCAACACACTTCCTGTTAAGCCAAATTATTTATACTGGATTGTTAATCAAGAACACAAAAGTAAAATATGGCCATCTCTCAATGCACCATACTCATATTAAATCAAATCCACAGATGATAGAATCAATTTGAACACCCTAATTAACTAACCCATTATATCTCTATATGAATTACAATTAAAAAGGGTTTAAGTTCAAGTCTTTATTAGACTACATATGGCATAAAGACATTTCTCTATCCTAAACACAAATCATGAATTCCATCTATGCAGAAATCACAAACACATGCTATCATGATCATATCTAAATCTATACTTCATCTCTCGAGTTCATATAGATTATCACGATAATTGTTAGCTAGGCAATTAAGCAATTAAGTCCAAATCATAATAGACAATCCAAATATAGCTAATAAGACTAACAAAGAAGCATATCAAAGTAAACTACACAATAAGATCCATAGTAATCTCAAAATAGAGTTTAATTCACAAATGAACTAGAATCCATCATCCACAATTGACTAAGCATTAAAAAGATACAAATAAATAAGAAAAGAAATTAGAATTGAGATAAACAAATCTGCATTCTCTTGCTTCCAATCTGATTCTCCAATGATAATCAATAGCTTCAATCTTCAATTCTAATCTAATCTAGGGTTCCTAATCTAAGAAAGAAAGTAAAGAATTCCCTTATTGAAATATATCCCAAGAGGGATTTAATAAAATCTTAGAATTAGCCTCCCAATCCAAGTTAAACTCAAGTAATTATAGTTCTAATAAGTATCCTAGCAAGTTAGGCAACTAAGAATCCTATTCTAGCTCAATTTGGACATCAAATAGCCCATTTTGACTCAAATCCCGCCTCTTAGCGCTGGCAGCGCTGCCCCTAGGCCTTTTCGGGCGCAGTCCGCGCTATAAAGGTAGTATGTTCTGCTGGCCTAGCGCAGTCAGCGCTGGCCTGGCACGGTTAGTGCCAATCTGTTTTCTGCTGCGACATCCTTTGGTAAAACAGTCATAACTTTTGATCCGCTTGGAGTTACGGGGCCTGCCACCTATCAAATCGAAGATAACAATGAGATCTACAACTTTAATACTTTGAGGATGGACAGATTCAGATTCGATCAAGGCGAAAATCGGGCTTGAAGTAGACACTATGTAAATGGCAAACATGACAACTCTTAGCTTTGATCTTCGTTGATAAAAAGGCCATAACTCTCACATCCGAGCTCCGATTGAGATGATTCAAGATGTTCCGAAAAGCTAAGAAGTAGAGATACCATAAAGTCCAAGTTCCAAGCCAAGAACATGCATCCAACTTAGTGTTAAAAGTCCTTCAATATTCCCTTCTTGCACTTACTTGTGTATTCTAGTCCAAAAGATGTCCGAATTGCTTTCCCTCGCTTCTTCATGCCAATTTCATGTCATAGCCTACAAAATAACATAAAATATATGAAAAGTAACTAAAAACATGAAAATAAGCAACTAATTCAAGTAACAGATACCAGATAAGTGGGTATAAAACCTACTTATCAATGATCATTGTTGATTTATAATATTCTAACCTTTTTGTTTTGATGATGACTTAATATTATAGACTAATCTGTCTATTGTGAAATTTCAGGAAATTGATGAAAGATCGTTGATATGAAAGACTTTGAAGATTTGAGTCTTAAGAAAAATATGTAAGGTCATTGCAAATATTTAATTTTTCAATACAAGGCTCTAGGACATTTTATGTGTGCATTTAAATTATGAATTAATGTTTTGTGCATATCTTATATATGTTATTCAATGCATGTGAGGATCAATTGAATATACTTTGCTTTATAATTATTACGGATTGGTTGTATAGAAAGGAAGTATAAATGGCAGTAGTGGTTTTTAATTAGAAGTCTAAATTGCTGCATATTGGAAATTGATAGTTGCATATGACGGTATAACTTTAACTGACACATACCTTGAAAGAAGGAAGTCATGATTATTTTTAAGAAGTTGGAATTTGTTCCATTACTATCATGATAAGTAATGACTTTTTGAGTTACTAGTTATTATCTGACTTAATCTTTAAGATTGCTGCAAATATAGTACTATTTTACTTGGTCTCTATTATCTTTGAGAGAGTCCAATATCTATCCAAACAGTTATTTGTTACGGAAATATTATTGGACGTTGCAATTGTTATTATCCAACGATTACATCTTTTATGTAGCAACGGTAATAATATTGGGCTATAAAGAGGAATTGATATCAGCGGAAAATCACAACACTTGAATTAATATCTTGCACTCATATACTTTGAAAGTTATTATAATCTTGGTGCAAATTTTGAGCTACTGATTCAGTTAATTTCGTGGGCTATAAATCGGTAATATCTTTCTATTACTATTTGATCATTGCATACATTAGTCAAGCCTTGCATTGTTAAATTGTTTATTTGCTTTGATCATTAGACCTCTATAGATTGTAATCTTATATTTTTAGACTAAGTGTTGTCTAAAGGTTTTTTAATCCAGGTGGATTAAGGTTTGTTTACAAACAGGATCAAGGAAGCTTAGGAGCTTAAGGGGTGCATTGGTGCACAAGGAGCAAGTGTGCTAAAGTGAATTATTGTAATTCAATTTGATTGAATCTGTTTTGTAACAAGGGTCATTTTTAAAAGAATAAAAGTGAGTCTCCAATACTAGTTGGTATTGGACGTGGACTAGGCTATTATTATAAAGGGTAATAGCTGAACCACGTAAAAAATCTTGGTGTTATTTTATTGCTTGATTTTCTTTAATATTTCTCAAGATAATTAGTTTTCTTAATATTTAAAATATAAACTTTTGCTTTATCTTGAGATAGTATTTTTACATCAAGTAGTTTAGCTGACTTATAAATTCACCAAGATATTTTCTTAAACAAAAATTCAATTCGGTAGACTGCATTCATTCAGCAAGCTGCATTCTTTGATTTAGTAGGCTGTATTCAATAGTTTGAATTTAAAGTTTTAATATTGGTCATATTTTGCTTCCACACTTATTCAACCCCCCTTCTAAGTGTGCCATATCTAAATTTCAATCATGAAAATTGATGATTACACGAATAATTCTTGGCCTGTAATGCAAGAATAATTTGTGGACGTGATACTAATGACTATCTTTGGCCCGTAGTGTAGGGATGATTCGATGATGTGATCTATTTATTGAGCTAAGTCCTAGCAATAAAGTTAATGATAAACTTTTTAAATCATAAAAGATAGTAGATATCATGCTCTACTTAACTCTTTTAATGAATTGCTTGTTCCACTGCAGTTAAACTTGTTGTCTATTATATTCTATCAGTTTAACATTGTTGAAGGCTACTGATAACTTATTTTGCATTATCTTAGTCATAATATTTCTTACTGGGCTAGTTGAGCTCACCCTTTTACTTCGATTGTTCTCTTCAGGAAATGAGAACGTAGCGAAAACTAGTCGGGGAACGGAGTGATGGCCCGAGATGGTGTTATAGTAGTCCTCACTATTCTATAAAATAGTGTGCCAATAAATGTAATTAGGACTCCATTTGAGTTTGGATATTGTCTAGAAGACAATATTCGTGTAAAAACTCTCATCTCATGTTGTATAATTAAGTTTGTATTTGTATTCTGTACCATGTATTTGACGACCCAAGATGGATGATGTATACCTATTTTGGGGGAGTCACACAGGTGGTTTAGGAACAACTACTGCCACAGAAAACATCTCCATTGGTCAAAGTGGTTGAGCAGGAGGGTTTACCTGATGAGAATGATGAGATAGAGTCAGACGAGGGGAACCCCATTGAGCTGCCACAATCGGATGAGGATGAGGATGAAGAGGAAGAAGAGCTTCCATTTAACTCGATCGCTGCCCGTATGTACGATGAAGTATACGACCGCAATGTGGAACTTCAGGATATCGTTGAGGAGTTGAGAGAGATAGTAGCTGAACAACAGACCTCAATGGCGCAGAAGGACAATGAGATCCAGGATCGAGATGAACGTCTGAATAATGTCGAAGGGAAGTAGGTCCACACCGAAGGAGAAAATGAGCAACTGACAGAGGAAATCGCAGAACTGAAGAACAAGCTGAAGGAAGAATCTACTAAGAGGGCAAGAACCGAAGACGCGTACGAAGAAGCTATTAAACGAGCCTAGGGTAGCAGAGATAGATGTTTAAGTGAAGAAGATCAAGATGGAAGAGATGGATAGTGTTTTCAACACTGTGATCAATCGAGCTCAAAATCGAGTCATGGGTTATCCGATACAGTTTGAGACGCTACCATCGTACATATTAAATTGCCGAACAATGCTCCATATTATGGAAGAAGAGCGTTGTAAGGCTATCTAGTATTTTAGTAGGTCGTTATAAATGTACTTGATATGTGATTTATGATATGATAAATAAAATGTAAATCCCAAGTGTTATGTAACCTATGGGATATGATGATGATGTTATCCTGGAACTTTAGTAGTTTAGGAAAGTAATTTAAATAGAAGTGATGCTATTGTTCTTATGTTTTCTAAAAGATTATAAATGAATAAAAGTTATTATTTTATTCAAAGTGTTATGTGTTACGTGATGATGCTAATTAAGTAGAAAATACTTAATGAAATTGAGTAATAGTCTAATGAGTGTATTTTAATAGAAAATACCTCTAAGACGTCAACCCTGACAAAGAACCCCTGAGGGATCTACCAATAACAACAATGCTGAGGCTAATCCAGTCCAGCAGCTAGAGACGTTACTGACGGGTGCATTACAGAATCAACCGCAGAATCAAGCTGTGACATTTAAGGACTTCAAGGTGGTTGAACCACCAGAATTCTGTGGGTCCATGAATCTAGTTGAGGCACAAACCTGGATCATGGAGATAGAGAAAGTGTTTGAGGTAGCTAGGGTTGGTGAGAATCAGAAGACTGCTTTTGCAACATTCATGTTGATAGCAGAGGCTAGTTATTGGTGGCAAGCCAATAAAACTCGAGGAGGACAAGGGATGATGAAATGGGATAGGTTTAAGGAGATATTCTTCGAGACCTATTTCCTAGAGAGTTTGAAGAATTAGATGGAGGTGTAGTTTTTGGAACTGAAGTAGAGAATAATAACGGTATCGGAGTATACCGCAAAATTTAACGAATTGGCAAGGTTTACGCCATATCAAGTCAACACAGATGAGCGCAAGGCTAGGAGGTTTGAGCAGGGACTGAGACCCTGGTTGTACAGTAGGGTCTCCCTGTTCCA
This sequence comes from Panax japonicus, assembly GCA_020205505.1. Lineage (NCBI taxonomy): Eukaryota > Viridiplantae > Streptophyta > Magnoliopsida > Apiales > Araliaceae > Panax > Panax japonicus. The sequence goes on from CM035114.1 coordinate 30,992,843, forward strand.
GCTGAAGACATTCACAACGGTGCTTGAGAAGGCAATTCTCGCTGATGGTAGAGGCGAGGCTGTGACAAAGTGTAATCAAGAACAGAGAAAGAAGAAGAATGAGGGTGAAGGTAAGAATGGTGGTGGTAGTGGTGGAAATGGTAAAAATAACCTGAAGAGAAAATGGATTGGAAATGCGGGTTCAGGAAACCAGCAGCGTAATCAGCAGAAGAAGAAGTTCGAAGCATGTGCTACGTACGGGAAGTTTCACGCGGGTGTGTGCTTAAAGGGGAAGCGTGTATACTTTAACTATGGCAAGGCGGGTCATATTACCCCAAATTGCAGTCAACCCAAGAAGAATGTTTGCTACACGTGCGGGTCAAAGGATCATTTTGCTCGTGAGTGCCCTAAAAGAAAGCTGAAGAGACGATGAGAAACAAGGGAGGTAGCAGTGGAGGCACATTGACCATTGTAGGACCAACTTCATTCAATAGACCCACAACCAGAACCTTCAATATAAAAATGCAGGATACAGTGCAATCAAAAGATGTTGTGTCAGGTATTATCCCAATCAATGATATTAATGCTTATGTATTATTTGATTCGGGTGCTACTTTCTCATTTATATCTGATGAATTTGCTAAGAGGTTAGGATTGCCTAGCGAAGAATTGAATTTCCCTTTAAACATAGAAATTACGAATAGGGAGGTAATTCCTATTAGGTTCGTATACAAGAATTGCAGGGTGAACATTAAGGGAAATGTTATGATGGTAGATTTAATTCCAATAAAACTGGGAGAGTTTGATGTTATTTTGGGAATGGATTGGATGTTCAATTATGGAGCGATAATTGATTGACAAAAGAAATGTGTAAACCTTTTGACTCCGTCAAAGGTAGTTTTCTTTGGTAGCAGATCATCTAGACATGCGAGATGTCTGACGATTATGCAGGCCAAGAAGTTGTTGAGTTAAGGCTGTGTGTGTTATTTAGCTTATATAGTCGATACTCAGAGGAAGGGGGTGAAACTGGAAGAGATACCAGTGATTAGGGAATTTGTAGATGTGTTTCTGGAGGATTTACCAGGACTTCCACCTGACCGAGTGATTGAGTTCATGATCGACTTAGCGCCAGGAACCGCTCTGATATCGAAGGCCCAGTACAGGATAGCTTCGGTACAAATGAAGGAACTGATGGTACAATTGCAGGAGTTGTTAAACAAGAAGTACATTCAACCGAGCGTGTCACCGTATGGAGCACCAGTGTTATTCGTGAAGAAGAAGGATGGGTCAATGCATCTTTGCATTGATTATAGGGAATTAAACAAAGTCACTATTAAGAATAAATATCCATTACCAAGAATAGATGACTTGTTTGATCAATTGAAGTGTTCTAGATACTTCTCAAAAATAGATTTGAGAAGTGTGTATCACCAATTGAAAGTAAGGAAGGAGGATGTACCTAAGACGACATTCCGAACTCGGTATGGACATTACGAATTTTTGGTGATGTCTTTCGGATTGACAAATGCCCCTGCTGCATTTATGGATTTGATGAACAGGGTGTTTAAACCATTCTTAGATAAGTTTGTGGTAGTATTCATTGATGACATCCTGGTGTACTCCAAATCTCAAGAAGAATACGTGGAACATTTACATTTGACGTTGGAGACACTAAGAAAGGAAAAATTATACGCAAAATTCTATAAGTGTCAGTTTTGGCTAGAACGTGTACAATTTCTTAGGCATGTGATTGACAAAGATGGGATTTCAGTGGATCCATTAAAAGTTGAAGCTGTAATCAACTGGGAAAAACCAAGAACACCTTCGGAGGTGAGGAGTTTCTTGGGACTGGTCGGGTATTATAGACAGTTTATTCAGGACTCTTCCAAGATTGTCGCTCCGTTAACAAATTTGACAAGGAAAGCTGTAAAATTTGTTTGAACGGAGAAGTGTGAAGAAAGTTTTCAAGAATTGAAAAAGAAGTTAAGTGTGGCAACTGTGTTGTCATTACCAGATAATACAGGAAATTTTGTAGTGTATAGTGATGCCTCACATAAAGGGCTGGGTTGAAGGACTATGAGAAAGGATATCCGACACATGATTTAGAGTTGGCTGCAGTAGTATTTGCTCTAAAGATATGGAGACACTATCTCTATGGAGAAAAATGTGAGATCTACACAGACCATAAGAGTCTGAAATATATTTTCACTCAAAAGGACCTAAACATGCGTCAAAGAAGATGAATGGAATTGATAAAAGATTACGATTGTGAGATCTTTTATCATCCAGGCAAAGAGAATGTGGTTGCAGATGCTTTAAGTAGGAAATGTCGGGAAAAGTTGATGCTGATAACCACTTATGAGGAGCTTATTTCAGCAATGACAAAGCTGGAGTTGGAAATAAAATTTCCAAAGGAATCTGATGAACGACTATTTCAGATAGAAACTAGTCCAACTTTGGTGGACAAGGTAAGGAATTCTCAACTATAAGATAAAAAAAGTGGTTGAGGCCAGTGAAGATAAATACACGATCGATATCGAAGATTTACTGAGATTTGAGGGAAGAATTTGAGTTCCAGCAGTACCAAATATTAAAGAAGAAATCTTGACTGAAGCTCATAACTCAAGATATTCGATACACCCGGGAAGTAAGAAGATGTATCAGGATTTACGACGACACTTTTGGTGGCCAAACATAAGAAGAGATGTCGCAGAATGTGTTGCAAAATGATTGACATGTCAAAGAGTCAAGGCCAAACATCAAAGACCAAGAGGATTACTTCAACCGTTGGAAATACCAGAATGGAAGTGGGAACAAATCACAATGGATTTTGTGGTGGGTCTTCTAACTACTCAAGGAAGATGCAATGCGATTTGGGTGATAGTGGACTGACTGACAAAATCAACACACTTTTTACCAATAAAGATTAGATTTAATCTTGATCAGTTGGCAAAGTTGTACGTTAAAGAAATCATTTCGAGACATGGAGTTCCAGTGTCAATTGTATTAGATAGAGATATGCGATTTACGTCAAACTTCTGGAAGAGACTACAAGAATGAATAGGAATACATTTGAGAATGAGTATGGCATATAATTCGCAAACAGATGGCTGAAGCCAACGAACAATCCAGACGTTGGAATATATGCTTAGAGTATGTATCATGGATTTTAAAGGGAGCTGTGATGAACATTTACCATTGGTGGAATTTGCCTACAACAGCAGTTACCATGCAAGCATCGGCATGCCGCCTTACGAAGCATTATACGGCAGAAAGTGTAGAACTCCACTATGCTGGGATGAAGTCGGTAAACGCCAACTGTTAGGACCGAAACTGGTACAACAAATGGCTGAGGTTGTTAAACTCATCAGGACAAGATTGGTAGCTGCTCAAAATAGACAAAAGAAGTATGCTAATCAACACCGACATGATCGTGAGTTCGACGTAGGAAAATTCGTGTTCTTAAAATTTTCTCCTTGGAAGGGGAAAATCCGTTTTGGTAAAAAGGGAAAGCTGAGCCCGAGGTTTATTGGACCTTTTGAGGTGCTACGAAAAGTAGGAGAAGTGGCTTATGAGGTAGCTCTACTTCCAGAGTTGGAACACGTTTATAATGTTTTTCATGTTTCGGTATTACGACCGTATTAAACCAATTACAAGCATGTGATCGAGTATGAACCATTGCAGTTTGATAAAGACTTGTCTTATGAAGAAGTTCCTATCCAGATAGTTGACAGGAAATAACAAGTGCTCAAGAATAAAGTAATACCTTCTGTGAAGGTGATATGGAGGAATCGCAATGCTGAAGAAGCTACGTGGGAACTCGAAGATAAAATGATGAAAGATTACCCTGAGTTATTTGTTTAATCTGTGTCTTCAATTCTGGGGACAAGATATTTGTAAGGAGGGAAGAATGTGACGAATAATTTGTCTGAGTTGTGATTTTGGGGACAAAATCCTTGTAAGGAGGGAAGGATGTAACAATCTAGAATTTTAAATTATAATTTTTAAATATTTATTAAATTATATAAATATTTAATGGACGTGTTTATTGTTGAATAAATATTTGTTTAATTTGATTTGATTTAATTTGGTTAATTATTTGTTCAATAAATAATTAATAAGTTAAGAAAATTAATAATCATGAGATAATATTTTAATTTAAATTAATAATTAAGTTAGAGAGCTTATAATGATTAAATGCATTATTATAATAATATTTTAGTTTGAATTTATAATTAAAATGATGTGTTAATTTATTAAATTAAATTATAATTATAAAGAAAATTATAATTTTGTTGTATTGATTTATGTAGTAAACTAATTTAATAAATTATTATTAGAATTAATTAAATTAAATATTAAAATTTAATTAAATAAAGTGTGACCATAAACTATGCTGTAAAGGAGTTATTAAAATAAGTTCAAAGAGATTAATTCAGTTTTGCCAAACAAGGCTTAATGCATATTAAGTCTTTAATTTAAATATGTTTTACCAAATAAGGCATAAGGATTTAATTGATTAAATTTTAAAGTAGTTAGCCAAACAAGCCTTATGACTTTTGATTTTTAAAAATAAGATAACTGATATCAGTTATACATATATTTATATTATATAATTAATAACTATATTATTACCTATACGTTATGTAACACCCCCTTCCCGAAAAGGAAAGGGAGGTCACATGCAAAGCACAACAAACCTCAAAAATAAGAAAACAGAGCACTAACAACCTCAAAATATTAATAGTGTTATCTATCAATGAAGTACTAATTACAATTCTCCAACTAGAGTCAAAATAATCAAAACTTAAAAATCGAAACAACCTAGATCGATGGTCAAAGATAACTCTCTCATCACACTAGCCCTGAAACACCCCTGCAAACCTGCCGGAAGAAAAACACAGTATGAGCCAATTGCCCAGTACGGATACAGATATACAAAAGATATACAACTGATAAACGAAAACAGTTAAGACAAATTACTGAACGAGCCTCAAGTGCAAGTACGAACGAAAATATAATATCCAAGGATCTGAATGGAATATATATGAATCAACGTAATTGACGAAACCAATAAAAGAATAAAGAAATAGCGAACTGAAGTAACTAACTCAATAACTTGAACTGAACAAAAACCAACAAAACTAATCCAATAAAATAATAGGCTGAAACAAACGGCTGGAGTTATTTCATACCGAATGAGCTCAGAAATATATCTTGTCACACAGACAAGTCAAAACAATGCCACACAGGCAAGTCAAATGATGCCACACAGGCAAGTCAAAAGAATGCCACACAGGCACATCAAAATAATGCCACACAGGCAAATCACACATTGGACTGCGAATCCAATGTATGCAAATTGGATAGGTGTGTTTGGCACAACATCACCAATCCGCAGAACAGAAATCTAGGGTTAACCCATACGCCTCCCACAACAAAACACCAAATGGCCCATTTACTCTGGAGCCCAAAATGGAGACGCCGTGGACTAATCACACCGCCACGGAAAGTGTCATGTCTCTCGTGCCAAGACGACATGCCTGTGGTACCCCCACAGGTGGTTATAGCTCAGGTATACCCTATAGTATATTCTAACAAAATACCATGTCACAACACATGCGACATAATACCAACAAAAGGGTTCTATATGTACATGTTGAACCAAATCAAATTATGGTCACAAGGTCTCAAAATAAGGTAACAACATGTACCGCTCTACAATTATCAAAAATAAATACTGAACATGATATCCTAATTCAAAGAGTACAATTACGAGTCCAATGTGTCAACTCCAAAATGAAACAATTATATGAATTTCACAAGAAACAATTATGTGAAATAATAATAGAATTTGAAACGAGAAATAAAACGAATAAATCAAATGTAACAAAAGTATCGCTGAAAGAGTACGAAATCCGTACCTGACACTTCCAAATCATTTATAGCACACTCCACCAAATCTTACCCTCAATTGTCAACGATATCAAATACGAAACGTTATTCACCACCTAACTAGTTTGACCCAAATAAATGATAAAGTCCATATGTTTAGGTGGTGAATAACGTTTCGTATTTGATATCGTTGACAATTGAGGGTAAGATTTGGTGGAGTGTGCTATAAATGATTTGGAAGTGTCAGGTACGGATTTCGTACTCTTTCAGCGATACTTTTGTTACATTTGATTTATTCGTTTTATTTCTCGTTTCAAATTCTATTATTATTTCACATAATTGTTTCTTGTGAAATTCATATAATTGTTTCATTTTGGAGTTGACACATTGGACTCGTAATTGTACTCTTTGAATTAGGATATCATGTTCAGTATTTATTTTTGATAATTGTAGAGCGGTACATGTTGTTACCTTATTTTGAGACCTTGTGACCATAATTTGATTTGGTTCAACATGTACATATAGAACCCCTTTTGTTGGTATTATGTCGCATGTGTTGTGACATGGTATTTTGTTAGAATATACTGTAGGGTATACCTGAGCTATAACCACCTGTGGGGGTACCACAGGCATGTCGTCTTGGCACGAGAGACATTACACTTTCCGTGGCGGTGTGATTAGTCCACGGCGTCTCCATTTTGGGCTCCGGAGTAAATGGGCCATTTGGTGTTTTGTTGTGGAAGGCGTATGGGTTAACCCTAGATTTCTGTTCTGCGGATTGGTGATGTTGTGCCAAACACACCTATCCGATTTGCATACATTGGATTCGCAGTCCAATGTGTGATTTGCCTGTGTGGCATTATTTTGATGTGCCTGTGTGGCATTGTTTTGACTTGCCTGTGTGGCATCATTTGACTTGCCTGTGTGGCATTGTTTTGACTTGTCTGTGTGACAAGATATATTTCTGAGCTCATTCGGTATGAAATAACTCCAGCCGTTTGTTTCAGCCTATTATTTTATTGGATTAGTTTTGTTGGTTTTTGTTCAGTTCAAGTCATTGAGTTAGTTACTTCAGTTCGCTATTTCTTTATTCTTTTATTGGTTTCGTCAATTACGTTGATTCATATATATTCCATTCAGATCCTTGGATATTATATTTTCGTTCGTACTTGCACTTGAGGCTCGTTCAGTAATTTGTCTTAACTATTTTCGTATATCAGTTGTATATCTTTTGTATATCTGTATCCGTACTGGGCAATTGGCTCATGCTGTATTTTTCTTCCGGCAGGTTTGCTGGGGTGTTTCAAGGCTAGTGTGATGAGAGAGTTATCTTTGACCATCGATCTAGGTTGTTTCGATTTTTAAGTTTTGATTATTTTGACTCTAGTTGGAGAATTGTAATTAGTACTTCATTGATAGATAACACTATTAATATTTTGAGGTTGTTAGTGCTCTTTTTTCTTATTTTTGAGGTTTGTTGTGCTTTGCACGTGACCTCCCTTTCCTTTTCGGGAAGGGGGTGTTACACGTTATATTTGTTAGTACGTAAGTAAGAGTTAGATAGGAAGAACTCAGAAGAAGAAAAAGAAGAGATGAAAAGTTGCAGAGAAAGAAAATTGAGAGAGAGTTGGGAGAAGGCTAGAGAATTTATGAGAGAAATTGGGGAAAAGAAAGCTTTGAAAGAATAGTAATCATCTTCTCAAACTAAGGTATCATCCTACTCTTTTATTTTTTAAAAAAATTATAATTTTATTCTCTTCCAAAATACTCTGCAAAATCTTTGCAGAGGTTGAATTATTTGTTATATATAGTTTTATATTATAAATTGGTGGTTAAAAAGTTGTTTACATAAGTTTATAGATGAATTAATTCATGTTATGTAATTATTTATGAATAAAACCATATTACAATGAATTGGTATGAATATATGTGATTATGGCTGAGTTTAAAGTAAAATTGAGGATTTAATTAGTTGTTCAATATATATATTGACTATTGATTTTGTAAGAGGATAAAGAAACTAAAACAAAGTATGTTGAATTAATTGTTTTTATTGAAAAAGAAAATCACAATGATGATTTTCACTGAAACTTTCAAAAAGTGAAGTTTTAGCAAAAATAGTGAAATTTAAAAGTTGTAATCTTGATGTTTATGTTGTTTAGGTGGTTAGAAATGTGTTAGAAAATATTAGATTATTTTTCTGTAAACATATTACACCTTAGGTAGGTTGATATGGTTGTTAGAAAGGAGTTTGTAGGCCTAATTTGGCTTTCTGTAGTGTTTTAGATAAAAAATCGTAAAAATGCAGAAGGGACCCCCGCCCCGGAGGGCCCCCCAATACAAAAATCCCCGCCCTGGCAGGGGGAGGGGGGGGGGGGTAGTCTGCCTAGCCAAATTTTGAAAAAAAAAATTGACCGCACATGTTTTACTAAAATGAGCATAACGTTTTCATAAGAACTCTGATGGATGCGATTCATGATGATCCGAAACGAGGATGAGTAGACCTATAACTTTTATTCTTTACATTTTTCATTTTGATGTCGTTATGAAGGGTCAAAATGGTCATATTTAGGACTATTGTGTATTTAGAGGAAATCGGAGGGCGTCGGGATGCGCGAATGCAAGTGCAATTCTTTGTGTATTTGTATAACCTAATGATAACATGTTAAACATGTAATAGAATGTTGTATCAAGTTGTTAATGTGTATGCGGTGCAATGACATGATCACTTAAGTAGTTGTAATAAAGCTAAAAATTAATATTCATGAAAAAATGTGATGTTGTTTAAACTTAAAATTAGTTAATGAGCTATATTAAAAGTGAGAAAGAAACTCATGAAGCTAATATTAGTGTAACTAATGTGTATTGTCAATGCATATGGTATGTGTAGGACTTGTGGTGAACGTGAGTAGTGATTGTTTAACCTACGCACGAGCCACGTTTTCCTAACTCTAAACTTTCTTTGAGCAAGTTTTCTAACTCTACGCTTTCTTTGTGCAAGTTTCTTAACCCTAATTATATCGTGCAAGCTCCTAAACCTTATCTCTTGATATTGAGCCAATCTTTAACTTCTTTTTTAGCATGCAAATTTCTACATTCTAATACACTAATGTTGAGCAAGTTTTATCATTCAACTTACTATTTGTTATGCATGCTTAAGACTCAACTCTAAATAAGGTTTTAACCTTAGCTTAACATTGTTCAAGCAAGGTATGTTACGTTATTCAATACTTATGCTCTTAGATTATTCCTAAAGCATGACCTTAGTATACAATGTTGATTCACTTATGAATTATTCCATAGCATAATGTTATTACAGTTTTATTTAACTAATCCTTAGTTGATGTTTGTAAACTCTAAATTACCTTGAAACTTATCCAAACTAAACTTACTTTGGTGCGGACTCGTATTCTAAATGCTGAGATGAACAACCCTATTATAGGGGATAACTTACGCATACCGTTAAAATATTTGTGCACAATACATTGTACGAAGGACTGATCCCCCTAAGTACGAGGAGTCCTTATAGTATTACGACTGTTAAAATTTAAGTTGAAAGAATACTTATAACTATGGACATAGTTCGTGGTCTTTTGACTCTCAGTTATATATTTCAGATTTTGTTCCTGATTATTATAATTGATGAAATACCTTATTCATTTTCTATTGAGCCTATTCATTTGGCAATTGATATGATATTTATTCATTATCATTTTAAGTGAGCTTTGCTTGCTCACTCTTGCTTATATAAACATTACAGCTAAAGTCGAGAAGGTTGATGAACCTACAACCAGTAGAGGGAAAGGGAAGATACACAAGTTTTGAAGACTTGTAAAACTGTCGACTATTATTTTGTTTTACTTTATTTTAATTTGATGATGTATTTATTTAATTTTCCACATATGATGTTTGTAATTAAAGGTTAGATAACTTGGGAGATTTTGTTGGATTTATTAATGTAACCCTTCAATGGGAAGGTTTATTGTTAAACTTTATTATGTTTGGGTAGTTAGATAAGCATGTTTTTATCAAGTGAACACCAAATCTGGTGAAAATGAAGTACCTAGATTTGGGGGTGTCACAATAATGGGGTGATTGGACAATCAAAAGAGCCTAGAAACCACAAGAAAGGCAAACACATTGAAAGAAAATATCATCTCATCCAAGATATAGTTTAACGAGGAGATGTGATAGTTACAAATATAGCTTCTGCACAAAATTTGGCTGATCCTTTTACGAAGACCTTATCTTCTAAAGTTTTTGATTTTCATCTTGAGGGAATGGCTATTAGACATATGGTAGATTAGGTTTAGGGCTAGTGGGAGATTGTAAGGTTTTAAACCTAGAAAAACCCAATGTTGATATTTATTTTAATAATAAATTTTAATTTTATTTTGCATAATTAAATGTGTCATAATTTTGTCCATAATTATACATTTTATAATTTATGTATATGAAGGAGTGTCATATACAGAAGACATAAATTATATGTTATGTATAATTAAAAAAATATAATGTTCTCAATCTTAGATAGAAATGGACAAACCAGTCTAGTAGATTGTAATACACTTGATTGGATGATTTGTCTTAGTCATGTAAAGTGAAGACTTTAATCTGGTGATTGGTGTATTTTTGAAATACATAGAACTGGATCGTTAAGAAAAATTATTTGTCAAATACTTTTATTATCAATAATTTTTCAATTACTATTAATGTGCCATTACTCTTAATTCTGAGAGAATAATGAACTTGATTTTATAATATATGTCACTTTAATATATTAAAGAGTGAGATTTTAAATACAATCAATACCTCAATATGTTGGGTGATATATGTTATGAAATTAGGAACAAATATTTTTCAAGATGGAATTCTACATTTAAATTATAATATCCCCTTGATATAATTTATTGGTTGATCACCAGAATCTTGGCCAAGTATTTTAGTAATTCAAATTACTAAAGTATTAATTTAATTTATTAAATTAATATGTGATCAAAAGTGTATAAATTATATAGTTAATGATATAAGTAGTAAACGTAGAGGGTTAACAGTTTCATTCCTACACACGTTTATTTATATTATTGTATAGGAGTATTTTTGCAAGATACTAATAGTGGAAGGATTTAATTAATTAATTTTAATTCTATTAATTCTAGAGTGCAATTATAACTATTTAGTGCAACTAGTTATAATTAATATAATTCTAATTGATTAAAGAGTTAATAAGAAATTAGTATTATATTGGAGCTAGAATTGTATAATCCTACTTGATCCCCACTCAAACCCTTATTAAGATATAACAAAATAGCAGTACAAGATATATCTCAAGAGTTGTCAAATCATTTTGTAAAAGATTAGGGAGTTGAGGACTTTATATAATATATCACTCTGCAGTATTTTGAGCCCACACTCAGAAAAATACATGATATCGAAATAATGGTGATAGAGAGGAAGATTAGGAGGGAGAAAAAGCCATCATCAGAATAAGAATTATTTTTTCCATTGTGCTAATAACCAAGCATGATGTATGAAATATAATTTATTTATTTATTTTATTATGCTAAATTATGAGAAAGATCTTGGGATAATAATTTTTAAAAGTAAAAATTATTAATTTATTTAGAAATCATTTCCTACACATCTTTATCCTCATCTTTCTTACCTTCGTTCATCTTAATCTTAAGGGGTGTTTGATAAAAACTGAATGAATCTGAATCTGAATATAATATTATATATATACATGTTTATGCTATATATATATATATATATATTATATAACATGCTTTATATTTAAAATAATATGATTCGTATTTTATATATATATGTGCATGCGAGCTAAACAAGATGAGACAAATAATAACAAACCCCTCGAAGAATTTATATTAAGTCCTAAGCGTTCAAAGATATTTGGAATATCGAACGTCGCCTTTTAGCATGATAAAACAATAGAGTATCAGTAAATCATTATATGTTTGTTGTGTCATACAAGACTTAATTTAATTTTTTGAGATGTTATTTTATCACATTTGTGTTAGGTTTGTATATAGCATGATCATGCAATCAAATTACATAAAAAGTGCGAAAGCGCGATAAAACGAAATTTAATTTTTTTTCATACAAACCATCACCATGATCATACTTTGTGCATTTATCAATCAATAGAAAAGAGAAGAAGATCATATTCATACTCTTGTAGAAATTAGATTCCTTATGTACAAGTTCACCTTAATTTTTTTTCACGTTTAACTTGAATTCATCGGGTTTGATCTCTTCCTTTGATCAACATTAACCACCTAAGTGTTTGGCATCTTGAGGTAATCCACTAAAGAAGAACATATGTGACAACTCAAGTTTTCATAAGTTATTAAAATAAGAATTTAAAAATTAAAATTCTTATTATGAGGTATTTTGAGATTGAGTAATTAAACATATTTGCTATATATTGTGAAATATGTGATCTGGTGTGAAATAAAAGATATATATATATATATATATATATATATATATATATATATATGTATATATTGGGATAATGAGGTTTAGTAGTTAATTTAATTTAACTATTGAAGAAGGTAAATGAAATTGTGTGAAAAGAGAGTTAAGTTAATTTAATTAAGTTAAAAATTATATTATGCAATAATATAATTTGATTATTATGCCTTGTGACAATGAATTTATTATGAATTAAATGTCATAAATAATGTGAGTAATTCAATTAATAAAAATAGGAAATTAATGTAAATAATTAAAATAAGAATTTAATGAATAAAATTCTTATTATGATGTGTTTTAATAAAATGAGAGAGTAATGTATGTTACATATAAATGTAATATGTTAATATGTTATGTAAAGGAATATGGTGGAAAAAGGAATTAACTGGATAAATATTGGTTAATTTAAATAAAGTTGAGAATTATATTATAAAATAATATAATTTAATTATCATGCCTTGATTGATAATTGAATTGTAATGAATTAAATTTCATAAATAATGCAACTAATTCACTTAATTAAAATAGTGAATTAATGTAAATATATTTGTTTTAATAATATGAGAAAGTAATAAATATTACATATAAAGGTAATATGTTAACGTAATACAATTGTGAATCTCGTAAATAGTTAAAATATTTATCGAATAAAATAAGTATTTTAGTTGAAATATTTATGGAATTTAAAATAAATATTTTATGGAAAGTTATTAAGGGATTAAATAATTTTATAATCAGTGCGTATTTTGTTATGATAAAGGAATGGTAATATTCTAATTTAATTAATAATTAAATTAGAGGGATTATGGTTTGTCAAATAAGGATTATAATTTAATTAAATAAAGTGTGACAATTGTTTACTATATGATAAGGAAGAAATTAAAATAAATTAGAAGAGGATAATTAGGTTTTAGCCACACATGGCCTTGAGACCCTTGAGTTTCTGTAACTGATGAAGCCATATTGATGTACGTATTATGTTATATCAGTTATATGGGTTTTACATGTTTTGTTCATAAAGCTTAAGAATAAAGAAAACAGAGTGTTGAAGAAGAGAGTTAGAGAGTTTTGAGAGAGAATAGAGGTTCTCTGTAAAATTGGAGAAGAAAAGATGCTAGAGAATGAAAAAAACAATATTTTTCAATTCATCTAGACAAGGTTTAGAAGAATCAAAAGGTATTAATATATTTTTTCATTCTCTTTAGTTTTCGTTGAGAAATTGGATTTCTATGGTTAATTTGTTAAGAAATTAGTTATATATGTTAATGAGTATGTTTAATCCGTTTTATATCAACTAAAAGTTGTTTTATAGTGATTAAATTCGTAAAAATGTGTTGAAAGATGAAGTTTAGAGTTTTGGTTGAAAAATATATGTTTTTCTCTACTTTGAGACTAAAATTGATGATAAATTCATGATGGAAACCTTAAATTGATGATAAATGTTGTTAGTATGTTGAAAAATGAAAAAAACAAAGTTTAAACGGATTGATTTGGTTAGGAATCGAAACCATGGTGAATGATTACGCTAAACATGTTAAAACATGTAAAACTAATATGAACATGAGTTTTGGGTTATGATTTGGGTTGGTTAATGGTTTCCTAGATTATTAAATTTATGGTATGTTGTAGCCATATGAATTACGAATCCATAGAGTCAAAAATGGACTAATTTGGATGTGTATAACTTGAGTTATGAAGATTAGAAGGAGAAAAGGTCGAAAAATCGCGAAGAACACAAACTACATAATTGGGATCTACTAATACCGTCCCCGACAGGGGTTTGTAGTTCAAAAAGTGCTGCCCTAGAGGGAATCCCTCTCCGACAGGCTTTTATAGGTCAAAAACCCCACCCCGGCTGGGGTGGGCAGGCTGACCAAGTGTTAGAGAAAAATCTGACCGGACATGGTTTACTAAAATGGCCATAACATTTTCATATGAACTCCAATTGAGACGATTCAAGATGATACGAAGCGAGGAAGAATAGAACTACAACTTTTGTTTTTTAAGAATAGATGCATTGTGTATTACAACTACTATACATTTCTATGTGACTAATAATTGATGTGCATGATTATATAATTGTGTAGGGCACGCGAATTGCTGATAGCTGTAAGTTGTTAATCTGTTATTGGTAAACAACGATCAAGGCAAGTCTTTCAGTTACTATTTGCTATGTGAACTTGATGATTAACTATTTTAAATTTTTATTGCAAAGAGAATGATGTATTACATATGTTGTAAGTATGAACTGTTAAAGTCAATTTATGACTACGTTGGTTGAGGAAAGAATGCTGATTGAGTTATGGAACTCAATCTTTATTTGATATGTGATATACAACATGTATATTGTGTTTGGAAAGATGTTTATGATGTAAAGATGAGCATGTTATGTAATACTCGAGAATTTTTGAATATTATTAATGAATAAATTAATGAAAGTAGAATAATTATTTTATTATAATTAAATATTGTCATAGCATGAGTTATAGAAACTCGAATCAATTTAATAAGTATTGAGATCTATATGACAATGAAGCAATGTGATGAGACTAATGGAGATCTTATCATAAAGTTATGAGAATTGCCTAGTGTAGCATAATGAGGAACGAAGAAATTCACTAAGTAAATTAGAAGGACAATAGTTTAAAAAGAGGAAGATTAATTATGTGTAAGTGTATAATTTCATATATGAAATGAATAGACTCTTTAACTAGCAATATTATTGATTTGGAATTTAATTTATGTTATGCGAAATTAGTATGATGATAGAGGTCGGAACTGGCATGAAGCTAAACTAGTTTGACACTGCCAAGGATCGGCGCAGCTGCGCCCTTCCTACAGTATAAATTGGCGTAGCTGCGCCAGTGGCCAGATTGAAGAAGAGTTGGTTATTACTGTAGATATTAAATGGGACAATATGGTATTATGTAACATTATTAAAATCATATGATATGATTACATTTAATGGTATGAAGTACCAAGTAACACAATAAAATCATGTGTGACATTTTAATACAGAGTTAATTAATTTACTGTGTATCCCAGAAATTCGGAAAGGGATTAAATGTTTAAAATAGATATTTAATATTGGATAATGATATAATATTGATATATGTGCACTAATAATAATTATGGAGAATACCCGATAAATAATACCTAACTGCGTTATTTTATCTACATTAAATATTAAATTATGTGAACCCAATGTACATGGATTATATGATATGGGTATAGAATAAATACCTAACTTTTCATATTGTAGTAGCATTAACACATTAAAATCACATTTTAGAAATCAAAGAAACCAAACTACGCATTATTTAACCAAGTTGCTGAACTTTAAACCATTGTCCCAAAATTAGTTGCCAAACAGTGTTCCATATCTTCTTTACGTAAACTATCAAGCTGTGAACAGTAAGATACAATGGAGGCTATCATTGCTATAAAGATGACTGATAATGGGTGGTTGAAATACCCTTCCATAACCATTGTTTTCTTCTTATACCCCATGTATTCAACCTTTAGTGTAAAGCAATTAACTGGTGACATAATCCTTTATAATTATTAGTCTTCTTCTTCATTTCTTGTTGCTGAGAATTATATATGAATTCCAATTTGAGAGGGATGAGTTGCTTGTTAATTACGAAAGCGTCTAGGATTTGTATAAGAGAAGAACTAAGCTAACTAAGCTTCATAGAAGGTACAATTCTTGCTTGAATCCTTAATTTCAAACTTTGGTAAATCATATAAATGTTACTAAATTCTTGTGAATTGGAATTAAAATTGTGCTATCAAGTGTTTATGAAGTTTGTATACAAGTATGGAGCCTCTAAGAATGAGTTTAAGTATGTTTAGTTGAGAGAAAATCCATGTTGGTTTAATTCTCTGAAGAACAGAGCGCCTTTCTGGTTCTGTCTAGGAAGGGTGCAGCTGCGCCCAGTTTGTACTAGGGTGCAGCACAGTTGCGCCGTTCCCCAGAACCAAATTCCGGCTTTTGTTGTACTATGATGTTTTTAACCTGGTATTGTGATCTATACAGACATGAAAATAAGTATAACATTTAGTATAAAGCTTTCTTATGAGATATGAATTGTCCAAACATGATTTAATAGGAGTTTTATAACAAAAACTTAATGTTTCAAAAACAAACTTTAATGAAACTCGTATTTTGCAAATTCTGAGCACAATAGTAAACATATATGACTGATTTATGAACATTAATGAGCATGAGTTGTGATTTAAGGTTCCTTTGTTCATGACTAATTTGTTTAGGACTTGAGGTAAATGACTTTTTCAAAGAAAACTTGATATATTGAAACTAATATCCATGAATACCACATGGAGTATGTTCTGACTTTATGAGTATGCAAACATGACTTAACTACACATGAAAAGAGATTTAAAGATGTTTTGTATGTGTTAGATTGCATTCTTTAAGTTTAAAATGATTTTAAAAGCAAACTCGGATATTTTTCAAACTAAGTTACATTTGTGTGAGTAGTTAAGTTCTGAAGATTTAAGATGACATGTTTATGTTCATTGTATCTCTGAATATGACTCTTATGTGTTAGACATAATAAAAGTTAACTAAGCATGAGTTTAAGTATGTTTTAAAGTAGTAAACGATGCTAGCTATGAATAAATAATGTTAACAATTGCGAGCATGTATATTACAGTTTATATGACTTTCTCACATATACATATGGTTAACCTAGAAGGCCTTGTGGTTCCATGACCCTATTTAGCCTAAATTCCTTGGAAATCCTAAACTAAGACCCTAACATGTAAAGGTGAACTTAGGATGGTCATACGTGTATGTAAAGTTTTCTAGCATGTATGCATGATAAGTGTAATTGTCTTAGTATGCTAAAGAATGGGACAAAAATAGGAAATGCTAAGCTCAACTCTAGTCAGGCCAGATAAGTCCAGCTGGGACGGTAACACCAAAGGCTGTCCCAGACAAGTCAAAACTAGTAGTTCAAGGGAGAGCGTTTGTTGTGACCTCCCAAAGAGCTAGGAACCCGAATGAAGTTAACATAGGTAAGATAATTATAAACTCTTGTGAGGTCTATACCTTATTAGATACCGGTTCTACCCATTCTTTTATTTCACCTGCTTGTGCTCAACGTTTAAATTTGACTCTAGAGAAATTAGACTTTGACTTATCTGTTGAAACTCCGTTGGGAGAAACCTTCGTTACATCCACCATTTATAAATCTTGTTTGATTCAAATCAACACTTTCACATTACCTGTTGATCTCATCTCTTTGAAAATACATGCATTTGATGTGATTTTAGGGATTGATTGGTTAACTACTCATCATGCTAAAATTGATTATTTTCGTAAGGTCGTTAGTTTTTATATTCCCAACCAACCTATTATACGAATTCAAGCAACCAAACCACTAAAGTTAATCACTGTCATATCAAGTTATAAAGCCATTGGTTTATTAAAAAACGGATGTCAAGCTTTCTTAGCCCATGTCATAGATTTAAACAAAAATACGTCAGATTTGAATGATATTTCTATTGCTAATAAATTTCCTGACGTATTTTCCGAAGAACTTCCTGGCCTACCCCCAGAGTGTGAAATTGAATTTTGTATTGATCTTGAACCCGGTACAAAACCCATTTCCAAAACTCCATATCGAATGGCTCCTATTGAACTTCAGGAGTTAAAAACTCAATTGCAGGAACTGTTAGATATCAGTTTCATTTGTCCTAATACATCTCCTTGGGGTGCTCTTGTTCTATTCATAAAGAAGAAAGATGGAAGTATGCGACTTTGCATTGACTATCGAGAGTTGAATCATGTCACCATCAAAAATAGGTACCCGTTACCTCGCATTGATGACCTGTTTGACCAGTAGCAAGGTGCCAAATTCTTTTCAAAAACCGATCTTCGTTTCGGATATCATCAGTTAAAAATTAAAACTGATGACATTCCAAAGACTGCTTTCAGAACTCGATACGGTCATTGTGAATTTCTAGTCATGTTTTTTGGATTGACTAATGCTCCTGCTGCCTTCATGGATATGATGAACCAGAGTATTCATGGAATATTTGGATCATTTTTTGGTTGTCTTTATTGATGGCATCCTCATCTACTCCAAAAGCCACGAAGATCATAAGCAACACTTGAGACTGATACTCTAAAAGCTTCGTGGAAACAGGCTATATGCCAAGTTGAAGAAATACGAGTTTTGGCTTCAGGAAGTAGCATTCCTTGGGCATGTGATATCGAAACATGGAATATCAGTTGACCCGACGAAGATTGAAGCAATACAAAGTTGGGAGAAAACCTAAGTCAGTAACCAAAATACGAAGCTTTCTGAGCTTAGCTTGTTATTATTGGAGATTCGTGGAACGATTTTCTCGAATCGCTACTCCATTAACTCAGTTAACTCGAAAAGATACAAATTTCGGATGGAGCGAAGAATGTGAGAAGAGTTTCCAAGAACTCAAGAGGAGACTCATTTTAGCACCTGTACTGACAATACCATAAGGTTCGAAGGGATTTGTCATCTACAGCGATGCTTCAGGCAGAGGTTTAGAATGTGTTCTCATGCAACATGTGAAAGTCATTGCCTATGCCTCACAACAACTGAAAGAATATGAGAGGAATTATCCTACTCATGATCTAGAGTTGTCAGCAGTCGTTTTCACACTAAAGATCTGGAGACATTACCTGTATTGGGAGAAAGTGGAGATCTATACAGACCATAAAAGCCACAAATACTTCTTCACCCAAAAGGAACTCAACATGCGGCAACGACATTGGCTTGAGCTGTTGAAAGATTATGACCATACCATTCAATACCATCATAGAAAAACGAACGTGGTAGCTGACACATTGAGTAGAAGATCATATGTAGGTACGAGTGCAATATTGTCAACACAAAGGCCCATTTTGTATGACTTACAAAGGATGGAGATAGAGTTAAAGACTCAAAGTACCCACGTGATGATGTCAAGTATACGAGTAGAACTGACTTTAATCGATAAAGTTAAAGCTACTCAAGCTACTGAGCCGAAGCTGATGCGTATGAAGAAGAAAGTACAAGAAGATGTTATTCTAGAAGCAAGGATCGACGAAAAAGGAATACTTCGAGTCAACTCCAGACTTTGTGTTCCTAACGACTCAAATTTAAAGTATAAAATCATAATGGAGGCACACAACACACCGTTTGCAATCCATCCTAGATGTACTAAAATGTATCGTGATCTTCAACATACATTTTGGTAGAGAAATATGAAGAGAGAGATTACCAAGACATACATTTTGGTGGAGCAATACTTTTATCGTTAAACTGTTAAAATACCGGTGATAAAAGAACAGTAATACGCATGGTTGCACAGTAGCATATGGTATTGTACAATATCTCTGATTACTGATGCTTACGTAAGAAGTCACTCAGTTCATTTAATAATTGCCACAGTAGTTGCTGCATAATATCTCATATTATTGATTCAATTATTATCACAGTATCATCTGCACAATATTTTATATTATTAAATCAATAATTGAGACAACACATTTATTCATATTATTATTTGCATTATTGATAATGTCTAGAAAGTTCTGTCGAGGAAAGGGGTTAGATTATTTAATTGCACGCCAATAAGGAGAAATCCTTATTGGAAAGCCCCCTCTTTCCTGGGAATGATCTGGTTGTCAATATTGTGAGTTATATTATTAATGATGAATAATTATTAAAAGATTAAAAATGTGTTTATTAAAGATAAGTGATTTGTGGTAAATATTTATTCAATTTTGATATAAATAGAGGGGTTTGTCATGAGGCCTTTGTTGTAAGTTTGACTTATTATTCCATGGGGAAATGTACTAATTTTTCGGACCGTCGGTTGTGGTTTTAATAGTAAATCAATATGGACTGTCGGTTGTGGTTTTAATAGTAAATCAATATGGATCGTCGGTTGTGGTTTTAATAGTAAATCAATATGGACTGCATGCCTGCTAAAAACATCTTTTCAGGTATTAGGTGAGATAGCAGTTTGCTATGTTAGTGGGCCAGATGGTTGAACAACAGATTTCCAAGAAGTCAACATCAGTGCTCAGAAATGTCTGATGCATTAAATACTACAGTGGATGCCTTCAACGGACACATTTCAAAGGCTCCTTTATAAGCAAAGCAGACATAGATGCAACAAGACCATCAAGTACAAAACTAAAGCTCAAGAACACTCAACGTCTAATACTCTACGATCAAGAAAGAAAAGCTTGTTCTGCTACTCAGTTCTTTCAAACGTATGCTTAACTGCAACTGAGTAGCACAACCCTAGAACATAACTCCCATCAGAAGACAACGATCGTAGTGTAGGTTACAACTATCGTAGAGTCTGTAAATGAGCAGCAGAGTCTAATGAAGCACCTACTGAGGACAGACGAAGAGGATGTCAATACTCAGCCTGACCATTAAGTATGATCAAGAGATCAAAAGGCTGAAAGTTAAGGAAGCTGAGCATGACTAATCAAAGGAATATGCAAACCAAAGTGTCAAAATAATCAATCAACTCTCTAGTTGCTGTAGCAAGACAAACCAAATTTGATCATAGACCAAACTACAAGAGTTAAGTACAAGATGGTATAACATTGAACACTCTAGGAATCATAAGAGATGTCAAGATCAAGTCACCCTATGATTTCCACAAACAAGCTATGACCAAGTAATCGTAGAGTTCATAAAGGTCAACATCAGAATCGTAGAGGACATTTGTCTGATAAGTGAGAATGTCTAAACAAAGAAGAGTAACATTCAAATGTTGTAAGTTGACGGATCCCGATATACTCTCCAAATGTGACAACCCGAGAAATTAGACAATTTATGAAAATCATAATTGATTGATTTAAGGTTCAATATTAGGACCTAGACAGGAAATAAGTGTATGGAATTGGCAGTTATGTAATGAAATTCCAAGAATTTCAAAAGTTTTGAACAAAACTTGAATTATGTGATAGACTGTAAGTGATAGTCTAGTAATGAGGTATAAGATTATGGTAGATTTAAAATTCTTTTGAAGAATTATCAAGGATAAGTATCGAAGTGAATACTAGTCGGTATATTTGGTTACATATGTGAACCGTAATGATTTGAGATTCAAGGATTGATCAGATAAGTTATAACTGTAGAAAACCCTAAAGTTATGTTAATCATACGTTTATTAAGTTAGAAAAATCTAACGGATTGTTAGAAACCCTAACGGTACGCTCAGAAACTTTAGTTTCAGTTCCGGGAATTCGAAACCCTAAATTCATGATATGAATATGGTGATTAAGTTAGAAAACTCTAACGATATATTCTGAAACTCTAATTTCAGTTTCGAGAATTTAAACCCTAATTTGGGAATCCTAAATGAAAAGTATTATACCCTAACGGTTAAAAAAATTGTGTGTAAGGAAAATGAACATTATGTGATGGTTTATATTTGTTTATTATATAAACAAACAAAAGAAACTAGTGTAACCCTAATTATATATTAGGAATGAAGGATTTAATAACTTAAGGGTTATGAAAAAAGAGAATTGTGGTATTTAGAATACTTACTAATTCTAAGAGATTTATTTTATACATCTCGGTTGATTAATTTTATAACCTAATTATAGCAGGTCTAATTGGGTTAAGGAAATAAGTGTGCATGAGCAAGGATTGGTGTTATAATTGGAGAAATGAAAACCCTAATTAAATGAATTGGGTTGGATAAGAATTAAATGTAGTGGATTATGTATATTTTATAGTCCAAGTGTTGGCGAAATGATATTGGTTAGAGGCCAAGCAATACAGTAAAGAAATAACCCAACTTTTAGCCAAGTGGGAGAGGAATTTTGGACGTTTGTTAAATCAAATAAGCATTTAGTAAATAAAGCAAAACTTGGAGCATTTTTAGGCCACATGGCCGGCCATGAGAAGCTAGGAAAAAGGGGAGATGAATGCATTAATGGTTAACTTTAGTTGGTAAGCAACTCTCAACAACTCCCCCTATGTGTCATTCTTGTGATTGTCCAACACTTGTGTCTTTTCTTGTAAGCAATCCTTGGAAATTAATGGGAGACAAAAGAGAGTGAATGAGTGGAGAATTAGTGGGAGAATGAAGGCCATATGGCCGGATATTGCTAGAGAAAAGGAAGGAGCTTGTGATATATCAAGTTCTCTAAAGTAAAGTTATCCTATTTTCTTTTTCTTCTTTCTCTTTCACTTGTCTTTCCAAGTTGCTAAGAACTAGAGAGAGAGAGAGAGAGAGAGAGAGAGAGAGAGAGTGAGTGAGGAGTTCGGCCATCCTAAGAGAAGAAGGAGGGGAGATTTGGACTTTCATAAAATCAAGATCCATCTACATCTTTGAAGGAGAGAAAGGAAATCAAGCTAAGGTATAACAAAAATTTCTACTTGTGTTGGCTAATTTCCTTTATATTTTGATTTGAGTTTTGACAACTTGAAGTTGTGATCTTGAGGCTTAAAACCTTAGATCTATGTGTATATAAGTGTTTGATATGTAGATCCAACTTTTTTTTAGATCAAAAGTTAGATCTAAAGTGTGGAATGGAAGCTAGGTTTTTCAAAAGATAGAAAACATAATTTTTTTCTCTTAGCTTTGATTTTGTTTGAAGCTTGTTTGATGAAATAAGAAACTTTGTTTCTAAACTCAAAAGCCATGTATATACATGTTAATGAGTGTTTTGTGTTTGGTATTACCCATAATGGGGGTTGATTTGGTGGAAATCAAAAGGAATTGAAGAATGGAAATTTTCTGGAAAAGTTAAACTTTTAAAAGTGTGATCAAGCTTTTGGATCTTTGAAATCTATGATGGATATTTATGATTTATGTTCTTGGGATGCTAGATATATGTGTTAAGGGTAAAATCCCTTTAGAATTACTCAAATAGGTTGAATATTGAACAAGTTATGGGATTTCTCCCAAACTACACAAAGGTAAGAAAAACTGTTAGAAGGACAGTTTTTAACAGCCACTTCCGGGCTAATTTACGGGAGCTTAACATGTCCAAATATGGATTGTGATAGATGAAAACTGTATTTCGGAAAGATACGAATCCAACAAAAGTGACGGATCATTAATCGGAGTTATAGATTTCGTTTTATTTAAGTTTTGGTGAACGACTCCAAAACTGCTAAAGTGCAAAAAGTTTCTGCCCAAACTTTTCCGGGGGCTGTTTCGGGAATTTATTTAATGAGAAAAATTCCAGGCTTTTGGAAAATGAAAATATATGGTATTATGTAGCTCGTGTCCAAAAATGAGCTGATTCCGAGTTAAAACGACCAAGTTATGACTGTTGTAATTTTTGTGATTTTCCGACGGAAATCGCTATAAACAGAGTTCTACAACTCCGATTGCCACGAAATTTAAAATGGAGTGTCACGTTAGCATATATAAAGTTATGCCAAAAGATGGGCATTACTGGAGTTAAGCACGAGGTAGCTAATTTCTTAAGCTACGCACTAGAAATTAATTTTTGAAAAATACCAAAGGAAGTTGGAAAATTATGAAAAAATAATTTTTTGTGCATGAAATACATGTATATATGTTTGACCAAAGGATAGGAGAATAATACATTGATTTGGTATTTTCGTGATATGGATATAGAATACAGCTTGCTGGATTAGGTAAATTGTGATTCCAGTTTACTAGATTGAAATACAGTTTGATGAATTGAAATTATGTCGAATCCAGTTTGCTGGATTGCAGTTTAGATTGCTGGATTGAAAAGAAGTTGACTTAATTAATGGATTGGTGAATCCAGGTTACTGAATTATAAATTTGGTTGTTAGATATAGAATCTAGGGTGCTGGATTAGTGTTTACCTTATTACATGTTAATGAATAATTTATGATATAAAAAGCGAGTGTTAAATCATAAGGGATATGATATAGTGATTGAATAATTATCAAAGGATGATAATAATATTGATGTGTTAAGTTGTTATCTAATATTTGATTAAGTATTAGATAGTATTATGGAATAAAGTATGTTATACTGATTAAAAGATCAATCTTATAACTGATAGGTCTTTCGTGAGAGATTAAATTAAATTGCGTTGCGGTAATCAACGGTTTAAGCAAGTTTCTTTGTACTAAACTCTATTAAGAGTATTTTATTCAAGCTGATGGTTAATCATTGCTGATTTCCACGAAAATTGTATTCTGTACATCTTGCATGTATAAGTCAGGTATGAAAGGCTGGTCACCTTCATTACCATTTGGTCCAGAAATGTTTGTTCATGTATAATACTTGTTTAGTCAAAAATTTGTTCGTACTAGTTCTCAATTATATTGATGAATTATAGCAAGCTCATTATTCATACTCTTCAATCATGATATATCGTTATATTGTTGTATATAAACTTGCTGGGCAACTTTCATGCTCACCCTTGCTATATCATGATAAAACATTGCAGATAAAGTGAATGCGTTCGGATACAAGAAAAAGATAAATGCCAAGTTCAGCTTGGGGCAATATATGCAGCAATTTTGTAATAGAATAGTTGACAATAATGTTTTGTGTTAAATAGCTTATGAATTGTGTAATCAGTTAAGGTTACTCGATTTTGGGAAATAGTGTGTAATGTGTAATGTATAAACAATTTATGTTTATATCTTCCGCAATTAGTGAAAGAATTAGTATACCTGATCCGCAGCGATTCGGGGCCCGGATTCGGGGATACTACAGTTTGTATCAGGGCTGTTGGTTATGAAGCTTAGGTAGTAATACCTGAGACAAATAACCGCAGTGATTAGGATAAGTGCTAACTCAAATAGAGTTAGTTGGTCGGTAAGATTCAAAGATGAATCTCGGCGAGTGTAAGACACAGAGTTCCCTAACTCTGATAATAAAGCTGAACATTAATGGTGAATAGATCGAGTCTAAAAGACTGAAAGTGTAGGGATAGAAGATCGTTAAACAAAACGATCATAATGCATAGAAATAAATCGTAATATATACGATAAGATCACCCCGTGATCTGATAAGGTTATGATGTGGGAAAAGAATCAATCTGATGATTGAAAAGTTTACAGCAAGATGCTGTGTATCAGTTGTACTATGAAATTGTACTATGAAAACTCATGAAAGAGTTATGAATTGTAAATACGGATTAAATAAAATTCGTATGGAGTAAGTGTGGAGCTAGAATTATGTGGGATTTCAATTGAGGACCCGTGTCAGCCGCTGAGTTGTATGATTCCTTGTATGGGCGGGGAATTTGTACTTGGTTTTAGAATCACTTAGCTTCCTGGTCGATGTAGTGGTTAGGTTGACCAATTCTTTGTATGGGCGGGGAATTGTTCATTTAGCTTCCTATATTGATTAGTGGCCGAGTTTGGTTTGACAACCACTTAGTTTCTGGCATTGATAATCATTGAAATATTTGTGTCGCGCTATTTGCTATATGCGTGTTAAGAGGGTGATTCCTTTCTCATGTGTATAACAAATAGATAGGTCATAGGTAGAGAATATAGGTTTAAGTACGAGTTCTTAAAATTCATACTTATGTGACATACTTGACACATAGTTATATGAAATATTTATGAACCCCTCAGCGAATGGACGCCAAAGGTCTGTCTAGGAAAGTTCGTGAACTCATATGATTGTGGCAATTTATGGACTCATAAGTGTGGTTTTATGAACTGGGTATAGTTATGTGTGAATGGAGTATTGAGGATAATAGGAACAGATAAAATGTTTAAGCAAATGATTTGAAATATCAAAATTTATTTTTAATTATCACTCATGTACCATGTAACCTGGTGCAGAGATGATAAAAATGTGATGGAGTTGTAAATACAGGATTACATAGTGTGAGTTTGATCTTTGCTCTCGTTTTGAGTATCTTTAATAGATACCCGAGAAATTTGAGTATATATCAAAGTAAATTTTTGATAGATACCCGAGAAGTTTGAGTATCTTTGATAGATACCAGAGAAGTTTGAGTATCTTTGATAGATACCCGAGAAGTTTGAGTATCTTTATAGATACCCGAGAAGTTTGAGTATCTTTGATAGATACCCGAGAAGTTTGAGTATCTTTGATAGATACCCGAGAAGTTTGAGTATCTTTGATAGATACCCGATAAGTTTGAGTATCTTTAGTAGATACCCGAGAAAATAAGTTCAAGGTCTTGTGTGATCGCTCAGTTTAAATGGTGTAAGGTGCACGGTGTAAGGTGTAAGGTGAATTTCGGGGACGAAATTCTTAGAAGGAGGGGTGAATGTGACAACCCGAGAAATTAGACAATTTATGAAAATCATAATTGATTGATTTAAGGTTCAATATTAGGACCTAGACAGGAAATAAGTGTATGGAATTGGCAGTTATGTAATGAAATTCCAAGAATTTCAAAAGTTTTGAACAAAACTTGAATTATGTGATAGACTGTAAGTGATAGTCTAGTAATGAGGTATAAGATTATGGTAGATTTAAAATTCTTTTGAAGAATTATCAAGGATAAGTATCGAAGTGAATACTAGTCGGTATATTTGGTTACATATGTGAACCGTAATGATTTGAGATCAAGGATTGATCAGATAAGTTATAACTGTAGAAAACCCTAAAGTTATGTTAATCATACGTTTATTAAGTTAGAAAAATCTAACGGATTGTTAGAAACCCTAACGGTACGCTCAGAAACTTTAGTTTCAGTTCCGGGAATTCGAAATCCTAAATTCATGATATGAATATGGTGATTAAGTTAGAAAACTCTAACGATATATTCTGAAACCCTAGTTTCAGTTTCGAGAATTTAAACCCTAATTTGGGAATCCTAAATGCAAAGTATTATACCCTAACGGTTAAAAAAATTGTGTGTAAGGAAAATGAACATTATGTGATGGTTTATATTTGTTTATTATATAAACAAACAAAAGAAACTAGTGTAACCCTAATTATATATTAGGAATGAAGGATTTAATAACTTAAGGGTTATGAAAAAAGAGAATTGTGGTATTTAGAATACTTAATAATTCTAAGAGATTTATTTTATACATCCCGGTTGATTAATTTTATAACCTAATTATAGCAGGTCTAATTGGGTTAAGGAAATAAGTGTGCATGAGCAAGGATTGGTGTTATAATTGGAGAAATGAAAACCCTAATTAAATGAATTGTGTTGGATAAGAATTAAATGTAGTGGATTATGTATATTTTATAGTCTAAGTGTTGGCGAATGATATTGGTTAGAGGCCAAGCAATACAGTAAAGAAATAACCCAACTTTTAGCCAAGTGGGAGAGGAATTTTAGACGTTTGTTAAATCAAATAAGCATTTAGTAAATAAAGCAAAACTTGGAGCATTTTTAGGCCACATGGTCGGCCATGAGAAGCTAGGAAAAAGGGGAGATGAATGCATTAATGGTTAACTTTAGTTGGTAAGCAACTCTCAACAACTCCCCCTATGTGTCATTCTTGTGATTGTCCAACACTTGTGTCTTTTCTTGTAAGCAATCCTTGGAAATTAATGGGAGACAAAAGAGAGTGAATGAGTGGAGAATTAGTGGGAGAATGAAGGCCATATGGCCGGATATTGCTAGAGAAAAGGAAGGAGCTTGTGATATATCAAGTTCTCTAAAGTAAAGTTATCTTATTTTCTTTTTCTTCTTTCTCTTTCACTTGTCTTTCCAAGTTGCTAAGAACTAGAGAGAGAGAGAGAGAGAGAGTGAGGAGTTCGGCCATCCTAAGAGAAGAAGGAGGGGAGATTTGGACTTTCATAAAATCAAGATCCATCTACATCTTTGAAGGAGAGAAAGGAAATCAAGCTAAGGTATAACAAAAATTTCTACTTGTGTTGGCTAATTTCCTTTATATTTTGATTTGAGTTTTGACAACTTGAAGTTTTGATCTTGAGGCTTAAAACCTTAGATCTATGTGTATATAAGTGTTTGATATGTAGATCCAACTTTTTTTTAGATCAAAAGTTAGATCTAAAGTGTGGAATGGAAGCTAGGTTTTTCAAAAGATAGAAAACATGATTTTTTTTCTCTTAGCTTTGATTTTGTTTGAAGCTTGTTTGATGAAATAAGAAACTTTGTTTCTAAACTCAAAAGCCATGTATATACATGTTAATGAGTGTTTTGTGTTTGGTATTACCCATAATGGGGGTTGATTTGGTGGAAATCAAAAGGAATTGAAGAATGGAAATTTTCTGGAAAAGTTAAACTTTTAAAAGTGTGATCAAGCTTTTGGATCTTTGAAATATATGATGGATATTTATGATTTATATTCTTGAGATGCTAGATATATGTGTTAAGGGTAAAATCCCTTTGGAATTACTCAAATAGGTTGAATATTGAACAAGTTATCGGATTTCTCCCAAACTACACAAAGGTAAGAAAAACTGTTAGAAGGACAGTTTTTAACAGCCACTTCCGGGAGCTTAACATGTCCAAATATGGATTGTGATAGATGAAAACTATAGTTCGGAAAGATACGAATCCAACAAAACTGACGGATCATTAATCGGAGTTACAAATTTCGTTTTATTTAAGTTTTGGTGAACGACTCCAAAACTGCCAAAGTGCAAAAAGTTTCTGCCCAAACTTTTCCGGGGGCTGTTTTGGGAATTTATTTAATGAGAAAAATTCCAGGCTTTTAGGAAATGAAAATATATGGTATTATGTAGCTCGTGTCCAAAAATGAGCTGATTCCGAGTTAAAACGACCAAGTTATGACCGTTGTAATTTTTGTGATTTTCCGACAGAAATCGCTATAAACGGAGTTCTACAACTCCGATTGCCACGAAATTTAAATTGGAGTATCACGTTAGCATATATAAGGTTATGCCAAAAGATGGCCAATACTGGAGTTAAGCACGAGGTAGCTAATTTCTTAAGCTACGCACTAGAAATTAATTTTTGAAAAATACCAAAGGAAGTTGGAAAATTATGGAAAGATAATTTTTTGTGCATGAAATACATGTATATATGTTTAACCAAAGGATAGGAGAATAATACATTGATTTGGTATTTTCGTGATATGGATATAAAATACAGCTTTCTGGATTAGGTAAATTGTGATTCCAGTTTATTGGATTGAAATACAGTTTGATGAATTGAAATTATGTCGAATCCAATTTCCTGGATTGCAGTTTAGATTGCTGGATTGAAAAGAAGTTGACTGAATTAATGGATTGGTGAATCCAGGTTACTGAATTATAAATTTGGTTGTTAGATATAGAATCCAGGGTGCTGGATTAGTGTTTGCCTTATTACATGTTAATGAATAATTTATGATATGAAAAGCGAGTGTTAAATCATAAGGGATATGATATAGTGATTGAATAATTATCAAAGGATGATAATAATATTGATGTGTTAAGTTGTTATCTAATATTTGATTAAGTATTAGATAGTATTATGGAATAAAGTATGTTATACTGATTAAAAGATCAATCTTATAATTGATAGGTCTTTCGTGAGAGATTAAATTAAATTGTGTTGCAGTAATCAACGGTTCAGGCAAGTTTCTTTGTACTAAACTCTATTAAGAGTATTTTATTCAAGCTGATGGTTAATCATTGTTGATTGCCACGAAAATTGTATTCTGTACATCTTGCATGTATAAGTCAGGTATGAAAGGCTGATCACCTTCATTACCATTTGGTCCAGAAATGTTTGTTCATGTATAATACTTGTTCAGTCAAAAATTTGTTCGTACTAGTTCTCAATTATATTGATGAATTATAGCAAGCTCATTATTCATACTCTTCAATCATGATATATCGTTATATTGTTGTATATAAACTTGCTGGGCAACTTTCATGCTCACCCTTGCTATATCATGATAAAACATTGCAGATAAAGTGAATGCGTTCGGATACAAGAAAAAGATAAATGCCAAGTTCAGCTTGGGGCAATATATGCAGCTATTTTGTAATAGAATAGTTGACAATAATGTTTTGTGTTAAATAGCTTATGAATTGTGTAATCAGTTAAGGTTACTCGATTTTGGGAAATAGTGTGTAATGTGTAATGTATAAACAATTTATGTTTATATCTTCCGCAATTAGTGAAAGAATTAATATACCGGATCCGCAGCGATTCGGGGCCCGGATTCGGGGATACTACAGTTGGTATCAGAGCTGTTAGTTATGAAGCTTAGGTAGTAATACCTGAGACAAATAACCGCAGTGATTAGGATAAGTGCTAACTCAAATAGAGTTAGTTGGTCGGTAAGATTAAAAGATGAATCTCGGCGAGTGTAAGACACAAAGTTCCCTAACTCTGATAATAAAGTTGAACAGTAATGGTGAATAGATCGAGTCTAAAAGACTGAAAGTGCAGGGATAGAAGATCGTTAAACAAAACGATCATAATGCATAGAAATAAATCGTAATATATACGATAAGATCACCCCATGATCTGATAAGGTTATGATGTGGAAAAAGAATCAATCTGATGATTGAAAAGTTTACAGCAAGATGCTGTGTATCTGTTGTACTATGAAATTGTACTATGAAAACTCATGAAAGAGTTATGAATTATAAATACGGATTAAATAAAATTCGTATGGAGTAAGTGTGGAGTTAGAATTATGTGGGATTTCAATTGAGGACCCGTGTCAGCCGCTGAGTTGTATGATTCCTTGTATGGGCGGGGAATTTGTACTTGGTTTTAGAATCACTTAGCTTCCTGGTCGATGTAGTGGTTAGGTTGACCAATTCTTTGTATGGGCGGAGAATTGTTCATTTAGCTTCCTATATTGATTAGTGGCCGAGTTTGGTTTGACAACCACTTAGTTTCTGGCATTGATAATCATTGAAATATTTGTGTCGCGCTATTTGCTATATGCGTGTTAAGAGGGTGATTCCTTTCTCATGTGTATAACAAATAGATAGGTCATAGGTAGAGAATATAGGTTTAAGTACGAGTTCTTAAAATTCATACTTATGTGACATACTTGACACATAGTTATATGAAATATTTATGAACCCCTCAGCGAATGGACGCCAAAGGTCTGTCTAGGAAAGTTCGTGAACTCATATGATTGTGGCAATTTATGGACTCATAAGTGTGGTTTTATGAACTTGGTATAGTTATGTGTGAATGGAGTATTGAGGATAATAGGAACAGATAAAATGTTTAAGCAAATGATTTGAAATATCAAAATTTATTTTTAATTATCACTCATGTACCATGTAACCTAGTGCAGAGATGATAAAAATGTGATGGAGTTGTAAATACAGGATTACATAGTGTGAGTTTGATCTTTGCTCTCGTTTTGAGTATCTTTAATAGATACCCGAGAAATTTGAGTATATATCAAAGTAAATTTTTGATAGATACCCGAGAAGTTTGAGTATCTTTGATAGATACCCGAGAAGTTTGAGTATCTTTGATAGATACCCGAGAAGTTTGAGTATCTTTATAGATACCCGAGAAGTTTGAGTATCTTTGATAGATACCCGAGAAGTTTGAGTATCTTTGATAGATACCCGATAAGTTTGAGTATCTTTGATAGATACCCGAGAAAATAAGTTCAAGGTCTTGTGTGATCGCTCAGTTTAAATGGTGTAAGGTGCACGATGTAAGGTGTAAGGTGAATTTCGGGGACGAAATTCTTAGAAGGAGGGGTGAATGTGACAACCCGAGAAATTAGATAATTTATGAAAATCATAATTGATTGATTTAAGGTTCAATATTAGGACCTAGACAGGAAATAAGTGTATGGAATTGGCAGTTATGTAATGAAATTCCAAGAATTTCAAGAGTTTTGAACAAAACTTGAATTATGTGATAGACTGTAAGTGATAGTCTAGTAATGAGGTATAAGATTATGGTAGATTTAAAATTCTTTTGAAGAATTATCAAGGATAAGTATCGAAGTGAATACTAGTCGGTATATTTGGTTACATATGTGAACCGTAATGATTTGAGATCAATGATTGATCAGATAAGTTATAAATTTAGAAAACCCTAAAGTTATGTTAATCATACGTTTATTAAGTTAGAAAAATCTAACGGATTGTTAGAAACCCTAACGGTACGCTCAGAAACTTTAGTTTCAGTTCCGGGAATTCGAAACCCTAAATTCATGATATGAATATGGTGATTAAGTTAGAAAACTCTAACGATATATTCTGAAACCCTAGTTTCAGTTTCGAGAATTTAAACCCTAATTTGGGAATCCTAAATGCAAAATATTATACCCTAAGGGTTAAAAAAATTGTGTGTAAGGAAAATGAACATTATGTGATGGTTTATATTTGTTTATTATATAAACAAACAAAAGAAACTAGTGTAACCCTAATTATATATTAGGAATGAAGGATTTAATAACTTAAGGGTTATGGAAAAAGAGAATTGTGGTATTTCGAATACTTACTAATTCTAAGAGATTTATTTTATACATCTCGATTGATTAATTTTATAACCTAATTATAGCAAGTCTAATTGGGTTAAGGAAATAAGTGTGCATGAGCAAGGATTGGTGTTATAATTGGAGAAATGAAAACTCTAATTAAATGAATTGGGTTGGATAAGAATTAAATGTAGTGGATTGTGTATATTTTATAGTCCAAGTGTTGGCGAATGATATTGGTTAGAGGCCAAAAAATACAGTAAAGAAATAACCCAACTTTTAGCCAAGTGGGAGAGGAATTTTGGACGTTTGTTAAATCAAATAAGCATTTAGTAAATAAAGCAAAACTTGGAGCATTTTTAGGCCACATGGCCGGCCATGAGAAGCTAGGATAAAGGGGAGATGAATGCATTAATGGTTAACTTTAGTTGGTAAGCAACTCTCAACAACTCCCCCTATGTGTCATTCTTGTGATTGTCCAACACTTGTGTCTTTTCTTGTAAGCAATCCTTGGCAATTAATGGGAGACAAAAGAGAGTGAATGAGTGGAGAATTAGTGGGAGAATGAAGGCCATATGGCCGGATATTGCTAGAGAAAAGGAAGGAGCTTGTGATATATCAAGTTCTCTAAAGTAAAGTTATCTTATTTTCTTTTTCTTCTTTCTCTTTCATTTGTCTTTCCAAGTTGCTAAGAACTAGAGAGAGATAGGGAGAGAGTGAGGAGTTCGGCCATCCTAAGAGAAGAAGGAGGGTAGATTTGGACTTTCATAAAATCAAGATCCATCTACATCTTTGAAGGAGAGAAAGAAAATCAGGCTAAGGTATAACAAAAATTTCTACTTGTGTTGGCTAATTTCCTTTATGTTTTGATTTGAGTTTTGACAACTTGAAGTTGTGATCTTGAGGCTTAAAACCTTAGATCTATGTGTATATAAGTGTTTGATACGTAGATCCAACTTTTTTAAGATCAAAAGTTAGATCTAAAGTGTGGAATGGAAGCTAGGTTTTTCAAAAGATAGAAAACATGATTTTTTTCTCTTAGCTTTGATTTTGTTTGAAGCTTGTTTGATGAAATAAGAAACTTTGTTTCTAAACTCAAAAGCCATGTATATACATGTTAATGAGTGTTTTGTGTTTGGTATTACCCATAATGGGGGTTGATTTGGTGGAAATCAAAAGGAATTGAAGAATGGAAATTTTCTGGAAAAGTTAAACTTTTAAAAGTGTGATCAAGCTTTTGGATCTTTGAAATCTATGACGGATATTTATGATTTATGTTCTTGGGATGCTAGATATATGTGTTAAGGGTAAAATTCCTTTGGAATTACTCAAATAGGTTGAATATTGAACAAGTTATGGGATTTCTCCCAAACTACACAAAGGTAAGAAAAACTGTTAGAAGGACAGTTTTTAACAGCCACTTCCGGGCTAATTTCCGGGAGCATAACATGTCCAAATATGGATTGTGATAGATGAAAACTGTAGTTTGGAAAGATATGAATCCAACAAAAGTGACGGATTATTAATCGGAGTTACAGATTTCGTTTTATTTAAGTTTTGGTGAACGACTCCAAAACTGCCAAAGTGCAAAAAGTTTCTGCCCAAACTTTTCCGGGGGCTGTTTCGGACATTTATTTAATAAGAAAAATTCCAGGGTTTTGGGAAATGAAAATATATGGTATTATGTAGCTCGTGTCCAAAAATGAGCTGATTCCGAGTTAAAACAGGCCAAGTTATGACCGTTCTAATTTTTGTGATTTTCCGACGGAAATCGCTATAAATGGAGTTCTACAACTCCGATTGCCACGAAATTTAAAATGGAGTATCACGTTAGCATATATAAGGTTATACCAAAAGATGGGCATTACTGGAGTTAAGCACGAGGTAGCTAATTTCTTAAGCTACGCACTAGAAATTAATTTTTTAAAAATACCAAAGGAAGTTGGAAAATTATGGAAAAATAATTTTTTGTGCATGAAATACATGTATATATGTTTGACCAAAGGATAGGAGAATAATACATTGATTTGGTATTTTCATGATATGGATATAGAATATAGCTTGCTGGATTAGGTAAATTGTGATTCCAGTTTACTGGATTGAAATACAGTTTGATGAATTGAAATTATGTCGAATCCAGTTTACTGGATTGCAGTTTAGGTTGCTGGATTGAAAAGAAGTTGACTGAATTAATGGATTGGTGAATCCAGGTTACTGAATTATAAATTTGGTTGTTAGATATAGAATCCAGGGTGCTGGATTAGTGTTTGCCTTATTACATGTTAATTAATAATTTATGATATGAAAAGCGAGTGTTAAATCATAAGGGATATGATATAGTGATTGAATAATTATCAAAGGATGATAATAATATTGATGTGTTAAGTTGTTATCTAATATTTGATTAAGTATTAGATAGTATTATGGAATAAAGTATGTTATACTGATTAAAAGATCAATCTTATAATTGATAGGTCTTTCGTGAAATATTAAATTAAATTGCGTTGCGGTAATCAACGGTTCAGGCAAGTTTCTTTGTACTAAACTCTATTAAGAGTATTTTATTCAAGCTGATGGTTAATCATTGTTGATTGCCACGAAAATTGTATTCTGTACACCTTGTATGTATAATTCAGGTATAAAAGGCTGATCACTTTCATTACCATTTGGTCAAGAAATGTTTGTTCATGTATAATACTTGTTCAGTGAAAAATTTGTTCGTACTAGTTCTCAATTATATTGATGAATTATAGCAAGCTCATTATTCATACTCTTCAATCATGATATATCGTTATATTGTTGTATATAAACTTGCTGGTCAACTTTCATGCTCACCCTTGCTATATCATGATAAAACATTGCAGATAAAGTGAATGCGTTCGGATACAAGAAAAAGATAAATGCCAAGTTCAGCTTGGGGCAATATATGCAGCTATTTTGTAATAGAATAGTTGACAATAATGTTTTGTGTTAAATAGCTTATGAATTGTGTAATCAGTTAAGGTTACTCGATTTTGGAAAATAGTGTGTAATGTGTAAACAATTTATGTTTATATCTTCCGCAATTAGTGAAAGAATTAGTATACCGGATCCGCAGCGATTCGGGGCCCGGATTCGGGGATACTACACCAAACATCCTTGATGTAAATAGAGGAAACAAAAGAAAAAGGTGACTACCTACTAGTTTGCTGATAGTGATGTTTTAGAAGTGTTAGGTGATAAAGCAGACTGATGTGTCAGGCTAGTAAAGAAGGAGTTGTCACATCAACCTAGTATGTTTTCAACAAAAGATTTCTGGTACTGGTGCACGGCGCAGCTGCGCTGTACTGAACTGTGGGAGCGGCGCATCTGCGCTTGTAAGACCCCAAAATTTATGAAATGAAAGTATTCAATTTTCTTATAATTATTATTTTATTTCGTAAATGATTAAATTTATAAAAGGTTAAAGTTAAGGGTGATATGTGAATTTTTTTGCAAAGTATGCAAGTTGTTATAAAATATTTATTTGGTCGGGGAATATTCTTTTTGTCGAAGAATACCCGTACGATGGCACAATCATTGGTGGACCCCACGACGGAAGTATTGTCGTAGTTAGAAAATGACAGAATTATCTTTTATAAAAATAACGACGAAAGTGTTACCGTTAAAACTGTTGAACTACGTGGTAGTAAAAGTACAGTAATAAGCGTGGCTGCATAGTAGCACACGGTATTGATTATTGATGCTTACGTAAGAAGTCACTCAGTTATACTAAATTATTGCTACAGTAATTGCTGCATCATATCTCTCATATTATTGATTCAATTATTATCACAGTATCATCTGCATAATATATATTATTAAATCAATAATTGAGATGACAAAGTTATTCATATTATTATTTGCAATATTGACAATGTCTAGAAGTTTTGTCAAGGAGAGGTTTGGTCACCTAATTACGCGCCAATAAGGAGAAATCCTTATCGGAAAGCCCCCTCTTTCCTAGGAACGACCTGGTTGTTAAATATTTAAAGTTATAATATTAATGATTAATAAGTTCATGTTGATAAAAGATGAAATTAATAGTTCCATTATGTGAGAATTATTAGTGTTAGTGAAAATCGACATTTATTTCGATAATAATTGATGTCTGGAGGTTATATTGACCAATTGGGTAATTCACCAGATAAATGAGCAATTAATTGCTATTAATTCACATGATTATAACTATTTGTTCACATGTGTGTACTATTGATTCTCATTCATTTATTATTAGGGGAGTTGGTGCAAGATTGATAATACTTGCATGACTAAATTAAAATTGGAGATATAGATGAAGGTAATATATTGTAATTATTTTTTTCACATGTTTAGAACTATTGAGTCACATGATTTACTATTGATTCACATGATTTACTATTAGGGGAGGTGGTGCAAGTTTGATAATACTTGCAAGGCTAAATTAAAAATAAAGGAAAAGAGGAAGGTATTATACTGTAATATTTCGAGCCCCAAAATGTGCAATTATTAAAACTATATTTTTCTATAAACAGAAGCTCATTCCTTCATTATTTTTCACCAATTCACTAAAGCTATCGAGCAATTATTATAGAGAGAAATTATAGAGAGAAAGAAGATGAGAAATCTGCTACTTCACTATTCCAGTATCCAGTTTATTCTAAGGTAAGGGGTATTATTTCTTTCGTATTCATGAAGAGAGCTATTGTTATTCCATCCCGTATTATTCTGTTGGAATAACCTATATACGTGGACTACCGTATACACGGTGAAATTCTTCTGTTATTCCATTCTTTATTATTATGT
Organism: Panax japonicus; assembly: GCA_020205505.1. Taxonomy (NCBI): domain Eukaryota; kingdom Viridiplantae; phylum Streptophyta; class Magnoliopsida; order Apiales; family Araliaceae; genus Panax; species Panax japonicus. The sequence continues at coordinate 31,030,333 of CM035114.1, forward strand.
TAGAATAACCTGTCTATACGAAGTACTGCATACATGGAGAAATTCTTCTGTTATTTCATTCTTTATTATTTTGTTGGAATATTATTGTGGCAAGTTCCTGGATTTCCAATGTGCGATAAGTTTGATGAACTATATCTATAACTCCTCGTGAGTTATCTCGTACTATTTCATAGTACATTATCTTCATAGCATCAAGCTATAATTATTCAATCATTACAAACCATCTTTCTTTTATACCTTAAACAGATCACGTCGTGATCTTATTCTATAATCATCTCCCTTAAAATTCTTTTATTAACTCGTGATCATTTTGTTTTACGATCCTCTTTCTTTCCTTTTTCATCATTTACGACTTTATTTGTTATCTTGGCTATTCTTTATATCTCTTCAAGATTCTTCTTTAAATTTTCTTGTTTATATAACAATTCTTCCTTTAAGAATTTCTAACTTCAGTTACATTGCTCAACATTTGGTCCGAGTTTCACATTTTCATCATACGTATCCATGTTTTATACTTGGTACAAATAGTTTCAATATGTTATGCTGAAGGGTTTCCCACAAACAACCAACAAACTAGGTTCCGAGTTACTTGTTCGTATATACCTCCGCTCCATGAAGGAATCGTTTAGCCCAGATACCATACATTAACTATTAAAGAGTACAATTGTACCACACTTAGATATAACTTTTTGATTCTTAACTTCTTTATCACTCTCTTCTTATAGACATTGTCTATTTATTATCACCTTATATCCTTATTATTGGAGTTGGGTAACCCCACATTCATATTCGTTATAACTCTGCAATATTCTTCTTTGAATCCTCTCACACATGTTTTAATCCATTCTCTATACATTTCTTAAATTACTTCTTATTCTTAAAGCTCTATCTGAGCTTATTCTTTCATTATCTTCGCATATCTTCTCTAAGGTTATAGCCTAAGGTACTCTTACCTAAGGTTTCTAACCTATCAGCTTTGATACCAACTGTAACGACCCCAAAATTCATACAATATAATTCTTAACTTCGGTCGTTAATAACACATCTACCTTCTGATTTTACATCATTATTCGATGTTAAACTTTATAAAATGAGGAATAATTTAAATTTTTATGTCTTTCTACTTTAATTCCCTGAATCAAAACCTTTATCATCTACATGTCTTTGAATCAATCTTATTTTATGATTCACTTTATCACTATTATTATATAAAATTTTACATTTCAATCCGATAACCTTTACATATCAGATAACTCTAATTTTATCTTTACAACTCAAGATAAAACTATACATCATAAAACATTTAGTACATCTCATGAATCTTAATCATGGTATAAAGAAATAACAACTTTAGCTAAAATAATAATCTTTGTGTATTATTTCTGATCCACGTCATTCAAGTAGCACATAGTGTTATCTTCAATCCTTAACCTGCAAAAATGGTTATTTCAAGGTTAAGCTTGACAGCCCAGCAAAATCTAACAGTTTTCATGCATCACGTAACACATAATAACATGCTCAACATATATCTCATAAACATTGGACTAACATAACATACATGTTACAGTTCATATAACAAGTATAAAGATTGAGTTCCTTACTCAATTAACATACTTTACTCAATCAACGTAGTCATAAGTTAACTTTAACATTTCATACATTCAACATATATATAACACATCATGCTCTTTAAAATAAAGATTTAAAACAATCAAATTCACATAGCAAATAGGAACTGAAAGACTTGCCTTTATCGGCATTTTACCAACACGCTAATACTTTGCGTCCTTGCACAACCTACACTGTATGTGATATGGATAATAAAAAAACAATACTCGATCTCATGGTCAAATATATTCTAAGACCTTACTTTATCTTATTATCCTTTATAATGTCTTTATAGACATCTAACTGTGTTTTATATGCAACTCGTTTTTATTTTCATTTTCATCACCACACATGCTAGACTATCGCACTTGTAGTTTAATGTGCGTATATCACACCATTTTATTATACCAATTTGGTTTCAAAAATGCATATTCAACACATTGTTTACATGCTTAATTTTCCTTAAAAAATCAAAAATCACCCTTTTCGATTTCTTTCCATTATTATACTTGTATTACCATCTTTTCATACTCAGATGCACATAACATCCAATATTAGCCATTAGTTAGACACTTGTATACCAAAGTTTAGAAACACTATTATTCTTAGGCATTTTATCGAGCACGTTATGTGAATACATTAACTTATCTCAACTCTTGATCTTAAATGGTTAATTATGCATAGAATGTGATAACACATATCTATACTCATTACATATGTCAAAACATATTGTTAATCATCAAAATATATCATCACCCAAAATCTTAATTCAAACAGAATTATAAAACTCATCTTCACAATTTCTTTAACAAAACGTTGTTTTCGTTTTTAACGTAACTCCTTCGTTACATTTTCGTTTTGGTTCCTTCTTATATAGAATTAACCCTTACTCAATGTACTACAACCTCATCTAGGCCTTAAAGTCAGACCCTTGTCCATCTAAAATAGATTCTGCAATTCATCAACTACTCTAGAAAATTTTATTTTCTGGACAGCCTTACTAAACAATTTATTTCAGACATGATCCGATCCATAAAATTGCTCAATCTTACAAGCCTAGCTAGTAAACTCCCATATCTACAACTTTGCAGTTTAAAGTTTCTTCAGATTCAAAACACACAAATTTATATGAATTTTTCAAAGTCAGAAACCGTAACAGATTTGATTTTCTGGGCAGATTGTTTTCCCTTTGGACCATCCTTACTAAAATAGACACTGCAGGAAATCTAAAAGGATTTTTCATGTGATTTCACTTTCAGAATATAGCTTACTTCCATAGCTTTGATTTGATATAAGGCTCACTTTCTAACTCATTATACCCAAAGAGATATGAATTTCACAAGATCTGTCCACAATTACTCAAAACCTACAAATTTTGTTCTTCAAATTCTTTCCATTTCATTTTCTTTCTTAAATCCTCTTGTTTGATTCTTGATAATCTAAGATTAAACCAATACAAACAAGATTAAACATGATCTACTACCCTAGAACATAAATCTACCCCAAAAAAATTAAAGATTAAACAAGGGTTTAGAAGTTACCTTCTTCTAGCTCCTCTCAATTCCTCTATTTCTCTCTATCTCTCTCAATTTCTCAATTTCTCAATTTCTCTATTTCTCTCTTCCACCAAGACTCTTGCTCTAAAAAAACTCTAGGATTTCTTCTTGTGTAACTCCTCATTTGGGTAATTGTTATGTTAATAATTAATATAATAGTAATCCCCACTAATAACATAAGGCTTATGTCACAAAACTCTTACATGCATGACCAATATCACATTAAGCCATCTTAGTAGCATAACCTCATTTTTTCATCATTAGTTAAGCAACATAATGGTTAGGCTATTCATTATATAATATTATTACTTTACTATGACATATAACATATTTCTAATGTCACACTTAAATAATTTAAAGTTATTTTATTAGAAAAATCAATTAAACTTTAATAATAAAATGCACATCAATTATAAAATTATCTATCAAATTATAACGCTTAATTAAATTAAGCCATAACAACCAACATCAAATATTTATTATTCAATAAATAAATCAACTAAAATATTTATCTAACTCAAACAAATATTTTAATTAATTATAAAAATCACATTCGTTATATTTTTCCCTTCTTATTAGGATTCCGTCCTTGGAATCACCGAAATCTCCCTTACCTAGTTTTCATCTCGTCTCTTTTAGAAGTCTATTATAGAACAACTTCAACGCATTACCTTAACATAGGTTCTATATTTTCTGTTCCTCTCAACAATTCTTGAAAGTTTTTATTTCATAACATTTACTTAGACTTAACTATATTCTAAGTATTATACATTCATTAACCCATCCATTATCTTTTATTCAACTTATAAACACTCGGGATATCACAAATATTCTGTCTGTGCGGATTACGCATGACCTGGTTCCATTATTTATTATTCTGTTGGAATAACCTGTCTGTGCGGTCTATTGCATGCCTGATGAATTCTTTTGTTATTCCATTCTTTATTATTTTGTTGGGAATAACCTGTCTATGCGGTCTATCGCATGCCTGGTGAATTCTTTTGTTATTCTATTCTTTATTATTCTGTTAAAATAAGCTGTCTACGCGGACTACCGCATGCATGGTGAATGACCTTTTGTATTCATTCTTTATTAAATTGTGGAAATGATCTGTCTACTTGGATTACTGCATGGTGAATGAAAATCCATTTGCAGTTTCATATATTTTATTATACTCGTATGAGATATCATTTCTTTTGTACTCGTCATGAAATATCATTTTATTTGGTATTTTTCTGTTACGAGTTACTATTCATGGGTTACTATTCACCCGATTACTATTCACTCTAGTATTATTCACTCGGGTATTCGGGACACTTTTTATGTTGGAGTACTATTCACGGGTTACTATTCATCCAAATTACTATTCACCCAAATATTATTCACTCAGGTATTTGGGGTACTATTCCCGAAGTACTATTCATGATAAAAAATTGATTCTTTTCTGTCCAAATTATTTTTGGTACATGAATATTATTCTTGAATTTTACTCTACAAAGCAGTATCATGTTGACAATTTGGACGTTATTGATTTCTGGATAAATTAAATTATAAATCTTTAAAATTTATCCTTGAACTTGTTTTATTTAATTATTATGTCATTGTCATCATCCTCATGCTTATATTGTGATGAAAGTCATCTTTGGCTTACGTGCATAGATGGACCTGGTATGATTATGACCAATGATTATTCGGTATAATCATGACCGTAATGTAACGAATGATGTGGTAAAAGTCCTCATTAGTCTGTAGTTCATTGATGGACAGTTGTTGGTATGATTATAACCAGGGATTATTCGGTATAATCATGACCATTGATGATTACATGAATATCTTTGGCCGTGGTGCAGGGATGATTTGATTTTATTTATTAAGCTGAGTCTCAGGGATAAAGTTGATGAAAAAAATTTTAAATCATAAAAGATAGTAGATTTTATGCTCTACTTGACTCTTCTAATGGATTGCTTATTCCGCTGTAGTTGTTGATCTAAAACTTGTTGTCTATTATATTCTATCAGTTGTTATACTGTTGAAGGCTAAGGATTATTTATTGTGCCTTATCTTAGTCATAATATTTCTTACTGGGCTAGTTGAGTTCACCCTTTTCTTTCATTGTTCTCTTCAGGAAATGAGAATATAACTGGGACGAGTCGGGAAATGGACTAATGGTCCAGGATAAGTGGCTTTAATAGTCCTCACTATTCTGTGAAATAGTGTGATAATAATTGTAATGAGGACTCCATTGAGAGTGGATATTGTCTAGAAGGCAATATTCTTGTTTAAACTCTCAGCTATGTTTTGTCGTATTATACACGACAGTTGTATAATTAAGTTTGTATTTGATTTTGTACCATGTATTTGGCGACTCAAGATGGGTGATGTATACCTGTTTTGGGGGCGTCACAGCACCGCCCCAGGGCAGTTTCAGAAACAGCATCCGGTGCAGTTGCGTTGGATATGAACTGCAGAATGGGTGCAACTGCGCCCTTCTTGAAAAATTCCAAAAGGGTCTCTACTTCTGCAGAACTCAAAACCCATGCAAGAAATCCTTCATGTAACATGCTTAAACTAATCACATTGTTTCTATACATGCATATGATACTCAAATAACATGCTAGAAATTCAAAAACTCTATAAATAACCAATTTGATTACTCAAATTCATGGCTTATGCTATTTTCCATCTTTTAACGTGTTTAGCGAATTTCATCACTACAGATTCGTTTTTAAACCAAATTGGTCCGTTTATCTTTTGTTGTTTTCGTAGTTAACTGTATTATCAATATCTAACAACAATTTATGGATTATAACAATCCTTAGCCATCAATTTTTGACTCAAAATCAAGTATTTCTTGTCATTACTAAGAAATTGTAAAACTTAAGAATCAAGAGCTTATATGTTAGTATATTACCTCTTGAATGCTTGAAATTGTTAAAAATAGCTCCTCAATCCTCCAATTTCTCATCAATTCTACCACACTAACTTTCTATAGCTAATTACAAGACAACTTCAACAAACTAAGTTGAGAAGAAGAAGACTCTATTTATAGAGAAAGTGTTGCCCAATTTTGGGTCTTGCACATTGAATTAAACCAAGGGGAAGAAGAAGAAACCAGTGGAGATTAAGAGGATTTGGTAACCCACTCCATCTTCCTCCATCCCTCACTTCATCATTAACAGCTATCTCGACTTTTAATTTCTCAGCAATTGTAGAGTTAGGCCATTGGCCTATACACGACGTGTTAAATGAAGTGAGACAATGAATATGGGACAAGATATATTACTCCTTTACTTATCAATAAAATGGTCCCAATTCTATTAAAGTTAATTCTTTTTGGGCTTATTAAATTAATTATAATAACTTAACATTACTACATTAAATTAAGTTATGAGCATATATATACACATATATATGTACATAGCCACATATAGGAAGTATACTTATATTTTAAATATACACCAATATATAATCTTATATCCTATGTACATTGGGCTAGTCCAAATAATATTTTAATTGGGCTAAATATTTTAATTATTTATTCCCTTACCATTAATTCTCTTTCTATTAATTCCAGTTAAATCTTTATTCTGGTTTAACTTTAATACTCATGCCACACAAGGCTCAGTTATCCCACTTACTAGAGTTATATAACTCAAGCTCATAATCTCAATAGTAAAGTATTAGGGGTCTAGGTCACGTTTGGCTTTTCCCCAATTTTAGGTTATTTTAATATTCATTTAATATAAGGTATGAGTAACACACTATACTAAATTATTTAACCACCTTAAATAATTATACCCTATGAAATTGTAATCATGACATCCTTATTTAAAATAATCATTTTCTTTAAAATAATTAGTATGTACAATACCAATTATTATACTCTAATTTTTCAATTCCTTTTCGTTCATAAATTGTCCCAACACATTTTCAGTTAGCCATAACTTAAATATTAACTTAATGCATAATATCTAACTAATATTTATTTATAATTTTATTGGTTCTCTTCTTTTATTATTCACTTATCTTTCAAATTTTAACCCTTATATATATTACAATACTATGTAATATATCTAAAATATCAAATTAACATACTCATTTCATCCTCTTATGTAAAACACATATATTAATTTGTCGTCTTATGTAAGTGAATTAAATCTTTTTCATTTACTATCACACCGCTACCACACTAGGCTTTATAATATTCCATAATATAACTTAATTAACCAATATTTATTTTGAGTTAATTAATTAACTCTCATTCAAATCATGTTTTTCTATCTTAATCCATTCATGGACAACTTAATCAGTAATTATAACTTTTATTACACATATGAACCCTTAATATACATATCTTAAAATTTAAATTTCACAAGCTTACTTAGAACCTTCTGCAGACCGGCGTAGCTGCGCTGGTCATAAGCTTGGAAGTGGCGCAGCTGCGCCACCTCAAGTTCAGACGCAACCAAGTTCTGCTTTAGCAGAAATAAAATCTAAATTCCTAAATACTTTGCACATACTTCTTAAGTGTTAACTCATCTAAAATCAATCTCTTCTTTGATTTCACATCATCGATTACTACTTTCTTTAACAATTTAAAGATCAAACTTCAAGTTTTAAAACTCTATTTTTCCTTAATAATTTAACCAACTATAAAATCTCATTTATGAGTTTCTTTCCACCAATAACAAAAATTCAAAATAAATAAGACCTATATATATTCTTATTCAAACCCGACACATCCCAAAATAAGAATTTTATTTATTAAATTCTTATTTTAATAATTTTTGAAAATTTGGTTTATCACAGATGTAACAATCCAGAATTTAAATATGTAATTTAAAATATTTATTGAGTTAAATAAATATTTTAGTTAATTTGTTTATTGTTAAATAAATATTTATTTATTTATTAGTTAAATAAATAATTCATGAATTGTGGTAGTGGACTAATTTAAGTTAGTGTAATTTATTAATTAAATTGATGTTTGGTAATTTTGTGATTTGGAATTTTAATTTAATGAGTTGATTAAATTAAATGAATTGTTAATTTATCATCATATTATTTAATGGTAATATTCTAATTTAATTTACTAATTAAATTAGAGAGTTATTAATTTGATAGATAAAATTATAATTTATATTGAAATTATAATTATTTGATGTATGTTAACTTTAATTAAATTTGAATATTAGAATTTAATTAGATAAAGTGTGGCCTTAAACTATATACTAAGTGATTTATTAAAATAAATTAAAAGAGGTTTAATGTAGTTTTACCAAATAAGGCTTAAGGCTCTTAAGTCTTTATTTTATTTTTGTTTTGCCAAACAAGCCTTAGTGGCTTTTGAATTTTTAAAAAAAATATATAACTGACAAAGGAATTAAACAAAGAAATTATGTTTGTTAGTTTTTTTTATTACATATTATATGTATCTGTTATATGGGCGTAAATTATGTACTTTATTTCTAAGCCTAAGAGTTAGAGATAGTAGAGAAAGAATAGAGGGATAACTCTAGAGAAATTTGAGAGAGAACAGAGTTTTGAGAGGGAACTTGGAGAGAAATTGAGAGGTTGTGAGGTTGAAGAAGAGAATTGGAGAATAAAATAGGTGTGTGACGCCCTTAAAATAGGTCCACAACAACACATTTTGAGTCGCCAAATATATGGTACAGAATCCAAATACAACCTTCATTAATACAACTGTCGTGCAAAATATGATAACACATAAGCAGTGAGTTTTAATGCAAATATTGTCTCGTAGACAATATTCACACTCAAATAAAGTCCTCATTACAATTATTGTCATACTATTTTACAACATAGTGAGGACTACTATAATAACCATCTTGGACCATTACTCCACTGTCCGACTAGTTTCAGCTACATTCTCGCCTCCTAAGAAGAACAATGGAACCAAAAGGAAAAGGGTGAGCTCAACTAGCCCAGTAAAGAATATTATGACTAAGATAATATAGAATAAATTATCCTTAGTCCTCAACAGGGAAAAATCTGATAGAATATAATAGACAACAAGTTTTAGATCAACAACTGCATTGAAAATAACAATCCATTAGAAGAGTCAAGTAGAGTGTGATGTCTACTATCTTCTATAATTTAAAAGTCCATCATCAATATTTTATCCCTGTAACACCAATCAATAATTATTTCTAATCAATGAGTTATGTGACAACCCGGAAATCCGGATTGTCCAGAAATTAAGATTTAAAGAATTAGTTATTAATAAAATGAATTTTTATTAATACTATTATGTGCTATGTGTTTATTAATCGTTCTATAATCTAGAATGATTATTAATCGGGAGGATTCTGGCTACGAGCTAGACTGAACGAGTAGGAATTTTCAAGACGAAAATTAATTTTTTCGGAGACAAAATATTTTCGGGAAAAAAAGACGAAATAGGCACTATTCACCCGACGAAACAAAAGGGTTAGGGTTTGAATAACCTAAGCCTTTCCGAGAGTTCGGTATGTCGAAATGACATTCCGTCGAAAGATTTGGCGATAATATATCGTGAAAAGTTAAGTAAGCCGATAAAAGTTTTTCTCGAAAAACGTGCAGAAATTGGATAAAATAAAAACGACGAAAAGTACTGCTGTGTACTTTTCACTTGTTTAGCTACGTTAGGGGAAAACGTGAAGGAAAATGCTTATCGTGGAAAAGTGTTTTTCAGTTTTTCGAAAATCCGAAGAAAACGTAATATTCAATCGGTAAAGGAAAGACGAAATATCCAAAAATATTTGGATTCCGAGAAATCACAGTTTTTAGACTGTAAAGTGCTTATGCTTATGAGCTAAGTAAAAGATAAGTTACTTAATCAATAAGTAAACTTAAAGGCTAAGCAAACTTAAGGGTTAAGTAAACTTAAGTGCTAAGCAAACTTAAAGGCTAAGCAAACTTAAGTATTAAGTAAACTTAAGTGTTAAGTAAACTTAAGGAGTAAGTTAACTTAGTCCTTAAGTAATGAATAGTAAGGAGGTTAAGGGTGTGAAATGACCAAAATGCCCTAACCTTAATTTTTCTATAAATAGTAAGCTTAAGCTCATTTATTTGGATTATTGAAAATCCCACACTTTGAGAGAGAGAGAGAGAGATTTCGGATGGGAGGAAGAAGGAAAAAGAAAGCGGAAAAACTTGCTCGTGAGCAAACTTTGTCCGACGGAAGGAATTTAAGGATGAACGGTAATCCGAATCCTAGTTTCTTTAAAATTTTCTTTAAGTTTTTATGTTCAAAAACATAGCTTAATGAAGATAAGAAGTAGATAATTTTAAGAATGAATTCATATGGTTGAATTCATGAGAAAACGAAGAAATAAGAATAAGAAATTTAGTTTATAAATTTCTTAAGGAAGTATAAAATTCGTAAGGATTTTGAGCGATCCGAATGAATCTTATGAATGAGTAGGTTAAATAAGTAAGGAATGGTGTTCTATAACATCAAATTCCAAGAAAAAGTAAAATCGTAATCCAAAATATCGATTAAAAATGAAGAACGAATGAAGAACGCGAAGAACGTTGTTGATGGACAAATTTAAAACCATCGTAGTATAATTGTTGTTGATGGAAAAGTTTAAAACCATCGTGTATAAGTTAGTTGCTTATTGCTTGGTTAGGAACGTTAGAAACGTTCATGAAGAACGGATTAAAATTGAGCTATAACGAAGTTATGGCGAAAATTTCGTAAAAGAAGTTCGATAATTTGAAAGTTAGTAAATGAACCCAAAACCCGAGTTCCGAGTTCGGATGACCGAATTACGGACGAACTAACGAAGAACGTTAAAAACGTTAAAATGAACGAAGGGTGAAGATTAAGCCAACTGAATGGCAGGTTAATGGATTTAGAACAAAGTTCTATCCATGAGTAATCAAAGTACGTAAGATAAGTAAGAAAATGGCTTTGGAACGACTCCATTCTGAGTTATAACGAAGAAGTTATGAGATTTTGAAGTACGCATCTCAGAACGACCAAAGACTTAGAAAAAATTTTCGGGAAGAAGGTTTTGGCGCCGCGGCGCCAGGCATGCCTAGAATGGTGCCAGGCCGGAGAGCCAGACACTGCTAACTCGCGCCGCAGCCCGAGTCTTAGTGCAGAGAGTGGCGCCGCAGCGCCAGCCTCGGCAGTTTGACACTGCAGAGTGGCGCCGCAGCGCGAGAGTTGTAAAGGGGACCGGCGCCGCAGCGCCGGTACGGGGAAAAAGCCAGTAATGGGCTTTTAAATGCTCAATTACTGAGGATGTACAAGAAAGAGATACGAACATGTAGTTTTACTAAGGTAACACTTAAGTGAGTGTTTTAAACCTTTGATGAAGGTCGAATGAAAAGATTGAATGAGATTAAAAGAATGTAATTACGGGTTACGGGACCGATAGCCGAGGACCGTAGTCGCAATGAATCGAACGTGAGGGATTGCTATGATGGTGATTCCTTAGACGTTGATGGACGATAATAATGTATAACATTTCGATGTTATGACATGGTGATGAGATATGAATGTAAAGCGTATAGACGCTGTGAATGCAATGTTGTTGCAATGAACGATCGGTCTTAGCATACAACGATCTGTATGGCTTCGACATTAAGAAAGAATAATGAACATGGCGTTCATGGGATGGATAACGATTGAAAACAATTAAAACCTTGAGTAAAGGTTGAATGAGAGATTAAGAGACGAGCAACGTGAACGTTGAATACGTAAATGATCCTCGTGAATCGTATTTACGTTTGACGAACGTGCTAAGTATACCCTAGTTGTATGACTTAGACGTTGATGAATGTAGTAAGTAAGATACGAATGGTATCAAGAAAGCCGTATCAAACGGTAATGAGATTAATGAAAGCCGAATGTGAATCGGATAAGAATGAATCCTGAGGTATGGCAATTACTTGCTAGAAAGCCAAAAAGGAATAAGAAATTAACTTAACGAACATTATAATTTAATAATTCGTATAAGTTAAGAGAAAGTTAGGTTGTGGTGCAATCGTAACCTTTGATGGTTGACATATGGGAGCTGGGCTAAACAATTCCTACAGAGAGCGAAGGTATATACGAAACTGGCAACCGATCTAACTCACTGTGATGGCAGTGTAGATGAGACGGGAACTTGTTTGTTGGTTGTTTGTGGGAAACCACTCAGAGTACCATATGGACTACTAGCAGAGAAGCGATGTGTGCTGAGTCCTAGAGAAGTTATAAGAAGAAGATAAGAATGTTAATCATCAAAGATGATGAACGTTTTGAGTAATACATCTCCGTATGTCATGAAGCTGTAGAATGGTAATGAAAGTTGGTCGCGTAAACTTAGATTGCAAGAACGCGAACCTTAAGAAGTAAAGTTAAGTAAACCAATGCGTAAGTCAAGTATATGACTAATTGGTGTATGTGTTATTTCCTTATGTGTTGTAGGGAATGGAATGAGCAGTTCAGTGTAAGCTGTAGCTGTGCGTAAGGCAAGTTTCCTAACTTCATTCATATTTTAAATGAATGCTAGTTTCTTAAACTTCTCAGATGTTGAACTTGAGAAGTTCTGTCTATGTGCGAATGTGTGATATTTGTACAAGGTGGTAGAACGTATGAGGCCTTGTGCCACAATGTGAACACTTTGGTGTTTCTATGATATGAACTGTTCTGTGATTGAACTGTTCAATAAAAGAATGTTCTGTTTATACATGAACCGTTATTGTTAAGTCTGTGCTATTGATTCTAGCCAGACAGAATGTGTATGAAAGAGAGTAGAGAATGAAAGTATTTCAAAGTGGATATAACTAATGTTTTAAAATGATAGGAATCGAGATTATTCCTATTGTTCAAGCTGCTTCATAATCTTTGTTCGGTTATCGAAGTTCCAAAGGAATGTTAAACTCTTGAAGTTGTTTATTCAACTGCTAAGACTTGCTGAGCAATTGAATGCTCACACTTGCTTTAAATGAAAAACATTTTCAGCGAACGATGTTAGAAGAACATAAGGATCCCGTATAGATCAAGCTGTCGGTATCCAGATGAAGTGCCATTCAGAATGTGTATGAGCGAGAAGATCAAGTGAAGACTTGTAATGTAGAAAGATGAGAATTAAACTATAGAATAGTTTAATGAACGATTATGTATCCTTGGTGGCGGATAAAAGTCACTCGTGCAAGATGTAAAGAATAATGTAATTATCATTATTTGTAATGAGAAAAGCTATAAGGTTATTAGAACCTGGGATTTGAGAGTGTATGTTGTTATATTTCAGTATATAATGATGTATGTTGGATGAATGATGTACTAGTGACGCACGGAATTCGGGTGTGAAGATAGACCGGATTTCGGGGCGTTACAAGTTATCTATGCCCTACGGGCCAAAGATAATCGTTTGTATCACCAGTGGTCATGATCATGCCAAACACTTGTCCATCTATGCACTACGGGCCAAAGATGACTTTCACCACAAACCTTTATCTGTAACATCAAAGGTTATGATTATACCAATACACAATTCCTTTTCATAATTATATACCAATCAACAGTCCATCTTTGCAGTACGACCCAAAGATGACTTTTAGCACAATATAAGCATGAAGATGATGACAATGATATAAAGAATCAATCAAGTGAGATCAATGATAAATATTAGAGATTTATAATTCAATTTATCCAGAGTTCAAGATTATCCAAATTGTCAACATGAACACCAATTATGGAGTAAAATTCAAGAATGATATTCATATATCAAAAATAATTTGGACAGAAAAGAAATCAATTTTATCATGAATAGTACCCCGAATGAATAGTACTCGAATGAAAAATACCCCGAATGAATAGTATCCCAAATGAATAGTACCCCGACAAAAATAGTATCCCGCCATGAAAATATTATTATTTAAATAAGAAATTTCAGACCAATAGTGAAATGATAATAGATGAAGCACAAAATATTAAGAATATTTCACTAATTTCAAGGGTTTTCACCATTTAATAATAAGGTTATGGAAACAAAAAATTAATTCATCCCATAAATAGAAAAATATGAAAGAAGACGATATCCCCTGATAAGTACAAAAGAAGTGACATCTCATACGAGTATAAAAGAATATACGAAACTACAAATGGATTTTCACCCGTCATGCGGTATTTTGCGTAGACATGTCATTTTCACAATTTAATAAAGAATGAATACGAAGGGTTATTTTCTATGCATGCGGTAATCCGTGTAGACAGGTTACTTCCACAGATTAATAAAGAATGAATACGAAGGGTTATTCACCATGCATGCGGTAATCCGCGTAGAAAGGTTACTCTCGTAGATTAATAAAGAATGAATACGAAGGATTATTCACCATGCATGAGGTAATCCGCATAGACAGGTAACTCCCGTAAATTAATAAAGAATTAATACGAAGGGTCATTCACCATACATACTGTAATCCGCATAGATAGGTTTCTCCTACAGATTAATAAGGAATAGAATGACAATCCTTATGAATATGAAGAAAATAACATCCTTTATGAATACAAAAGAAATAATACCCCTTACCTTAGTAGGAGATTGGATATTGCAATAGCGAAGTAGCAGAATACTCTTCTTCTTTCTCTATATAGTTTCTCTCTCTATAGCTTTAATGATTTCGTAAGAAATAATGAAGAAATGAGCTTCTATTTATTGGAGAATGGACTAAATAGTAACTGATTCATGAACGGTACATATTGATTTACTATTAAAACTTCAACCGACGGTCCATACTGATTTACTATTATAACTTCAACCAACAGTCCATATTGATTTAATATTATAACTTCAACCAACGGTCCATATTGATTTATTATTATAACTTCAACCGATGGTCTGAAAAATTAGCACATCTCCCCATGGAATAATAATCCAAACTTACAACAATCGCCTCATAACAAATCCCTAAATTTATATCAAAAATTGAATAAATATTTACCCTAAATCATTTATCTTCAATCAACACATTTTTAATCTTTCAATAATTATTCACCATTTAATATTATAACTCATAATTTTGATAACCAGATCGTTCCCAGGAAAGAAAGGGCTTTCCGATAAGAATTTCTCCTTACTGGCACACAATTAAATAACCAAACCCCTTTCCTTGATAGAACTCTCTAGACATTGTCAATAATACAATAATAATATGAATAACTACACCTGGTAAATGGGCGGGCCGGGCTGGGTCAAAAGCCCGCGGGTTCACGGGTGGGCCAGGCTGGGCCGAAAAGGCCCGAATTTTTTTGGGCCCAAAAGTGAATAGGCCCGCTTATTGGCGGGCTAACCGGGCCGTGGGCTTTGGGCCCGTTTGCCAGGTTTATGAATAATTGTGTCGTCTCAATTATTAATTTAATAATATAAAATATTGTGCAGCTGATACTGTGAAAATAATTGAATCAATAATATAAGATAATATGCAGAAACTACTGTGGAAATTATTGAATGAGACTGAGTGACTTCTTGCGTATGCATCAATAATTAGAGATACTGTGCAACAATGCCTATTACTATACTTTTATCACTGGGTATTTCAACAGTTTAATGATAAAAGTATTGTCGTTATTTTATGAAAAGGTTATTTCTGTCACTTTCTATACCTGACACTTATTTCGTTATGTGGTCCACCAATGATTGCGCTGTCTTACGAATATTTTTCGACAAAAAGAATATTCTCCGACCAAACGAATATTTATGACCACTTGCTTACTTTGCAAAATTTGCACATATCACCCATAACTATAGCATTATATCAAATCAACACCTTACTATTTAAAATAATATTTAGAGAAAATTAAATCTTTATTCATAAAAGTTGGGGTCTTACAAGGTGTCTCTTTTTATGAAATTTTATTTTCGAAATTAATGTACGTACCTGGTATGTCGAAGAGGTGAGGATACCTTATTTTTATTTCATATTCTAATTTCCAGGTCATTTCCTCAATATCATGGCTTCTCTATAAAACTTTGACTTGAGGTATAACCTTTGAGCGTAGAATATGCTCCTTCTTATCCAAGATCTTGATAGGTACTTCCTCATACGTTAAATCTTTGACTATCTCGTCTGGTTCTAATTCAATAATGTGGTTTGGGTCTTCCACATATTTACGTAACATAGATATGTGAAAAATGTTATGGACACGAGACATACTTGGTGGTAAGGCGAGTCTATAGGCCACAGTTCTTACTCGATCGAGGATTTCAAATGGACCAATGAATCATGGGTTGAGCTTTCTTCTCTTTCCAAATCTTGTAACTTCTTTCCATAGAGTAACACGTAACAATACACGATCTTTGACATTGAACTCCACATCCCTTCGATGAAGATCAACATAACTCTTTTGTCGATCTTGTGAGGTTTGTATACTTTTTCAGATCATTTGAATCTTTTTTATAGTCATGCGTACCCATTTTGGTCCCAACAACGGTGCTTCACCCACCTCATCCCAGCATATTGGAGAACGACACTTTCGTTCATACAATGCTTCGAATTGAGCCATGCCTATACTTGCTTGATAATTATTGTTGTATGAGATTTCAACTAATGACAAGTACTTGTCCCAACTTCTTTTGAAGTCTAGTACGTAGAGTCTCAATAAATTTTCAAGAGTTTTAATAGTCCTATCTGATAGCCCGTCCGTCTGGGGGTGATATGCAGAACTGAATTGTCAATCAGTGCACAAAGCTTTCTGCAAGCTGACCCAAAATCATGAAGTGAATCTTAGGTCTCGATCATAAACTATGGATACTGGCATACCATGAAATCTCACAATCTCGTTTATGTACATACGAGCAAGACGTTTAAGTGAATAAGTTTCTCGTATAGGCAATAAATGAGCAGACTTGGTTAATCTATCGATAATGACCCAAATTGCGTCTATACCTTGAAAAACCTTGGGAAGACCAGTAATGAAATCTATGTTAATGTGATCCCACTTCTATTTTAGAATTTCAAGTGGTTGCAATGGACCTTTTGGCACTTGATGCTCTGCCTTGACACGTTTACAAGTTAAACACCTTGAGCTAAACTTGGCGATCTCTCTCTTCATATTTCTCCACCAAAATGTATATCAAAGATCATGATATATTTTGGTACTTCCAGGATGGATTACAAAAGGTGTGTTGTGTGCCTTCATCATAATTTTATACTTCAAATCAGAGTTGTTAGGAACACAAAGTCTAGAGTTGACTCTAAGTATTCCTTCCTCGTTGATCTTTGCTTCCAGAATAGCACCTTCTTGTATTTTCTTTTTCATACTCATCAGCTCTGGGTCTGTAGCTTGAGCAGCTTTAACTTTATCAATTAAAGCTGGTTCTATGCGTATATTTGCCATCTTCACTTAGTTTCCTAGAGTCTTTAACTCTATCTCCATCCTTTGTAAGTCATACAAAATGGGCCTTTGTGTTGACAACATCACACTCGTACCCGCATACGATCTTCTACTCAATGCGTTAGCTACCACGTTTGATTTTTCAGGATGGTATTGAATGGTATGATCATAATCCTTCAACAGCTCGAGCCAACTTCGTTGTCATATGTTGATTTCCTTTTGGGTGAAGAAATATTTGAGACTCTTATGGTCTGTGTAGATCTCCATTTTCTCCCCATACAAGTAGTGTCTCCATATCTTTAGCGCGAAAATGACTGCTGCCAATCCTAGATCATGAGTAGGATAATTCCTTTCATATTCTTTGATTTATCGAGAGGCATAGTCTATGACTTTCTCATGTTGCATGAGAACACATCCAAACCTCTGCCTGAAGCATCACTGTAGATGACAAATCCCTCCGAACCTGATGGTATTGTCAGAACAGGTGCTTAAATGAGTCTCCTCTTAATTCTTGGAAACTCTTCTCACATTCCTCACTCCATCCGAATTTTGTATCTTTTCGAGTCAGCTAAGTTAATGGAGTGGTGATTCATGAAAATCCTTCCACGAATCTCAGATAATAACCAGCTAAGCATAGAAAGCTACGTATTTCGGTAACTAACTTAGGTTGTTCCCAACTTTGTATTGCTTTAATTTTTGTTGGGTCAACTGATATTCCATGTTTTGATATCACGTGCCCAAGGAATGCTACTTCCTCAAGCTAGAACTCACATTTCTTTAACTTGGCATATAACTTGTTTTCACAAAACGTTTGGAGTATCAGCCTCAAGTGTTTCTCGTGATCTTCATGACTTTTGGAGTAAATAAGGATGTCATCAATAAAGACAACAAAAAATGATCCAAATATTCCTTGAATATCTGGTTCATCATATTCATAAAGGCAGCAGGAGCATTAGTCAATCCAAAAGACATGACTAGAAATTCAAAATTCTCGTATCGAGTTCTGAAGGCAGTCTTTGGAATGTCATCAGTTTTAATCTTTAATTGATGATATCTAGAACGAAGATCGATCTTTGAAAAGAATTTAGCACATTGCAACTGGTCAAACAGGTTATCAATGCAAGGTAACGGTTACCTATTTTTGATGGTGACATGGTTCAACTCCTGATAGTCAATGCAAAGTCGCATACTCCCTTGTTTCTTCTTTACAAATAAAATAGGAGCACCCCAAGGCGATTTACTAGGAAGAATGAAACCAATGTCTAATAATTTCTGTAGTTAGGTTTTTAACTTCTGAAGTTTAATAGGAGCCATTCGATATGAGATTTTGGAAATGAGTTTTGTACTGAGTTCAAGGTCAATATAAAATTCGATTTCACGCTCTGGGGTAGGCCAGGAAGGTCTTCGGAAAATACGCCAGGGAATTTATTAACAACAGAAATAGCATTCAAATCTGATGTATTTTTGTTTAAATCCGTGACATGGGCTAAGAAAGCTTGGCATCCATTTTTTAATAAATAAATGGCTTTCTGGCTAGATATGACAGTGATTGAATTTAGTGGTTTGGTTGTTTGAATTCACATAACAGGTTGGTTAGAAATATGAAAACTAACGACCTTATGAAAATAATCAATTTTAGCATGATGAGTAGTTAACCAATCAATCCCTAAAATCACATTAAATGCAAGTATTTTCAAAGAGATGAGATCAACAGGTAATGTGAGGGTGTCGATTTGAGTCAAATAAGATTTATAAACAGTGGATGTAACGAAGGTTTCTCCTAATAGAGTTTCAATAGATAAGTCAAAGTCTAATTTTTTAGGAGTCAAGTTCTAACATTGAGCACAAGCAGGTGAAATAAAAGAATGGGTAGAACCGGTATCTAATAAGGTATAGACTTCACAAGAGTTTATGATTAAATTCTTGTGATAACTTCGTTCGGGTTCCTCACTTTTTAGGAAGTCATGAAAAACGCTCTCCCTTGAACCACCGACTTTAACTTGTCTGAGACAACCTTTGGTGTCACCGTCCCAGCTAGACTTGACTTCACTATAGGACAAAATTGAGCTATGTGACCATTCTTTCCAAAACTGAAACACACCTTAGAAAGTTGTGTACAGTTTGTACTTATGTGTCCCTCCTCTCAGCATCTTTAACATTTAACAGGTGGTCGTTCTCTTTCCCTAGAAACGGGTGCTGGTGTTTCTTCGTCATTGTTGAATCTTCTCTTTTTGAAATTTCCACTTGACTCATTTCTTCTATTATCTTGGCCAGGATTACCACCGAAGTGGTTACCATTTCTGGTATGATAATTTCCTCCACATTGGTTATCACTGCTTTGATTACTGTTGCCGCTGGTACGACTATTATCGTGTTGTCAATTGTTGTCTTTTGGTTAAACTGACTCATTATCTCGCTCCAATAATTGAGCCCTATTCATAACATCTGAATACAAACAAAATTTAAGAGAAATGATGTATTGATGAATTTAATGTTTCAAACCTCTCAGAAATATTCGTGTCATTCGCTCCTCATTATCCACCAAATGGGATGCAAACTAGGATAACTTCGCAAACTTAGCCTCGTATTTCGATATAGTCATATTGTTCTGTTCTAGTTTGATGAATTCCACCTCTTTCATATACAAATACTTTCTGGAAAATAATTTTCGTTGAACAATTCCTGGAACTTCTCCTAAGACATCTTAAGTGCGGAAAGATGAGTACATTTTACAGACTCCCACTAGTAATCTGCCTCTCTACGCAACATAAAGATGGCGAAGGGAACCTTTTGCTCCTCTGTGCATCCCAGGACATCAAATATTTTGGTGATCTTCTTAATCAAAGTTTCTACTTTGAGTGGCTATGGCTTTCCCAAAAACTCTGGCGGTCCCAACTCCTTGAATTACTTAGAAGTGGCCAGTCATGAGTTACCATTGTTTCCACCTGCATTTTGAACAGGAGTCTCTCTCGTTTGGTGTTTCATGAATTCTAGAAAGCTCCTAAATATCCCATCGTTCATCATTTGGTCGGTGATGTTGTTTATAGGAGGAATATTATCTTCCTAATGTACATTATCCTGGTTATTAATTGGCAGTGTCTCAATGGTCCCACGTGCTCCATTGCTTATCTCAAAATTTTCAGATGTCATTCTCAAATACTGCCACAAAACAAGGGTTAATTGACATGCCATAAATTATCCATATATTTTGAATGACCAATTAAATAACAAATAAGCTTAGGTAAGACACACTAGCGAAGGTTTTTGTGACACCCCCAAATTCGGGTACTTCATTCCCACAGGATTTGGTGCTCACCATCCAAAATAATTACATCTAACTACCCACAATCAAGGATAAAGACATAACTTAAATAACTTAAACAATAATCCTTCCTATTAAAGGGATACATCAACTTAAAACAAATTCTAGGTAATCTAACCTTAAATTATTACATAATTCTGCGGAATACATCATATAATTAAATAATTCTTATAACATAAATTCTCTTAAATAAAATTAAACAAGTCTTCATCATTTGGACATCTTGCCCTTGCCCTTGCTAGAAGACGGCTTGTCAAATTTCTCAACTTTAGCTGTAGTGTTAAATGCAAGAGTGAGCAAATAATTGCTCACTAATATAATGATGACAATATCAATAACATAAGAGTAAGCAATGAATACTGAATAATAAAGAATTCGTTCTTTGAGTCAAGATTAGGAAACAAGTTCAAGTTTAATATTTGAGGGTCTTAAGACCATGAACTATGTCCTAGGTTACTAGGTACTTCTACCTTAACCTTTAACATTCGTCAAACTATAAGGACCTTTCTTATCGTACTTAGGGGGATCAGCCCTTTGTACCATGAATTGTGCACAAACATCTAAACGCTAACACATACATAATCCCCTATATTAGGGTTGTTCATCTCAGTTTGACTTAGTATTTCCGCACTAAAGAAAGTTTAGTTTGGATTAGCTTAATAATGGCTCTAGAATTTTAGAACACACATCAACTATGGATTAGTCAATTCAATAGAGGTATTGTAATACCCGAAAAAAAAAGATTATTTAGATAATAAATCAATTATTTATTTTTTTTACAGCATATTCTAATTGGACTTTGTTTTTTTTTCTTTTTGGGTCAAACTAGTAATTTATTTTGGGCTAATAAGTTAATAAGTATTGAATAAATTAATTTGATAAAATTGGGCTTTAAAATTTATTTGGGTTTAATTTATGGGGGGTAATATTAAATCCTTTTATAATTATGAGAATTTATAAAAACATGTTAGTAAATAAAACCTAGTTACTTACACTGCGTTTCAAACCAACCGAGAGGAAGAGAGAAAATTAGCGTGTGGCGGCAGTAGGCGAGAGAGGAAAAGAGAGCAAAGAAATTATCAAGGTAAACCTTTTGTTCATGAAATTATTGTTATATTATATTATGCTTTCAATTTGGGATGAATAGGAGATGCATGCATTCTTACGCCTTGGTTATTAAATCTCAACCAAAAATTCTTTAAAAAAAAAACGAATCATGATTAATGTACAGGATTGCTTTGATTCTTATATATATATATATATATATATATATATATATATATATATATATATATATATATATATATATATATATATATATATATATATTTATATTGTTAACTGTATGAATTGATTTTTCTAAAATAAAATACGAGGTATTAATTAAAAGATTATTGTTTTGTAATATGAGTTTGTATTGTCGTTTGGTGTAGTTGGGGAAAATAATTTTATATTAATATAATTTGTAATTAATAACTCACTTATAATTGTATTATTATTATGTTTATTAGATCGGACGGAGGGATATTAACGAGTTAAATTTGGAATATAAATTTGGGTATTACATTATCGATTCCAGGTACGGATTCCGTACTTTTTTCAGCGAGACTCATTTGTTTTTAATTTGTTCGTTCCGTTGTTCGTATCGAAATTTAATATTGTCTCTCATAATTATTTCTTGTCAATTTATTTTGAATAGCTTGTTTTGGCGTTATATTAGAACTCTCATTTGTACTCTTTAGACTAGTGTATCATGTCTATTAATTTATTTTGATATTGTAGTAATGTGCATGTTAGTACATTTTGGAGACTTGTGTTGATGATTCGTTTCAGCTTAACATGTACACGTTAGAACCCCTTTGTGTTGATATTTTGTCGCATGTGTTGCGACATTATATTTTGTTAGAATACCGTAGGGTATACCTGAGCTATAACCACCTGTGGGGGTACCACAGGCATGTCCTATTGGCACCGAGGCATGACACCTTCCGTGGCGGTGTGATCAGTCCACGGCGTCTCCGTTTTGTGCTCCGGTGGGAATTGGCCATTTGGTGTTTTGTTGTGGGAGGCGTATGGGTCGACCCTAGTTTTCTGTTCTGTTCTGTTCTGCGAATTGGTGATGTTTGTGCCAAACACACCTTCCGATTTTGCACGCATCTGGATTGCGCAGTCCGATGTGTGATTGCCTGTGTGGCATTATTTTGATTGCCTGTGTGGCATTATTTGACTTGCCTGTGTGGCAAGGTATATTACTATTTATTTTGAGCTCGGTATGAAGTAACACCCAGCCATTTTATTCAGCCTATCATTTCATTGTGTTAGTTTTGTTCGTTTCGTTTCGTTTCAGTTCGTTTCATTTCATTTCATTTAATTGAGTTAATTATTTCGGTTCATTATTTGTATTCTATATCCGTACTGGGCATTTGGCTCATGCTGTGTTTTTCTTCCGGCAGGTAATCAGGGGAATCAAGGGCAAGTGTGATGAGAGCTCCATTTATTCCAATCATTTATAAATATTCTGTTTAGACTTGATGTGTCAGTTTACTTAGATTGTAATAACTATTTTAGATTGTGGTTTGAGATAGTTTGAGATTTATTATGGTTGACTTGTGGTATTTATCAGTTATTAAGGCTATTCTTTTGTGGCTTTAAGCCTTGATATTAAATTCATCAGTTTTGTTATGTTTTGAGTAACCTCTCTTTCTATTTTGGAAAGGGGGTGTTACAGAGTATGGTATCAGAGCTTAGGTTCTTTCTTGTAGAAAACTTTATTTAGGTTTGACCTGTGAGTTATGGGTAGACTTCTGGGTTAGGTTTTTGTTCAGTTTGATTTTTTTTGTTCAGCTATATTTGAATCTGTTTTAATCTGTTCTGTTTATATTCATTGATCTCTTTCTTAGATGGCTCGTCGATCCGCTAGAGTTGCTGGGAGGAGAGGTAACAATAGGGGAAGGGGTGATGTTCAGCCAAATGAGCAACCTAATGATCAGATAAATGCTCAACTGGCTAACTTGGTGAATCAGGCAGTTAATCAGGCGTTACCTCAGTTAGTGGCGCAGGTTGTACATGCAATGCAGCAGCCGCCACCAGAAATTCCTGAGCAGGGGCACTCGGGAAATAATGGTCCACAAACAAACGAAGAGGAAGGAAATGTGGATGGCCTTGATCAGCAGGTGGTTCCAATGTATGTGTGGTTGGAGAGGTTCCAGAAGCAGAAACCACAGTCATTTAGTTCAGCTCCATCTCCAATTGATGCAGAGAAATGGATTGTTCACCTAGAGAAAATATTTGATGTGTTGGGGTGCTCGGATAATCAGAGAGTATTACTTGCTGCCTACAAGCTGGAAGGGGATGCACAAAGGTGGTGGAAAGCACTGAAGACAACCAAGGGTGATGGGTACGTGGAGACACTTCATTGGGCAGAGTTTTGTGAGGTCTTTTATCAGCAGTACTTTCCAGCTGCTGATAAGGAGGCCTATGCTAGAGAGTATCTATCCATTCAGCAGAAGGATGATGAGTCCATTACCGATTTCATGACCAGGTTCACCAGGTTGGCAGGTTTTGCGGGAACGTCTGCAGTGACTGCAGCAGAACAGGCGGAAAAGTTCAAGTGGCGGATTCATTATAGGTATCGCCAACATCTCATCAACACCAAGTTTACGGATGTATCGACGGTGGCTAAGGAGAAACTAAAGTCGGCTCGATCACGGCAGAAGTGTTATGCTGATAAGCATAGGAGGACTTTAGAGTTTGAACCTGGTGAGCATGTGTTTCTAAAAGTTTCTCCTTGGAAGGGTATTCGGCGATTTGGGTTGAAGGGGAAGCTTAGTCCGCGTTATATTGGCCCATTTGAGATTCTGGAGAGGGTTGGTGAGGTTGCATATCGGTTAGCTTTGCCTCCACAGCTAGCTCATGTGCACAATGTTTTCCATGTGTCGGTGTTGAGAAGTTACAATTATCATCCGTTGCACGTGGTGCAATATCCATTCGATAAAATTCGGGAGGATCTTACTTGTGAGGAACAAGCTGAGGCGAATTTTGGATCGTCAAGAACGGATTATGAGGAGGAAGACAATTCCATTTGTTAAGGTTTTGTTGAGGAATCATTCAGAGCGGGAGGCTACATGGGAGATAGAGGAGTCTATTCGAGCGGAGTATCCACATCTCTTTGAAAATTAGGTGCGTTCCATTCTTTTGATTACGGGGACGGAATTCTTTTTAAGGGGTAGGTGATGTAATACCCGAAAAAAAAAGATTATTTAGATAATAAATCAATTATTTATTTTTTTTACAGCATATTCTAATTGGACTTTGTTTTTTTTTTCTTTTTGGGTCAAACTAGTAATTTATTTTGGGCTAATAAGTTCATAAGTATTGAATAAATTAATTTGATAAAATTGGGCTTTAAAATTTATTTGGGTTTAATTTATGGGGGGTAATATTAAATCCTTTTATAATTATGAGAATTTATAAAAACATGTTAGTAAATAAAACCTAGTTACTTACACTGCGTTTCAAACCAACCAAGAGGAAGAGAGAAAATTAGCGTGTGGCGGCAGTAGGCGAGAGAGGAAAAGAGAGCAGAGAAATTATCAAGGTAAACCTTTTGTTCATGAAATTATTGTTATATTATATTATGCTTTCAATTTGGGATGAACAGGAGATGCATGCATTCTTACGCCTTGGTTATTAAATCTCAACCAAGAAATTCTTTTAAAAAAAAATGAATCATGATTAATGTACAGGATTGCTTTGATTCTTATATATATATATATATATGTATATGTTTATATTGTTAACTGTATGAATTGATTTTTCTAAAATAAAATGCGAGGTATTAATTAAAAGATTATTGTTTTGTAATATGAGTTTGTATTGTCGTTTGGTGTAGTTGGGGAAAATAATTTTATATTAATATAATTTGTAATTAATAACTCACTTATAATTGTATTATTATTATGTTTATTAGATCGGACGGAGGGATATTAACGAGTTAAATTTGGAATATAAATTTGGGTATTACATTATCGATTCCAGGTACGGATTCCGTACTTTTTTCAGCGAGACTCATTTGTTTTTAATTTGTTCGTTCCGTTGTTCGTATCGAAATTTAATATTGTCTCTCATAATTATTTCTTGTCAATTTATTTTGAATAGCTTGTTTTGGCGTTATATTAGAACTCCCATTTGTACTCTTTAGACTAGTGTATCATGTCTATTAATTTATTTTGATATTGTAGTAATGTGCATGTTAGTAAATTTTGGAGACTTGTGTTGATGATTCGTTTCAGCTTAACATGTACACGTTAGAACCCCTTTGTGTTGATATTTTGTCGCATGTGTTGCGACATTATATTTTGTTAGAATACCGTAGGGTATACCTGAGCTATAACCACCTGTGGGGGTACCACAGGCATGTCCTCTTGGCACCGAGGCATGACACCTTCCGTGGCGGTGTGATCAGTCCACGGCGTCTCCGTTTTGTGCTCTGGTGGGAGTTGGCCATTTGGTGTTTTGTTGTGGGAGGCGTATGGGTCGACCCTAGTTTTATGTTCTGTTCTGTTCTGCGGATTGGTGATGTTTGTGCCAAACACACCTTCCGATTTTGCACGCATCTGGATTGCGCAGTCCGATGTGTGATTGCCTGTGTGGCATTATTT
Source organism: Panax japonicus (assembly GCA_020205505.1). Taxonomy (NCBI): domain Eukaryota; kingdom Viridiplantae; phylum Streptophyta; class Magnoliopsida; order Apiales; family Araliaceae; genus Panax; species Panax japonicus. Next base: position 31,056,814 of record CM035114.1, read on the forward strand.
TGATTGCCTGTGTGGCATTATTTGACTTGCCTGTGTGGCAAGGTATATTACTATTTATTTTGAGCTCGGTATGAAGTAACACCCAGCCATTTGATTCAGCCTGTCATTTCATTGTGTTAGTTTTGTTCGTTTCGTTTCGTTTCAGTTCGTTTCATTTCATTTCATTTAATTGAGTTAATTATTTCGGTTCATTATTTGTATTCTATATCCGTACTGGGCATTTGGCTCATGCTGTGTTTTTCTTCCGGCAGGTAATCAGGGGAATCAAGGGCAAGTGTGATGAGAGCTCCATTTATTCCAATCATTTATAAATATTCTGTTTAGACTTGATGTGTCAGTTTACTTAGATTGTAATAACTATTTTAGATTGTGGTTTGAGATAGTTTGAGATTTATTATGGTTGACTTGTGGTATTTATCAGTTATTAAGGCTATTCTTTTGTGGCTTTAAGCCTTGATATTAAATTCATCAGTTTTGTTATGTTTTGAGTAACCTCTCTTTCTATTTTGGAAAGGGGGTGTTACAGAGTATGGTATCAGAGCTTAGGTTCGTTCTTGTAGAAAACCTATTTAGGTTTGACCTGTGAGTTATGGTAGACTTCTGGGTTAGATTTTTGTTCAGTTTGATTTTTTTTGTTCAGCTATATTTGAATCTGTTTTAATCTATTCTGTTTATATTCATTGATCTCTTTCTTAGATGGCTCGTCGATCCGCTAGAGTTGCTGGGAGGAGAGGTAACAATAGGGGAAGGGGTGATGTTCAGCCAAATAAGCAACCTAATGATCAGATAAAAGCTCAACTGGCTAACTTGGTGAATCAGGCAGTTAATCAGGCGTTACCTCAGTTAGTGGCGCAGGTTGTACATGCAATGCAGCAGCCGCCACCAGAAATTCCTGAGCAGGGGCACTCGGGAAATAATGGTCCACAAACAAACGAAGAGGAAGGAAATGTGGATGGCCTTGATCAGCAGGTGGTTCCAATGTATGTGTGGTTGGAGAGGTTCTAGAAGCAGAAACCACAGTCATTTAGTTCAGCTCCATCTCCAATTGATGCAGAGAAATGGATTGCTCACCTAGAGAAAATATTTGATGTGTTGGGGTGCTCGGATAATCAGAGAGTATTACTTGCTGCCTACAAGCTGGAAGGGGATGCACAAAGGTGGTGGAAAGCACTGAAGACAACCAAGGGTGATGGGTACGTGGAGACACTTCATTGGGCAGAGTTTTGTGAGGTCTTTTATCAGCAGTACTTTCCAGCTGCTGATAAGGAGGCCTATGCTAGAGAGTATCTATCCATTCAGCAGAAGGATGATGAGTCCATTACCGATTTCATGACCAGGTTCACCAGGTTGGCAGGTTTTGCGGGAACGTCTGCAGTGACTGCAGCAGAACAGGCGGAAAAGTTCAAGTGGCGGATTCATTATAGGTATCGCCAACATCTCATCAACACCAAGTTTACGGATGTATCGACGGTGGCTAAGGAGAAACTAAAGTCGGCTCGATCACGGCAGAAGTGTTATGCTGATAAGCATAGGAGGACTTTAGAGTTTGAACCTGGTGAGCATGTGTTTCTAAAAGTTTCTCCTTGGAAGGGTATTCGGCGATTTGGGTTGAAGGGGAAGCTTAGTCCGCGTTATATTGGCCCATTTGAGATTCTGGAGAGGGTTGGTGAGGTTGCATATCGGTTAGCTTTGCCTCCACAGCTAGCTCATGTGCACAATGTTTTCCATGTGTCGGTGTTGAGAAGTTACAATTATCATCCGTTGCACGTGGTGCAATATCCATTCGATAAAATTCGGGAGGATCTTACTTGTGAGGAACAAGCTGAGGCGAATTTTGGATCGTCAAGAACGGATTATGAGGAGGAAGACAATTCCATTTGTTAAGGTTTTGTTGAGGAATCATTCAGAGCGGGAGGCTACATGGGAGATAGAGGAGTCTATTCGAGCGGAGTATCCACATCTCTTTGAAAATTAGGTGCGTTCCATTCTTTTGATTACGGGGACGGAATTCTTTTTAAGGGGTAGGTGATGTAATACCCGAAAAAAAAAGATTATTTAGATAATAAATCAATTATTTATTTTTTTTACAGCATATTCTAATTGGACTTTGTTTTTTTTTTTCTTTTTGGGTCAAACTAGTAATTTATTTTGGGCTAATAAGTTAATAAGTATTGAATAAATTAATTTGATAAAATTGGGCTTTAAAATTTATTTGGGTTTAATTTATGGGGGGTAATATTAAATCCTTTTATAATTATGAGAATTTATAAAAACATGTTAGTAAATAAAACCTAGTTACTTACACTGCGTTTCAAACCAACCGAGAGGAAGAGAGAAAATTAGCGTGTGGCGGCAGTAGGCGAGAGAGGAAAAGAGAGCAGAGAAATTATCAAGGTAAACCTTTTGTTCATGAAATTATTGTTATATTATATTATGCTTTCAATTTGGGATGAACAGGAGATGCATGCATTCTTACGCCTTGGTTATTAAATCTCAACCAAGAAATTCTTTTAAAAAAAAATGAATCATGATTAATGTACAGGATTGCTTTGATTCTTATATATATATATATATAATATATATATATATATATATATATATATATATATATATGTATATATTTATATTGTTAACTGTATGAATTGATTTTTCTAAAATAAAATGCGAGGTATTAATTAAAAGATTATTGTTTTGTAATATGAGTTTGTATTGTCGTTTGGTGTAGTTGGGGAAAATAATTTTATATTAATATAATTTGTAATTAATAACTCACTTATAATTGTATTATTATTATGTTTATTAGATCGGACGGAGGGATATTAACGAGTTAAATTTGGAATATAAATTTGGGTATTACATTATCGATTCCAGGTACGGATTCCGTACTTTTTTCAGCGAGACTCATTTGTTTTTAATTTGTTCGTTCCGTTGTTCGTATCGAAATTTAATATTGTCTCTCATAATTATTTCTTGTCAATTTATTTTGAATAGCTTGTTTTGGCGTTATATTAGAACTCCCATTTGTACTCTTTAGACTAGTGTATCATGTCTATTAATTTATTTTGATATTGTAGTAATGTGCATGTTAGTACATTTTGGAGACTTGTGTTGATGATTCGTTTCAGCTTAACATGTACACGTTAGAACCCCTTTGTGTTGATATTTTGTCGCATGTGTTGCGACATTATATTTTGTTAGAATACCGTAGGGTATACCTGAGCTATAACCACCTGTGGGGGTACCACAGGCATGTCCTCTTGGCACCGAGGCATGACACCTTCCGTGGCGGTGTGATCAGTCCACGGCGTCTCCGTTTTGTGCTCTGGTGGGAGTTGGCCATTTGGTGTTTTGTTGTGGGAGGCGTATGGGTCGACCCTAGTTTTTCTGTTCTGTTCTGTTCTGCGGATTGGTGATGTTTGTGCCAAACACACCTTCCGATTTTGCACGCATCTGGATTGCGCAGTCCGATGTGTGATTGCCTGTGTGGCATTATTTTGATTGCCTGTGTGGCATTATTTGACTTGCCTGTGTGGCAAGGTATATTACTATTTATTTTGAGCTCGGTATGAAGTAACACCCAGCCATTTGATTCAGCCTATCATTTCATTGTGTTAGTTTTGTTCGTTTCGTTTCGTTTCAGTTCGTTTCATTTCATTTCATTTAATTGAGTTAATTATTTCGGTTCATTATTTGTATTCTATATCCGTACTGGGCATTTGGCTCATGCTGTGTTTTTCTTCCGGCAGGTAATCAGGGGAATCAAGGGCAAGTGTGATGAGAGCTCCATTTATTCCAATCATTTATAAATATTCTGTTTAGACTTGATGTGTCAGTTTACTTAGATTGTAATAACTATTTTAGATTGTGGTTTGAGATAGTTTGAGATTTATTATGGTTGACTTGTGGTATTTATCAGTTATTAAGGCTATTCTTTTGTGGCTTTAAGCCTTGATATTAAATTCATCAGTTTTGTTATGTTTTGAGTAACCTCTCTTTCTATTTTGGAAAGGGGGTGTTACAGAGTATGGTATCAGAGCTTAGGTTCGTTCTTGTAGAAAACCTATTTAGGTTTGACCTGTGAGTTATGGGTAGACTTCTGGGTTAGGTTTTTGTTCAGTTTGATTTTTTTTGTTCAGCTATATTTGAATCTGTTTTAATCTGTTCTGTTTATATTCATTGATCTCTTTCTTAGATGGCTCGTCGATCCGCTAGAGTTGCTGGGAGGAGAGGTAACAATAGGGGAAGGGGTGATGTTCAGCCAAATGAGCAACCTAATGATCAGATAAATGCTCAACTGGCTAACTTGGTGAATCAGGCAGTTAATCAGGCGTTACCTCAGTTAGTGGCGCAGGTTGTACATGCAATGCAGCAGCCGCCACCAGAAATTCCTGAGCAGGGGCACTCGGGAAATAATGGTCCACAAACAAACGAAGAGGAAGGAAATGTGGATGGCCTTGATCAGCAGGTGGTTCCAATGTATGTGTGGTTGGAGAGGTTCCAGAAGCAGAAACCACAGTCATTTAGTTCAGCTCCATCTCCAATTGATGCAGAGAAATGGATTGCTCACCTAGAGAAAATATTTGATGTGTTGGGGTGCTCGGATAATCAGAGAGTATTACTTGCTGCCTACAAGCTGGAAGGGGATGCACAAAGGTGGTGGAAAGCACTGAAGACAACCAAGGGTGATGGGTACGTGGAGACACTTCATTGGGCAGAGTTTTGTGAGGTCTTTTATCAGCAGTACTTTCCAGCTGCTGATAAGGAGGCCTATGCTAGAGAGTATCTATCCATTCAGCAGAAGGATGATGAGTCCATTACCGATTTCATGACCAGGTTCACCAGGTTGGCAGGTTTTGCGGGAACGTCTGCAGGGACTGCAGCAGAACAGGCGGAAAAGTTCAAGTGGCGGATTCATTATAGGTATCGCCAACATCTCATCAACACCAAGTTTACGGATGTATCGACGGTGGCTAAGGAGAAACTAAAGTCGGCTCGATCACGGCAGAAGTGTTATGCTGATAAGCATAGGAGGACTTTAGAGTTTGAACCTGGTGAGCATGTGTTTCTAAAAGTTTCTCCTTGGAAGGGTATTCGGCGATTTGGGTTGAAGGGGAAGCTTAGTCCGCGTTATATTGGCCCATTTGAGATTCTGGAGAGGGTTGGTGAGGTTGCATATCGGTTAGCTTTGCCTCCACAGCTAGCTCATGTGCACAATGTTTTCCATGTGTCGGTGTTGAGAAGTTACAATTATCATCCGTTGCACGTGGTGCAATATCCATTCGATAAAATTCGGGAGGATCTTACTTGTGAGGAACAAGCTGAGGCGAATTTTGGATCGTCAAGAACGGATTATAAGGAGGAAGACAATTCCATTTGTTAAGGTTTTGTGGAGGAATCATTCAGAGCGGGAGGCTACATGGGAGATAGAGGAGTCTATTCGAGCGGAGTATCCACATCTCTTTGAAAATTAGGTGCGTTCCATTCTTTTGATTACGGGGACGGAATTCTTTTTAAGGGGTAGGTGATGTAATACCCGAAAAAAAAAAGATTATTTAGATAATTAATCAATTATTTATTTTTTTTACAGCATATTCTAATTGGACTTTGTTTTTTTTTTCTTTTTGGGTCAAACTAGTAATTTATTTTGGGCTAATAAGTTAATAAGTATTGAATAAATTAATTTGATAAAATTGGGCTTTAAAATTTATTTGGGTTTAATTTATGGGGGGTAATATTAAATCCTTTTATAATTATGAGAATTTATAAAAACATGTTAGTAAATAAAACCTAGTTACTTACACTGCGTTTCAAACCAACCGAGAGGAAGAGAGAAAATTAGCGTGTGGCGGCAGTAGGCGAGAGAGGAAAAGAGAGCAGAGAAATTATCAAGGTAAACCTTTTGTTCATGAAATTATTGTTATATTATATTATGCTTTCAATTTGGGATGAACAGGAGATGCATGCATTCTTACGCCTTGGTTATTAAATCTCAACCAAGAAATTCTTTTAAAAAAAAATGAATCATGATTAATGTACAGGATTGCTTTGATTCTTATATATATATATATATATATATATATATATATATATATATATATATATATATATATATGTATATATTTATATTGTTAACTGTATGAATTGATTTTTCTAAAATAAAATGCGAGGTATTAATTAAAAGATTATTGTTTTGTAATATGAGTTTGTATTGTCGTTTGGTGTAGTTGGGGAAAATAATTTTATATTAATATAATTTGTAATTAATAACTCACTTATAATTGTATTATTATTATGTTTATTAGATCGGACGGAGGGATATTAACGAGTTAAATTTGGAATATAAATTTGGGTATTACATTATCGATTCCAGGTACGGATTCCGTACTTTTTTCAGCGAGACTCATTTGTTTTTAATTTGTTCGTTCCGTTGTTCGTATCGAAATTTAATATTGTCTCTCATAATTATTTCTTGTCAATTTATTTTGAATAGCTTGTTTTGGCGTTATATTAGAACTCCCATTTGTACTCTTTAGACTAGTGTATCATGTCTATTAATTTATTTTGATATTGTAGTAATGTGCATGTTAGTACATTTTGGAGACTTGTGTTGATGATTCGTTTCAGCTTAACATGTACACGTTAGAACCCCTTTGTGTTGATATTTTGTCGCATGTGTTGCGACATTATATTTTGTTAGAATACCGTAGGGTATACCTGAGCTATAACCACCTGTGGGGGTACCACAGGCATGTCCTCTTGGCACCGAGGCATGACACCTTCCGTGGCGGTGTGATCAGTCCACGGCGTCTCCGTTTTGTGCTCCGGTGGGAGTTGGCCATTGGTGTTTTGTTGTGGGAGGCGTATGGGTCGACCCTAGTTTTCTGTTCTGTTCTGTTCTGCGGATTGGTGATGTTTGTGCCAAACACACCTTCCGATTTTGCACGCATCTGGATTGCGCAGTCCGATGTGTGATTGCCTGTGTGGCATTATTTTGATTGCCTGTGTGGCATTATTTGACTTGCCTGTGTGGCAAGGTATATTACTATTTATTTTGAGCTCGGTATGAAGTAACACCCAGCCATTTGATTCAGCCTATCATTTCATTGTGTTAGTTTTGTTCGTTTCGTTTCGTTTCAGTTCGTTTCATTTCATTTCATTTAATTGAGTTAATTATTTCGGTTCATTATTTGTATTCTATATCCGTACTGGGCATTTGGCTCATGCTGTGTTTTTCTTCCGGCAGGTAATCAGGGGAATCAAGGGCAAGTGTGATGAGAGCTCCATTTATTCCAATCATTTATAAATATTCTGTTTAGACTTGATGTGTCAGTTTACTTAGATTAAATAACTATTTTAGATTGTGGTTTGAGATAGTTTGAGATTTATTATGGTTGACTTGTGGTATTTATCAGTTATTAAGGCTATTCTTTTGTGGCTTTAAGCCTTGATATTAAATTCATCAGTTTTGTTATGTTTTGAGTAACCTCTCTTTCTATTTTGGAAAGGGGGTGTTACAGAGTATGGTATCAGAGCTTAGGTTCGTTCTTGTAGAAAACCTATTTAGGTTTGACCTGTGAGTTATGGGTAGACTTCTGGGTTAGGTTTTTGTTCAGTTTGATTTTTTTTGTTCAGCTATATTTGAATCTGTTTTAATCTGTTCTGTTTATATTCATTGATCTCTTTCTTAGATGGCTCGTCGATCCGCTAGAGTTGCTAGGAGGAGAGGTAACAATAGGGGAAGGGGTGATGTTCAGCCCAATGAGCAACCTAATGATCAGATAAATGCTCAACTGGCTAACTTGGTGAAGCAGGAAGTTAATCAGGCGTTACCTCAGTTAGTGGCGCAGGTTGTACATGCAATGCAGCAGCCGCCACCAGAAATTCCTGAGCAGGGGCACTCGGGAAATAATGGTCCACAAACAAACGAAGAGGAAGGAAATGTGGATGGCCTTGATCAGCAGGTGGTTCCAATGTATGTGTGGTTGGAGAGGTTCCTAGAAGCAGAAACCACAGTCATTTAGTTCAGCTCCATCTCCAATTGATGCAGAGAATGGATTGCTCACCTAGAGAAAATATTTGATGTGTTGGGGTGCTCGGATAATCAGAGAGTATTACTTGCTGCCTACAAGCTGGAAGGGGATGCACAAAGGTGGTGGAAAGCACTGAAGACAACCAAGGGTGATGGGTACGTGGAGACACTTCATTGGGCAGAGTTTTGTGAGGTCTTTTATCAGCAGTACTTTCCAGCTGCTGATAAGGAGGCCTATGCTAGAGAGTATCTATCCATTCAGCAGAAGGATGATGAGTCCATTACCGATTTCATGACCAGGTTCACCAGGTTGGCAGGTTTTACGGGAACGTCTGCAGGGACTGCAGCAGAACAGGCGGAAAAGTTCAAGTGGCGGATTCATTATAGGTATCGCCAACATCTCATCAACACCAAGTTTACGGATGTATCGACGGTGGCTAAGGAGAAACTAAAGTCGGCTCGATCACGGCAGAAGTGTTATGCTGATAAGCATAGGAGGACTTTAGAGTTTGAACCTGGTGAGCATGTGTTTCTAAAAGTTTCTCCTTGGAAGGGTATTCGGCGATTTGGGTTGAAGGGGAAGCTTAGTCCGCGTTATATTGGCCCATTTGAGATTCTGGAGAGGGTTGGTGAGGTTGCATATCGGTTAGCTTTGCCTCCACAGCTAGCTCATGTGCACAATGTTTTCCATGTGTCGATGTTGAGAAGTTACAATTATCATCCGTTGCACGTGGTGCAATATCCATTCGATAAAATTCAGGAGGATCTTACTTGTGAGGAACAAGCTGAGGCGAATTTTGGATCGTCAAGAACGGATTATGAGGAGGAAGACAATTCCATTTGTTAAGGTTTTGTGGAGGAATCATTCAGAGCGGGAGGCTACATGGGAGATAGAGGAGTCTATTCGAGCGGAGTATCCACATCTCTTTGAAAATTAGGTGCGTTCCATTCTTTTGATTACGGGGACGGAATTCTTTTTAAGGGGTAGGTGATGTAATACCCGAAAAAAAAAGATTATTTAGATAATTAATCAATTATTTATTTTTTTTACAGCATATTCAAATTGGACTTTGTTTTTTTTTCTTTTTGGGTCAAACTAGTAATTTATTTTGGGCTAATAAGTTAATAAGTATTGAATAAATTAATTTGATAAAATTGGGCTTTAAAATTTATTTGGGTTTAATTTATGGGGGGTAATATTAAATCCTTTTATAATTATGAGAATTTATAAAAACATGTTAGTAAATAAAACCTAGTTACTTACACTGCGTTTCAAACCAACCGAGAGGAAGAGAGAAAATTAGCGTGTGGCGGCAGTAGGCGAGAGAGGAAAAGAGAGCAGAGAAATTATCAAGGTAAACCTTTTGTTCATGAAATTATTGTTATATTATATTATGCTTTCAATTTGGGATGAACAGGAGATGCATGCATTCTTACGCCTTGGTTATTAAATCTCAACCAAGAAATTCTTTTAAAAAAAAATGAATCATGATTAATGTACAGGATTGCTTTGATTCTTATATATATATATATATATATATATATATATATATATATATATATATATATATATATATATGTATATATTTATATTGTTAACTGTATGAATTGATTTTTCTAAAATAAAATGCGAGGTATTAATTAAAAGATTATTGTTTTGTAATATGAGTTTGTATTGTCGTTTGGTGTAGTTGGGGAAAATAATTTTATATTAATATAATTTGTATTAATAACTCACTTATAATTGTATTATTATTATGTTTATTAGATCGGACGGAGGGATATTAACGAGTTAAATTTGGAATATAAATTTGGGTATTACATTATCGATTCCAGGTACGGATTCCGTACTTTTTTCAGCGAGACTCATTTGTTTTTAATTTGTTCGTTCCGTTGTTCGTATCGAAATTTAATATTGTCTCTCATAATTATTTCTTGTCAATTTATTTTGAATAGCTTGTTTTGGCGTTATATTAGAACTCCCATTTGTACTCTTTAGACTAGTGTATCATGTCTATTAATTTATTTTGATATTGTAGTAATGTGCATGTTAGTACATTTTGGAGACTTGTGTTGATGATTCGTTTCAGCTTAACATGTACACGTTAGAACCCCTTTGTGTTGATATTTTGTCGCATGTGTTGCGACATTATATTTTGTTAGAATACCGTAGGGTATACCTGAGCTATAACCACCTGTGGGGGTACCACAGGCATGTCCTCTTGGCACCGAGGCATGACACCTTCCGTGGCGGTGTGATCAGTCCACGGCGTCTCCGTTTTGTGCTCCGGTGGGAGTTGGCCATTTGGTGTTTTGTTGTGGGAGGCGTATGGGTCGACCCTAGTTTTCTGTTCTGTTCTGTTCTGCGGATTGGTGATGTTTGTGCCAAACACACCTTCCGATTTTGCACGCATCTGGATTGCGCAGTCCGATGTGTGATTGCCTGTGTGGCATTATTTTGATTGCCTGTGTGGCATTATTTGACTTGCCTGTGTGGCAAGGTATATTACTATTTATTTTGAGCTCGGTATGAAGTAACACCCAGCCATTTGATTCAGCCTATCATTTCATTGTGTTAGTTTTGTTCGTTTCGTTTCGTTTCAGTTCGTTTCATTTCATTTCATTTAATTGAGTTAATTATTTCGGTTCATTATTTGTATTCTATATCCGTACTGGGCATTTGGCTCATGCTGTGTTTTTCTTCCGGCAGGTAATCAGGGGAATCAAGGGCAAGTGTGATGAGAGCTCCATTTATTCCAATCATTTATAAATATTCTGTTTAGACTTGATGTGTCAGTTTACTTAGATTAAAATAACTATTTTAGATTGTGGTTTGAGATAGTTTGAGATTTATTATGGTTGACTTGTGGTATTTATCAGTTATTAAGGCTATTCTTTTGTGGCTTTAAGCCTTGATATTAAATTCATCAGTTTTGTTATGTTTTGAGTAACCTCTCTTTCTATTTTGGAAAGGGGGTGTTACAGAGTATGGTATCAGAGCTTAGGTTCGTTCTTGTAGAAAACCTATTTAGGTTTGACCTGTGAGTTATGGGTAGACTTCTGGGTTAGGTTTTTGTTCAGTTTGATTTTTTTTGTTCAGCTATATTTGAATCTATTTTAATCTGTTCTGTTTATATTCATTGATCTCTTTCTTAGATGGCTCGTCGATCCGCTAGAGTTGCTAGGAGGAGAGGTAACAATAGGGGAAGGGGTGATGTTCAGCCCAATGAGCAACCTAATGATCAGATAAATGCTCAACTCGCTAACTTGGTGAAGCAGGAAGTTAATCATGCGTTACCTCAGTTAGTGGCGCAGGTTGTACATGCAATGCAGCAGCCGCCACCAGAAATTCCTGAGCAGGGGCACTCGGGAAATAATGGTCCACAAACAAACGAAGAGGAAGGAAATGTGGATGGCCTTGATCAGCAGGTGGTTCCAATGTATGTGTGGTTGGAGAGGTTCCAGAAGCAGAAACCACAGTCATTTAGTTCAGCTCCATCTCCAATTGATGCAGAGAATTGGATTGCTCACCTAGAGAAAATATTTGATGTGTTGGGGTGCTCGGATAATCAGAGAGTATTACTTGCTGCCTACAAGCTGGAAGGGGATGCACAAAGGTGGTGGAAAGCACTGAAGACAACCAAGGGTGATGGGTACGTGGAGACACTTCATTGGGCAGAGTTTTGTGAGGTCTTTTATCAGCAGTACTTTCCAGCTGCTGATAAGGAGGCCTATGCTAGAGAGTATCTATCCATTCAGCAGAAGGATGATGAGTCCATTACCGATTTCATGACCAGGTTCACCAGGTTGGCAGGTTTTGCGGGAACGTCTGCAGGGACTGCAGCAGAACAGGCGGAAAAGTTCAAGTGGCGGATTCATTATAGGTATCGCCAACATCTCATCAACACCAAGTTTACGGATGTATCGACGGTGGCTAAGGAGAAACTAAAGTCGGCTCGATCACGGCAGAAGTGTTATGCTGATAAGCATAGGAGGACTTTAGAGTTTGAACCTGTTGAGCATGTGTTTCTAAAAGTTTCTCCTTGGAAGGGTATTCGGCGATTTGGGTTGAAGGGGAAGCTTAGTCCGCGTTATATTGGCCCATTTGAGATTCTGGAGAGGGTTGGTGAGGTTGCATATCGGTTAGCTTTGCCTCCACAGCTAGCTCATGTGCACAATGTTTTCCATGTGTCGATGTTGAGAAGTTACAATTATCATCCGTTGCACGTGGTGCAATATCCATTCGATAAAATTCAGGAGGATCTTACTTGTGAGGAACAAGCTGAGGCGAATTTTGGATCGTCAGGAACGGATTATGAGGAGGAAGACAATTCCATTTGTTAAGGTTTTGTGGAGGAATCATTCAGAGCGGGAGGCTACATGGGAGATAGAGGAGTCTATTCGAGCGGAGTATCCACATCTCTTTGAAAATTAGGTGCGTTCCATTCTTTTGATTACGGGGACGGAATTCTTTTTAAGGGGTAGGTGATGTAATACCCGAAAAAAAAAAGATTATTTAGATAATTAATCAATTATTTATTTTTTTTACAGCATATTCTAATTGGACTTTGTTTTTTTTTTCTTTTTGGGTCAAACTAGTAATTTATTTTGGGCTAATAAGTTAATAAGTATTGAATAAATTAATTTGATAAAATTGGGCTTTAAAATTTATTTGGGTTTAATTTATGGGGGGTAATATTAAATCCTTTTATAATTATGAGAATTTATAAAAACATGTTAGTAAATAAAACCTAGTTACTTACACTGCGTTTCAAACCAACCGAGAGGAAGAGAGAAAATTAGCGTGTGGCGGCAGTAGGCGAGAGAGGAAAAGAGAGCAGAGAAATTATCAAGGTAAACCTTTTGTTCATGAAATTATTGTTATATTATATTATGCTTTCAATTTGGGATGAACAGGAGATGCATGCATTCTTACGCCTTGGTTATTAAATCTCAACCAAGAAATTCTTTTAAAAAAAAATGAATCATGATTAATGTACAGGATTGCTTTGATTCTTATATATATATATATATATATATATATATATATATATATATATATATATATATATATATATATATATATATATATATATATATATGTATATATTTATATTGTTAACTGTATGAATTGATTTTTCTAAAATAAAATGCGAGGTATTAATTAAAAGATTATTGTTTTGTAATATGAGTTTGTATTGTCGTTTGGTGTAGTTGGGGAAAATAATTTTATATTAATATAATTTGTAATTAATAACTCACTTATAATTGTATTATTATTATGTTTATTAGATCGGACGGAGGGATATTAACGAGTTAAATTTGGAATATAAATTTGGGTATTACATTATCGATTCCAGGTACGGATTCCGTACTTTTTTCAGCGAGACTCATTTGTTTTTAATTTGTTCGTTCCGTTGTTCGTATCGAAATTTAATATTGTCTCTCATAATTATTTCTTGTCAATTTATTTTGAATAGCTTGTTTTGGCGTTATATTAGAACTCCCATTTGTACTCTTTAGACTAGTGTATCATGTCTATTAATTTATTTTGATATTGTAGTAATGTGCATGTTAGTACATTTTGGAGACTTGTGTTGATGATTCGTTTCAGCTTAACATGTACACGTTAGAACCCCTTTGTGTTGATATTTTGTCGCATGTGTTGCGACATTATATTTTGTTAGAATACCGTAGGGTATACCTGAGCTATAACCACCTGTGGGGGTACCACAGGCATGTCCTCTTGGCACCGAGGCATGACACCTTCTGTGGCGGTGTGATCAGTCCACGGTGTCTCCGTTTTGTGCTCCGGTGGGAGTTGGCCATTTGGTGTTTTGTTGTGGGAGGCGTATGGGTCGACCCTAGTTTTCTGTTCTGTTCTGTTCTGCGGATTGGTGATGTTTGTGCCAAACACACCTTCCGATTTTGCACGCATCTGGATTGCGCAGTCCGATGTGTGATTGCCTGTGTGGCATTATTTTGATTGCCTGTGTGGCATTATTTGACTTGCCTGTGTGGCAAGGTATATTACTATTTATTTTGAGCTCGGTATGAAGTAACACCCAGCCATTTGATTCAGCCTATCATTTCATTGTGTTAGTTTTGTTCGTTTCGTTTCGTTTCAGTTCGTTTCATTTCATTTCATTTAATTGAGTTAATTATTTCGGTTCATTATTTGTATTCTATATCCGTACTGGGCATTTGGCTCATGCTGTGTTTTTCTTCCGGCAGGTAATCAGGGGAATCAAGGGCAAGTGTGATGAGAGCTCCATTTATTCCAATCATTATAAATATTCTGTTTAGACTTGATGTGTCAGTTTACTTAGATTAAAATAACTATTTTAGATTGTGGTTTGAGATAGTTTGAGATTTATTATGGTTGACTTGTGGTATTTATCAGTTATTAAGGCTATTCTTTTGTGGCTTTAAGCCTTGATATTAAATTCATCAGTTTTGTTATGTTTTGAGTAACCTCTCTTTCTATTTTGGAAAGGGGGTGTTACAGAGTATGGTATCAGAGCTTAGGTTCGTTCTTGTAGAAAACCTATTTAGGTTTGACCTGTGAGTTATGGGTAGACTTCTGGGTTAGGTTTTTGTTCAGTTTGATTTTTTTTGTTCAGCTATATTTGAATCTATTTTAATCTGTTCTGTTTATATTCATTGATCTCTTTCTTAGATGGCTCGTCGATCCGCTAGAGTTGCTAGGAGGAGAGGTAACAATAGGGGAAGGGGTGATGTTCAGCCCAATGAGCAACCTAATGATCAGATAAATGCTCAACTGGCTAACTTGGTGAAGCAGGCAGTTAATCAGGCGTTACCTCAGTTAGTGGCGCAGGTTGTACATGCAATGCAGCAGCCGCCACCAGAAATTCCTGAGCAGGGGCACTCGGGAAATAATGGTCCACAAACAAACGAAGAGGAAGGAAATGTGGATGGCCTTGATCAGCAGGTGGTTCCAATGTATGTGTGGTTGGAGAGGTTCCAGAAGCAGAAACCACAGTCATTTAGTTCAGCTCCATCTCCAGTTGATGCAGAGAATTGGATTGCTCACCTAGAGAAAATATTTGATGTGTTGGGGTGCTCGGATAATCAGAGAGTATTACTTGCTGCCTACAAGCTGGAAGGGGATGCACAAAGGTGGTGGAAAGCACTGAAGACAACCAAGGGTGATGGGTACGTGGAGACACTTCATTGGGCAGAGTTTTGTGAGGTCTTTTATCAGCAGTACTTTCCAGCTGCTGATAAGGAGGCCTATGCTAGAGAGTATCTATCCATTCAGCAGAAGGATGATGAGTCCATTACCGATTTCATGACCAGGTTCACCAGGTTGGCAGGTTTTGCGGGAACGTCTGCAGGGACTGCAGCAGAACAGGCGGAAAAGTTCAAGTGGCGGATTCATTATAGGTATCGCCAACATCTCATCAACACCAAGTTTACGGATGTATCGACGGTGGCTAAGGAGAAACTAAAGTCGGCTCGATCACGGCAGAAGTGTTATGCTGATAAGCATAGGAGGACTTTAGAGTTTGAACCTGGTGAGCATGTGTTTCTAAAAGTTTCTCCTTGGAAGGGTATTCGGCGATTTGGGTTGAAGGGGAAGCTTAGTCCGCGTTATATTGGCCCATTTGAGATTCTGGAGAGGGTTGGTGAGGTTGCATATCGGTTAGCTTTGCCTCCACAGCTAGCTCATGTGCACAATGTTTTCCATGTGTCGATGTTAAGAAGTTACAATTATCATCCGTTGCACGTGGTGCAATATCCATTCGATAAAATTCAGGAGGATCTTACTTGTGAGGAACAAGCTGAGGCGAATTTTGGATCGTCAAGAACGGATTATGAGGAGGAAGACAATTCCATTTGTTAAGGTTTTGTGGAGGAATCATTCAGAGCGGGAGGCTACATGGGAGATAGAGGAGTCTATTCGAGCGGAGTATCCACATCTCTTTGAAAATTAGGTGCGTTCCATTCTTTTGATTACGGGGACGGAATTCTTTTTAAGGGGTAGGTGATGTAATACCCGAAAAAAAAAGATTATTTAGATAATAAATCAATTATTTATTTATTTTACAGCATATTCTAATTGGACTTTATTTTTTTTTCTTTTTGGGTCAAACTAGTAATTTATTTTGGGCTAATAAGTTAATAAGTATTGAATAAATTAATTTGATAAAATTGGGCTTTAAAATTTATTTGGGTTTAATTTATGGGGGGTAATATTAAATCCTTTTATAATTATGAGAATTTATAAAACCATGTTAGTAAATAAAACCTAGTTACTTACACTGCGTTTCAAACCAACCGAGAGGAAGAGAGAAAATTAGCGTGTGGCGGCAGTAGGCAAGAGAGGAAAAGAGAGCAGAGAAATTATCAAGGTAAACCTTTTGTTCATGAAATTATTGTTATATTATATTATGCTTTAAATTTGGGATGAACAGGAGATGCATGCATTCTTACGCCTTGGTTATTAAATCTCAACCAAGAAATTCTTTTAAAAAAAAATGAATCATGATTAATGTACAGGATTGCTTTGATTCTTATATATATATATATATATATATATATATATATATATATATATATATATATATATATATATATATATATATATATATATATATATATATATATGTATATATTTATATTGTTAACTATATGAATTGATTTTTCTAAAATAAAATGCGAGGTATTAATTAAAAGATTATTGTTTTGTAATATGAGTTTGTATTGTCGTTTGGTGTAGTTGGGGAAAATAATTTTATATTAATATAATTTGTAATTAATAACTCACTTATAATTGTATTATTATTATGTTTATTAGATCGGACGGAGGGATATTAACGAGTTAAATTTGGAATATAAATTTGGGTATTACATTATCGATTCCAGGTACGGATTCCGTACTTTTTTCAGCGAGACTCATTTGTTTTTAATTTGTTCGTTCTGTTGTTCGTATCGAAATTTAATATTGTCTCTCATAATTATTTCTTGTCAATTTATTTTGAATAGCTTGTTTTGGCGTTATATTAGAACTCCCATTTGTACTCTTTAGACTAGTGTATCATGTCTATTAATTTATTTTGATATTGTAGTAATGTGCATGTTAGTACATTTTGGAGACTTGTGTTGATGATTCGTTTCAGCTTAACATGTACACGTTAGAACCCCTTTGTGTTGATATTTTGTCGCATGTGTTGCGACATTATATTTTGTTAGAATTCCGTAGGGTATACCTGAGCTATAACCACCTGTGGGGGTACCACAGGCATGTCCTCTTGGCACCGAGGCATGACACCTTCCGTGGCGGTGTGATCAGTCCACGGCGTCTCCGTTTTGTGCTCCGATGGGAGTTGGCCATTTGGTGTTTTGTTGTGGGAGGCGTATGGGTCGACCCTAGTTTTCTGTTCTGTTCTGTTCTGCGGATTGGTGATGTTTGTGCCAAACACACCTTCCGATTTTGCACGCATCTGTCCGATGTGTGATTGCCTGTGTGGCATTATTTGACTTGCCTGTGTGGCAAGGTATATTACTATTTATTTTGAGCTCGGTATGAAATAATACCCAGCCATTTGATTCAGCCTATCATTTCATTGTGTTAGTTTTGTTCGTTTCATTTCGTTTCAGTTCGTTTCATTTCATTTCATTTAATTGAGTTAATTATTTCGGTTCATTATTTGTATTCTATATCCGTACTGGGCATTTGGCTCATGCTGTGTTTTTCTTCCGACAGGTAATCAGGGGAATCAAGGGCAAGTGTGATGAGAGCTCCATTTATTCCAATCATTTATAAATATTCTGTTTAGACTTGATGTGTCAGTTTACTTAGATTGTAATAACTATTTTTGATTGTGGTTTGAGACAGTTTAAGATTTATTATGGTTGACTTGTGGTATTTATCAGTTATTAAGGCTATTCTTTTGTGGCTTTAAGCCTTGATATTAAATTCATCAGTTTTGTTATGTTTTGAGTAACCTCTCTTTCTATTTTGGAAAGGGGGTGTTACAGGTATACTAGTCAATCGAAGTTCAATACAACAACTGGATATTGAGTAACAATATTTAAGATCAAGAATGGAATCACTACAATATATAGTTGAATAAAACATTGTATATCCAATAGACTGTCTTCAAAGGAATTAGAGTCTCATTCAGAACATGGATTATTTCAAACTTTGAATTAATAAGAAACATTGATTAGAAAATAGCTCAATATGAATAACAACTTTAGCCATCTTAATCAATCAATATCAAGTTCAAGATTAGGAAACTTGTTTAGCAAAAAGTAAGATTTAGTTACTTGCATAACAATAACAAACAAGATAAGATAAAGATCTTGCTTTACATAAAGAAATAGGGTTTAAGAACTTGCCTCGTGTGTAAACTACACAATTATAACAAACGTTTGCCAAATACCCAACATATACCATTAGAATCGCAATATCGATTAGTTAAACTAACATTAACCCTTTAGGTTTAATTCTCATTCAAGTTCATCTTGTTATCTTATCTCATATTCCAATCACTAACACTATTTATAGGTCTGAAATCATAAATCTAGTAAGGCATCATCACGCTTAAATATCATCTCAAGACTTAAATCAAATTACAAGTTAAAGTTTTCTAAGTCATTATCTTTTTAGTCTAAGACTTAAATCAAATTGCAAGTTAAAGTTTTCTAAGTCATTATCTTTTTAGTCTAAAATCATCAAATACATGTTTACAATCTGTTTTGAAACTTCATTACATGTTTAACACATTATCATGCACCTTAGGCTAGGTTAGGCCACCACGTCATGGACTAAAACAAAAATATTTAGCGAATTCAATCACCAAAACTTCATTTATTAACCAAATTAAACCATTTCAAATGCATTCTTTTTGTTTCTTGACATATTAACACAATCCATAACCAATTTACAGATTATAAAAAGAATTGAACATCAATTTTGGTCTCAAATAAGCAACTTTCATATATATATATATATATATATATATATATATATATATATATATAATGGATCCTGTCCGGGAGTCCGGACAGGTCCTAAAATGCGGACCAAATTTTTTTTTTCTTTTTTTTGGCTTTTTTTTTTTTGAAACAACTAAAAAAAAAATTATGGAACTGAAATTTTTCCATAATACAGTGTTTTGGGTGTATTTTTAATACCTATACCAACCAATGTATGTACAGTCTGCCCAGACTATACATAAATGTTTTGGTATAGGCATCCAAATCACGCCCAAAACACTGTATTATGGAAAAATTTCAGTTCCATAAAATTTTTTTTTAGTTGTTTCAAAAAAAAAACAAAAAAAAAAGGTCCGAATTTTGTTAAAATCCGGGAGTCCGGACCTGATCCGGACTATATATATATATATATATATATATATATATATATATATATATATATATATATATATATATATATATATGTAACACTATAAACTTAAATTTCCAACTTTAAACAAAATTTCATGAATTTAATTACTAAGAATTGATAACTATCAGATTATATACACATATAATCAACATTTTAAGCACTAATCCAACAAAATTCAAATCACAAAGAATAAATATTGAAAAACCAAGACTTGGAATTAGGAATAGATTATTACCCTAATACTTTTGTTTATACTAGCAAAGATGATGATTACAAGGTTTTGACAAAATCTTCTTCTTCCTCTTGACTCCCAATTCACAGAGAACTCTCAATTTCTTCTCTAGCTCTCTCAATTTCCTTACTCTGTTTCTCTCTGTGTTTCTAACTTTAGTCTTAAGATAATACGTAATTTGTAAACTGATATATACCACTGTGTAAACTTAAATTATCAGGTTTAAAAAAACCAAAAGCTTTATCAGTTATAATATGTCAAAGGCCATGTTTGGCTGCACTTAGATTAGGCTTTATAATTTTTTTATATTTTCCTTATATTATAGTTCTTATGTTACACCAATTATACAAACTAATTTAATTAAATTCATAAATCAAATTAACATTTAACATATAATTATAATTTCCATAATAAATTCTAATTTTATTTAACAAACTAATAAATCTCAAATTATTAAATTAGATTAGAACAACATTATAATTATTTAATAATTCACTTAATTTAATTATCTCATTAAATTAAATCTTCAAATCATAAAATTATCATACATTAATTTAATTATTATAACACACTTTAACTAAATTAATGCACAGTTATTCCATCAAATATTTATTTATCTCAATAAATAAATCAATTCAAATATTATTTAATTCAATAAATATTTAAAATTAATAAAATTAATTACAAAATTACCATTCGTTACATTCTTCCCTCCTTAAAAGGATTCTGTCCCCAGAATCACAACTCAATAAATTCATTCGTCACATTCTTCTCTGCTTAACAAGATTCTGTCCCCAGAATCGCTATACAAAAATTAAGCAAATAACTGAGGAAATTTTTTTATCATAACATCTTCAAGTTCCCACGTTGCTTCTTGAGCATTGTGGTTTTTCCAAATTACCTTATTAGAAGGTATCACTTTATTCCTTAGTACTTGCTCTTTGTTGTCAATTATTTGAATATGAACTTCTTCATAAGATAAATCTTTTCCAAACTGTAACGGTTCATATTCTATAATATATTTATAATTTGACTTATATGGTCGTAGGACCAAAATATGGAAAATGTTATGAATATGTTCTAGTTCCGAGGGTAGAGCTATCTTATATGCCACTTCAGCGTAACACTTTAAAAGGTCCTATAAACCTAGGGCTTAGTTTTCCCTTTTTACCAAACCATATTTTCCTTTTCCAGGGAGACACTTTCAAGAAAACAAAATTGCCGACATCAAAGGCATATTTCTTCTGCCTATCCTGTGCGACTATCAATCTTGCCCGAATCACCTTGATTATCTCGACAGTTTGTTGCACCAATTCTGGACCTAATAGTTAACGTTCTCCAACTTCGTCCCAGCATAACAGAGTTTTGTATTTCCTGCCGTACAACATTTTGTAAGGCAGCATGCCAATACTTGCGTGATAACTGTTATTATAAGTAAATTCAACCAACGGTAGATGGTCATCCCAATTTCCTTTGAAATTCATAATACAAGCTCTGAGTATATCATCCACTGTCTGTATTGTCCTCTCACTTTGTCTGTCGATTTGACGATGATACACCGTGCTCATTTTCAAATGCGTTCTTAAACATTCTTGTAGTCTTTTCTTGAAATTTGAGGTGAAACGTGGATCTCTATCTGATACAATGGACAACGGGACACTGTGTCTTGATACAATCTCCTTCACGTATAATTTTGCCAACCGATCTAGGTTAAATCTAATTTTGATTAGCAAAAAATGTGTCGACTTCGTCAATCAATCGACAATCACCCAGATCGCATCGTAACCTTGCTGAGTCGTTGGAAGACCTACCA
Source organism: Panax japonicus (assembly GCA_020205505.1). Taxonomy (NCBI): domain Eukaryota; kingdom Viridiplantae; phylum Streptophyta; class Magnoliopsida; order Apiales; family Araliaceae; genus Panax; species Panax japonicus. The sequence continues at coordinate 31,078,268 of CM035114.1, forward strand.
TGAAATCTATTCTGATATGCTCCCATTTCCATTCCGGTATCTTTATCTGTTGCAATAATCCACTTGGCATTTGATGTTCAACTTTAACTTTCTGACACGCTAAGCATTTTTCCACACATTCAACAATATCCTTTTTCATATTCGACCACCAGAAATGATGTCTTAAATCCTAGTACATTTTTGTACTTCCGGGGTGAATCGAATATCATGAGTTATGAGCCTCACTCAAAATGTCCTCTTTAATTTCCAGTACCGGCGGAATCCAAATTCTCTCTTCAAATCAAAGTAACCCTTCCGTATCAACTTTAAATTTGTCTTCTTCACCTTTAGATACTTTTCTTTTTATCTTTTCACAATTTTCATCTTGAAGTTGTGCATTCTTTACCTTATCCACCAAAATTGAACTGCTCCCCACCTGGAACAATTTTTCATCTGATTCTGTCAGATATTTAATCTCCAACTCCATCTTGATCATTTCTTCTATAAGGTTTTCCTAAGCAGTCAACATCATTAATTTCTCTCCACCCTTTCTACTTAAGGCATCAACAACAACATTCGCTTTGCCGGGATGATAAAGAATCTCGCATTCATAGTCTTTAATTACCTCCAGCCATCTTCTTTGTCATATATTCAAATCCTTCTATGTAAAGATATACTTCAGACTTTTATGGTATGTATATATCTCACATCTCTATCAATAAAGATAGTGCCTCCAAATCTTCAGAGCAAACACCACCGCAACCAACTCCAAATCATGAGTCGGATACCCTTTCTCGTAATCCTTCAATTGACGCGATGCATACGCAATAACCCTGCAGTTCTTCATAAGCACACAACCTAGTCCTTTACGCGATGTGTCACTATATACCACAAAATTCTCTGTATCATCAGGTAATGATAACACAGGTGCTGAACTCAATCTCTTCTTTAATTCTTGGAAACTTTCGTCACACTTCTCTGTCCAAACAAACTTAACTACTTTCCTAGTCAAATTCGTCAACGGAGTTGCGATCGTGGAAAAATCCAGAATAAAATGCCTATAGTAACCTGCCAATCCCAAGAAACTTCTTACTTCTGACGGTGTCTTTGGTTGATCCCAATTTATTACAGCTTCAACTTTTGATGGATCTATCGAGATTTTGTCCTTGTCAATAACGTGCCCAAGAAACTGCACACGTTCTAACCAAAACTCAAACTTCAAAAATTTAGCATACAATTTCTCTCTTCTCAATGTCTCCAATGTGACTCTTAAGTGTTTAACGTGCTCCTCCTTGGTTTTAGAATATACCAATATATCATCAATAAACACCACTACAAATTTATCCAAGAATGGTTTAAATACCCTGTTCATCAAATCCATGAACGCTGCAGGTGCATTGGTTAAACCAAATGACATAACCAGAAATTCGTAATGACCACACCCAGTTCTAAATGTCATTCTCGATACATTCTCCTTCCTTACCTTTAACTGATGATATCCACTTCTTAAATCTATCTTTGAAAAGTACCTAGCTCCCTTCAGTTGATCAAATAAGTCATCAATTCTCGGTAATGGATACTTAATTTTAATCATGACCTTGTCCAATTCCCTGTAATCAATGCAGAGCCGCATTGACTTATCTTTATTCTTAACAAATATTACCGACGCTCCACACGGCGACACGCTCCACACGGCGACACGCTCGGCTGGATATACTTCTTGTCTAGTAATTCTTATAACTGTACCATCAACTCTTTCATCTCTACTGGGGTCATTCTATATGGGGTTTTAGATATCGGGGTCGTTCCTGGAGCCTAAATCAATCATGAACTCAACCTCTCTATCTAGCGGAAGTCCATGCAAATCGTCTGGAAATAAATATATAAAATCTCTAATAACTAGTATCTCTTACAATTTTGCAGTCTTCTTCTGAGTATCGACTATGTAGGCTAAATATCCTACACATCCTTGTCTTAGTAACTTCTTAGCTTGCATCATCATCAGACAACTCGCTTGTCTAGGCGACTTGCTACCATAAAACACCACTTTTGACGGAGTCATAAGGTTAACACATTTCTTTTGGCAATCAATTACTGCCCCGTAATTGAATAACCAATCCATTCCCAATATAACATCGAATTCCCCAAGTTTAATTGGTATCAAATCTACCATCATCTCATGGCCCTTTATATCCACCCTGCAATTCCTGTATATAAACCTAACAGGAATCACCTCCTTATTCACAATCTCTATGGTTAAAGGAAAATTTAATTCTTCTTGAGGCAAATCTAAATCCTTAGCAAAATCATTAGATATAAATGAACAAGTAGCACCCGAATCAAATAACACATAAACAATAATACCATTGATTAGAATGATACGTGACACCACATCCTTTGACTGCACAACATCTTGTACAGTCATATTGAATGTTCTGGTAGTAGGTTGGTTTGATGACACTGGCCCAATGATAGTCAACGTACCACCACTATTGCTTCCCTTACCTCCACTTGCACCTCCCGCTGTCTTTCTAGGATAATCACGAGCCATATGATCCTTTGATCTGCAAGTGAAACAAGCTTCCTTCTTTGGGCTAAAATAATTTGGCCCAATGTGACCATCCAGACCACAATTAAAATATACTCGCTTACCCTTCAAACACACACCAGTGTGGTTCTTCCCACAAGTAGTACAAGCTTCAAACTTCTTCTTTTGCTGACTTCCTTATTGTCCTCCCGCATTTTGGATTTTCATTCCACTTCCTCTTCTAGTTATTACTTCCACTTTTGCTTCCACCATCCTTGTTTTCATTCTCATTCTTCCTCTTCTTCTGTTCTTGATTATACTTAGTTAAGGCTTCACTTCCACCTTCCACGATAATTGCCTTTTCTAGTACTGCTGCAAACGTATTTAACTGAATTATTGAAATCTTGCTATATAGCCAGGGCTTCAATGTCTGTTCAAACCTTCTCGCCTTATTCTCACCTGTATTGACTTGATACAGAGCAAACCTCACCAACTCATTAAACTTTGCTGCATACTCTGGCACGGACATGGTTCCTTGCTTTAATTCCAAGAATTGAACTTCCATTTGGTTCTGAGAACTCATCGGAAAGTACATCTCAAAAAACATTTCTTTGAACCTATCCCACGCTACTATTCCCTATCCCGCACGAACCTTATTCACTTTCCACTAATAACTAGCTTCTGATTTCAACATAAACGTTGCGAAGGTGATTTTTTGATCCTCGTTGACTCTGGCAACGTCAAAAACTTTCTCCATTTCCATGATCCAGGTTTGGGCTTTAACTGGATTCATAGACCCTTGAAACTCTGGCAGTCCAACTGCTTTGAAGTCCTTGAAAGTCGCAACTTAAGATTGCAACTAATTCGTAAGTGCTCCTGTTAACAAGGTTACCAACTGCTGAATCGGGTTAGCGTTGGGCTCGTTATTGTTGTTGTTAGTAAACCCCTCAGGAGGTGGTTGTTGGCGTGGTTGTCTTTTTCTAGGAGGCATTTTCTATTTAAGACACACGTTTATTAGATCACCACTCCATTTCATAAGTATTTAAGGTTTAACTTAAACATTCTAAGATTAAAGCTTAACACATAAAATTTTAATAAACTTCGATATTTTATTCATTCATAACTTTTGAAACATAGTAAGGATAGCATCTCTGCTATTAACATCAACTTTCATGATCTTGTAAAGTTATCAAAGATTATCTCTTTGAAACTTGACGGCTTATTGGGGAACCGTCATGTCCCCTTGTTTCAATTCGATAAACCGCAACTCCATTCTCCCCTACATGCTCGTGGGAAAGTAGTTCTCGAAGAATATCTCCTTGAACCTCACTCATGTTAGATTCTCGATCCCGGCTCTAGCCTGATTATCTTCCCACCAAAAGTTGGCCTCTCCTTTCATCATGTAGGTTGCAAAGGCAACCTTCTGGGCCTCGTCAACATTTTCTATTATAATTGCCTTCTCGATTTCCTTTACCCAAGTTTGGGCTTCGATAGGGTCCGTAGTTCCTTTGAACTCCAGCGGACCAACACTTTTAAAATCCTTAAAGGTAGTAGCTCGTGCTACTTCCGGATTTACGGGAATATTAACCCCAGTTCTATTAAATGCGGCTGTTAAAAGATTAATAAACTCCTGCATGGGGTTAATCGGACCTCCCTCCGGTTAATTTACATTAGCTCCTTGATTACGTTGCACTCTTCTTGGTGGCATATTGCTGATACAATAAACAACACATTGCGTTATTATTCCTTTCTTATTAATTAGTTATTATTCGATATTAAACAATAACTTCAACATTCATTACTCAGTTGTTCCGTAAAAAGGCTTATATTCATTCATTATAGTATAATACTACATCGGTTACATTACACAGCCTAATTGATTACATTACTATCCCGCTATTTCTTTCCAAAATTTGGGATTTACAAAAGACTACCCTTTGGTATACAAAAGAGGGTTTTACGTCACTACTAGATACAAAATATTTACATATCCAAACTACTCTAGCTACTACTAGATTACATCTGCCTTCAGGCATTATCAAAATCTGCCTTGGCAAGACCGGTAATAATATCACGGCAGATAGTATGCCGCGTCTGCCTAGCCTCTACAGGATAACCAGCTACCTGCTGCTGGAAATCTGCATGAGAACTCCTATGAATATAGGACATTCTCCCTATCTTCTATTTTTTGGTCTTTAGCTCCTCCTTGAGCTCAAAAACATCATGCTTCAGCGCATGGACCTTGTCCTTAGCCAAAATCCTCTCATCATGTTCCTGCTCCCACATGGACTCCACATCGGTCTTGTCCTCTATAACAGCCTGGAGCTCTGCCTTCAGCTCCTTAATCTCCTGACAGTAATGGATATTTCTTTCCAACACTAACATAAACAATGACATCATTGACTCCCCAGGAGCCATCTCTACTGCTATTGCTACTGGGTTGAAGGACACTACCTCCACCGCCTCTTCTATCATGTCGTCGAACATGGACATGAGATCAGGATCCTCTGAGTCTCCAGACTCAATAACAACTATCTCTGGTTCTTCTGCTATGGGGTTCGGTATAACCTCTATTTGGTTAACCGATTCTTTACTAATTGCCTGAATATCTAACTGCATTCCATTTACACCTGAAATCTACACAACATAATTAAGTTGATTAGTACACGTCAGTAGAATAATAAAAACACATAACATATACATAATGCATTTTTATAAGGTTATTTTCTTCTTTTACTTCTTTGACTTCTCTTAAGGTTATGACTTAAGGTTTTTAATTCCCCCCTTAAATTTTATAACCTAATGCTTTGATACCAACCTGTGACGCCCCCTAATTTGGGTATCATCCAACCCTACAGATGGTGCTACACGGTACTACCATTCACACATACATTCAATTGAAAAGCCTCAATAGAACGAATATGGCTTCTATATACTCAAAATAATATTAATATTTCCCTAGGTTCTTTATAACCATTACATTTGTTCTTATCATAATATCAAATATATTACAATCATTCACCCTATACTATTACATAAGTATTCTACGGGTTCGTCTTCGTCTTGCTCTTATCCTTACCGGAGCCTTCGGTCCATTCGATCTTAGCTGCGTTCATATGGTTCAAGAAAGAGTGAGCGTGACTAGCTCAGCAAGTATAACAATTCTAATAAACAACATGCTCGAAACATAGGAATCATATATCTTCAATAACTGAACAATAGTTACGAAGTACTATCGATAATTCAAAATAGCACTTCTTTTCCTTCAAAACGTTTTACAACAGCAATATTCAGTAAAACATCAATTCCGGTCCAAGACCTTGAGCATTTCATACTTTATTTGAAGAGGACATCCCGGCACTAAGTCCGTAAGTTCGACATTACTTACGAGCACGTCTAGGTGATCAGCCTATAGTACTCTATGTTGATCAATACTACATTCATTAAACGTATGTACGTTTAAGTTGTGGTAACCTCACGTGCCTTGTCGCTTGACGACAAAACATTTTTAGCATACTCAGTCTTCGTTTGAAAACCACACCAATATAACTTGGTAAACATTGACCATGCTTTGATAGAAACATAATATCAGTCTAGCCGAAAGAGTTGGCTTTGACTTCGTCATACAATACTTCATGCGTAAGGATACATGAATTACAAAGCTTGTCCATATTGAACTGAAACAAGGGTTAGAATACTTGCCTTTAGCGTCTGCTACAGTTATAACACGTTCACATTAAGTCTGTAAGTCTCTACAATACATGATAACATCACATAACACATTAGGTTATGAATGAACTTACATGGTTCCTAATGAATGTTACCCTTCTTCTCAATCTAATTATGACTTAGATTTGTTATTATTGGTTTTGACTTTTCGTTACGTCGTTCTTACATTCATATATAATTGACTTACGTTAACCTTAATTGATAATACTTAAGGTTTAAACATTTCTTAACAATATTATAATCAAGCCTTAGTTCATTACTAATGAGTTACCATTCATTTCATACTTGTAAACCTTCTTTACTATGTAAATCCTAGGGTTGGCGCTGCGGCGCCACCCTTCCTTCTTTATGTCGCGCTGCGGCGCCACTTTGCATTGGCTAAGGGTCGAGTTTGGCGCTGTGATGCGAGTCTAAGTGCTAACTACCGCGCCGCGGCGTGAAACTACAGAAGGTCGTGACACTGTGCTCGGCGCTCCAGCGCCACCATTTGGCCTTGGGTTGGCGCCGCGGCGCCAACTCTGTGCCTCAGATAGCTTTGACAGATTTTTTACTTTGTGAGATTTTCGGGCTCGTAACTTCTTTGTTATAAGTCCGAATTGGCTTGTTCAAGAGCCTTCAGTTCACAAATTTCATACCCTACACGATTATGCAAGAATTTTATCTATTCGACTTTGTTTAATCAAAATCTACCTATTGGTTCATTTTTAACAAAAACGGTAAATGTTCGTGAACGTTCAACTCTCGTTTCTTCGTTCTAAGTCGGAATCCGATCATTTCTAAGTTCACAACTCTATAATTCCAAATATGACTTGTCTCCATCGAAAACCAACGTTTCCGAGTTCAAATACAAAATACGAATTCCATTCCGAGAATTTCATGAATTCGACAATTATCGTCCAATCGTGTGAATTCCAGCAAAACTTTGTTACTAACGATTTGATAATCGTTTTAAATGGATTCTAACCATCATATGAACATTTCAAACTACATATTACCATAACATATTTTTAAGTTAGGTTATGGCTTATTCTCCATAAGTTCATGATTTAAAAAATTATAACTTATTAGATTTCATACCTTATGACTTATTATTGATTTAAGTCCTTTAATCAACATTCTTACATCTTATCAAACATACTAACTTCATATGGCAAACATATGACAAGTTCATCATAAGTTCATAACTTATTTTAGGTTTATCTTACTTATTCATGACTTATACGGCTTAAGTCCATTAATTATTCAATTCTTACATGTTCTTAGCATACATGCTTATTAGACTTCACTTCTCTTATCACCCTACAATGATAGAGATGGAAGATTATTAGACAAGAGTCTTACCCTTGATGAACTAGTACTTATCTTCTTCTTGAAAATCTAACAAAGGATGTTTTGACTTAAAAGTGCTTATTCTCTTTAACACTAAAGTTACTTTATGTTGGATGAAAGTTAACAATCCAACAAATGAAATTTGAGCTTGCTATTTATAGACTTGACAAAGTTAGGGCATTATGGTCATTACTCACCCCACCTCCTTAACAAACCTCCTTACTATTCATCTCCTTAACCCTTAAGTAAACTTGCTAGCTACACAACTTTCTTACCCATCACAAAAAGTACTTGGCTATTACAAAAATTTCTTGCTCACCAAGACAACCACATCAACATAGTTGCTCCATGGATTAAACTTAACCCTTTGGATTATTACATTGGGCTTAAGTTAATTAACTTAGCTTATTCATATTGGGCTTGCATTAATTTACTTTGGGCTTTTGATTACACCAACACTTAGCTTAATCATTAATACATCTTGGGCTTGTCCTTTAATGCATATTGGACTTGCGCTTCATATAAGATCCACCATTTCATTAATTTTGTCTTTAATCCTTAACATTCTTAATTTAAGTCCGCATGCAAAATATTACGTTTTCCATACTTAGACTATTATTACATAATCCATCTCACCTTGATATTATAACGTTACGTATTTCTCAGAAGTTCAAAAATAATTCCCGAGCGGAAATCGATGAATAGTATTTTTCCGAAAAATTCTTAGAAAACTTTTATTTTCGTCTTGAAAATTCAAACACTTTAATTCCTTTACGTAGTTAAAATACTACGATATTCTGACATTTCTAGGTTATAGAACGACATTCATCTTACTAACACATAATAATAATAAATAATATTATTTTATTAAATAAATTATTTTACAAAGGATCCGAATTTCTCATTCGTTACAATACATCTCAGCTGATATGGAGTTTGGTGGAAACTCCACAGGTTCCTCTTTCTCATCCTCCACCTCTATCTCTTCAGAGTCCTCCACCTCAGGATCAGACACAGGCTCTCAATTCACATAGAACTCTCAATTTCCTCTCTCGCTCTCTCAATTTCCTTCCTCTGTTTCTCTTTGTGTTTCTAACTTTAGTCTTACGATAATACGTATTTTGTAAACTGATATATGCCACTACGCGTAAACTTAAATTATCAGGTTAAAAAAACCAAAAGCTTTATCAGTTAAAATATACCAAAAGCTAGGTTTGGTTGCACCTAGATTATGCTTTTTAATTTTTTTATAATTTATATTTTCCTTATATTATAGTTCTTATGTCACACCAGTTATACAAACTAATTTAATTAAATTCATAAATCAAATTAACATTTGACATATAATTATAATTTCCATAATAAATTATAATTTTATTTAACAAACTAATAAATTTCTATTTATTAGATTAGATTAGAACAACATTATAATTATTTAATAATTCAGTTAATTTAATCATCTCATTAAATTAAATCTTTAAATCATAAAATTATCATACATTAATTTAATTATTATAACACACTTTAACTAAATTAATGCACAAGTATTCCATCAAATATTTATTTATCTCAATGAATAAATCAATTCAAATATTTATTTAATTCAATAAATATTTAAAATTAATAAAATTTATTACAAAATTCCCGTTCGTTATAGTTTTACTCATCTCTCCCCTTCTAGTTCTAGCCTCAGATCTCCACCACAGATCATATACCTAAGCTCTGATACCAATTGTGACGCCCTCAAAAATAGGTCCACACAACCCATTCTGAGTCACCAAATATATGGTACAGAATCCAAATATAACCTTCATTAATACAACTGTTATGCAAAATATAACAACACAAAAGCTGTGAGTTTTAATACAAATACTATCTCGTAGATAATATCCACACTCAAATAAAGTCCTCATTACAATTATTATCATACTATTTTACAACATAGTGAGGACTAATATAATAACCATCTTGGACCATTACTCCACTCCCCGACTAGTTCCAGCTACATTCTTGCCTCCTGGGAAGAACAATGGAACCAAAAGGAAAAGAGTGAGCTCAACTAGCCCAGTAAATAATATTATGACTAAGATAATGTAGAACAAATTATCCTTAGTCCTCAATAGGAAAAAATCTGATAGAATACAATAGACAACAAGTTTTAGATCAACAACTGCAGCGGAAATAACAATCTATTAGAAGTGTCAAGTAGAGTATGATGTCTACTATCTTCTATAATTTAAAAGTTCATAATCAATATTTTATCCATGTAACACCAATCAATAATTATTTCCAATTCTACCAATTTCTCCTTAATTCTACCACACTAACTTTCTATAGCTAATTATCAGACAACTTCAACAAACTGAGTTGAGAAAAAGGAGACTCTATTTATAAAGAAAGTGTTGCTCAATTTTTAGTCTTGCACATTGAATTAAACCAAGGGGAAGAAGAAGAAACCAGTGGATTGAGAGGATTTAGTAACCTACTCCATCTTCCTCCATCCCCCACTTCATCATTAGCAACTATCTAGCCTTTTTATTTCTCAGCAATTGTAGAGTTAGGCCATTGGCCTATACACGGCTTGTTAAATGAAGTGAGACAATGAATATGGGACAATATATATTACTCCTTTACTTATCAGTAAAATGGTCCCCATTCTATTAAAGTTAATTCCTTTTGGGCTTATTAAATTAATTATAATGACATAACATTACTACATTAAATTAAGTTATGGGTAAATACACACACACACACACACACACACACACACACACACACACATATATATAATATATATATACATACCCACATATATGAAGTATACTTATATTTTAAATATACACCAATTTATAATCTTATATCCTATGTACATTGGGCTAGTCCAAATAATATTTTAATTGGGCTAAATATTTTAATCATTTATTCCCTTATCATTAATTCTCTTTATATTAATTCTAGTTAAACGTTTATTCTGGTTTAACTTTAATACTCATGTCACACAAGGCTCAGTTATCCCACTTACTAGATTTATATAACTCAAGCTCATAATCTCAACAATAAAGTATTACGGGTCTAGGCTGTGACAACCCGAGAATTTGATCAATTTATTAAAATCTTAAAAGATTGAATTAAGGTTAAATAACAGACCTAGATAGAAAATAAATGTATGGATTTGACATTTTTGGGAAGGAATTTTGTGAATTTAAAAAATTTTTGGTGAAGGCTTACAGTGTTGAGGATATAAGTGTATATGTTTTGTGTATATGATCATGTATGTGTACAGAATGTGGTTAGGGGTCAAGGATTGACCAGATAAATTATATTAGTGTCCAAACGCTAATATTATATTAAGAACATTAACGTTCAGTTAGAAAACCATAACGATATGATAGAAACCCTAACGATCGGATCGAAAAACCTAATTCCAGTTCTAGAAATTTGAAACCCTAATTAGGAATCTTAAAACCCTAATTTGGGAGCTTAAAGGCTAAATATAAAGACTTAAGTATTTTTGATGATAAATCTAATTAGGGATAACCTTAATCGGCTGGTTAGAAAAACCCTAATTTTTGGATTATAAACCCTAATCTATAATTAAGGAAAACCTAGTTGCTAATTTAAATTGTTTTAATGTTAATTAGGAAACATTAATCCTAATTAGCAAGTCCTAATGTGATTAGGAAATCTTTATATAATTAGGAAACCCTAATTATAATTTAGAAATCTTAATTTCCTATTTTAAAATCTAATTAGAAAATGCTAATTTTTTTTAAAAAAAAACCTTAAGGTTAAACCCTAAGGGTTAAGCCCTAAGGGTTGTAGCAATTGTCATTTATGCCATTAAATTGGTAATAAAAATGACTAAAATGCATTTTTTTTTCAATTCTTTATTAGGTTGTAGTGTAGACTTACCAAAATGTGAGTTGTTTACCAACTTTAAAATATCCCATGTGCCTTATATCAAATATCGCAGCCATTATTTGCCACCTAGCAACACAAGATCAATGGATATAAAGATTTGAGAGAAAATGATTTACTTTAGTTTCAAAAAGCCAATAACTCTCTCTCTCTCTAACCTTCGAATTTTGAGAGTGAAAGGGAGTGATAATATAAGCCAAAATCATATCTCAGCTCTGAAGGATAAGAATCAAAAGTCAGATTCAAAGACCAAAACCATAAAAAGGTATAAACCCTAAACTTAGAAATCTATGTGATCCATGTTATTTGTTGTTGTTTATTGTTTTAAGTTGTGTGTAAGAGTGTTATTTAGTGATCTGGGTTTTTACATCCTAGATCCATAACATCTAGAGGCACGAAAATTAAGTATTCAAAACTGATCTATGAACCCTAATTTGTGTTCTGACAACCTAATGTCAAGGCTCATAGATCTCTCTGTGTTAATGATTAGGTGTGTTTAAGATTATAGATCTGTTCTTTATCATGAGAAGAGTATACTGGAAGTGGAATTACCTCCATACCATGTCTAGATCTCAAGATATAGCAGGTCAAAGTCAGTTGACCGATCACGGGAAACTGTTTCTGGGCAACCCAGATTTTACAGAAAACTCTGACAACGTTTTTGTAGGGCCCTGATCTTATTGTTGTTAAATAGTTATGCCATGTTATTGTTATGGTTGTGTAGACTAACATGAGTACTATTGATCCACGCCTCTAGAATCATTAGATCATAAAAAGAATCAAAGAAAATGGTGGTCAAAGTAAGGTTGACGAAACTGTCGGATGAAGATTCTGGGTAACCCAGAAATCTTCAAAGGCAGATTCCTGACCACTACTTTGACCGGCTTAGATCTTTTGTATGTGGTGTTGTTAGGTTGATGTAATGTTATAGAAATGTACCCTGACATGTATTATTCAAGATTTGACCATTAGAACACATTGAGTAAGTCTGGAGTGCAAGTTATAAAGATCTAAAGTAGCACACTTGAGCTGTTCTTCATTTTTGGAAAACCCAGAAATGAAGAACAGTCTCTGACAACCACTTTGATGGCTTAGATCTCTCTGATATGTTATTGAATGGCCATGAAACTTGATTGTAGTTGTATTATTACGCTTATACTACAACCCTAACACAATTACCAGCCCAGAAAATAACAAGAACTAAGATCAAATGATGGTCAAACTTAGCACCCGGTTAACTGACATGAACTTCAGGGCATGATCAAGAACACCCAAGAACACCTATAACGACGGTTTTGTCGCTATAGGCACCCTTTAGCGAAAGTTATTAAAAAAATTAATTATTTTATTTAATAAATAAAGAAAATTAGTTTTTAATTATTAAAAATTCATAATAAATTCCAAAAAAAATATTTTAAAGCCTAAAAATGGGTTTTTAATAATTTTGGATATATTTCATTAATATTTAATATTTTTGGAATATTAATAGTAATTAATTTATTTAATTATAATATTAAAAAATACTAAAAAATGATTTTAATATTTAAAAAATTATTTAAAATTATATTATAATATAAGAAAATATTTTAAGTTATTTTTAATAACTTTTAATATTATGTGATAAATTTCATTAATTAATTAATATTAATGATAATTAATTTATTTAATAAATGTATTCAATAAATAATGGAAAAAAAGATTTAATAATTTAAAATCATATAAAAATGATTTAAGTTTTATAAAAATATTGTAAGTTATAAAATATAAATTTTGATATTTTTTTCATGAAAAAACATTAATATTTAATATTAATGGAAATTATTAGATAATGGATTTAACTGTTTAAAAATCATATAAATGTGATTTTAAAGTACTAAAAAATATTTTGAGATATTATAAGTATTTTATAATATTATGTTAAGAATTTCATTAATATTTAATATTAAATAAATATTAATGATAACGGAATATAGTGGTATTTAAACTATATAAATATGATATTAATAATTAAAAAATCATGATAAATGGTAATAATTATATGAAAATTATTACGAGCTTATGAAAAATATTTTGACTGTTAATAAATTATCTAAGGTATTTGTGAACCAGTTTAGATTGAGTCTTAGTGATATTAGGCTCGAGAATTGTCCGACTAGGCCGTCGGGATGCCGAAATTGTGTCGGATTCAACTCAGACTAAAATAGTTTGACTTGATACCGAGTCTTAAGTAGTTTGTGGACTGATAGGATTATGTGTTTATGTGTTAGGTTATTTTATATATATACATATAACAATATTATACTATGATTATATTATTTTAATATTTGGAGATCGGCATTATTTATATTAGGTATTCAGACAAAGCTAAATAGAATGCGTAGCAGTAATCAACTGAACAGGCAAGTTCCCTTACTCCATTATTGTGCAAGTTTTCTCTAACTCGACCTCAAGATGTTTTATTCAAAAATATTTATGGTTAATCATTGTTGATTACCATGTCTATGAATTGTTGAATCGTACTCTATGCATATTGCATGTGTTCATTAGGTATGAAAGGCTGATCACCTTCATTACTATTCGGTCCAGATATAGTTGTTCATGTTCAATGTTCGTTCAGCTATAAAAAAAATTTCATGCTAGATCATAATTATATTGTAGAATTTTAGCCAGCTTATTGTTCAATTCTTTCCATCATGATATATCCTTAATTTATTAAACTTACACTTACTGGGCAAACTTGTTGCTCACCCTTTCTATATCATGATAAACATTGCAGATTAGAACGAATACATCGGATACAAGAAAAGTCAAGGACAGATCCAACATTGGTTGATAGAATAGATAAAGTTTGTAACAATAATGTATGATAATAACAATGTATGTTAGATAGGATATTGATTCAGTTATTATGTGAAGGTTCTCGAACTTGGGATTAGTGTGTAATATTTAATGTATAAATTATTTATGTTTATATCTTTCGCAATAGTTATAGAAATAGTATACCAGATCCTTGGTGATTAGGACCGGGATTTGTGGCTATTATAGTTGGTATCAGAGCTGTAGGTTATGAACCTTTGGTAGGGTTACCTGAGACTAATAACCATAGTGATTAGGATTAGGTTTAACTCTAATAGAGTTAGTGAGTCGGTAAGATTCAAAGACGAATAATGGCGATTTATAAAAGATACGAAGTTCCCTAACTCTGATAATAAATGTGAATATTAGTGATGAATAGATAGAGTCTAAAAGACTAAAGGTACAAGGATAGGAGATCGTAAAACAAAACGATCATAGTATAGAAATGAATCGTAATATATACGATGAGATCACCCCGTGATCTGATAAAGTTATAACAGGGAATAGAATCAATCGAATGATTGAAAAGTTTACAGCAAAGATTATTGTGTGTCAGTGGTACTACGAATTGGTACAGATTCAGGAAATGATTATGAATACGAGTTGAATGAAATTCGTATTGAGAAGGGAGTTAGTATTAAGTGGGGATTTTAATTAAGGACTCATGTCAGCAGCTGATTTGTATGATTCTTCGTATGGGAGGGGAATTGTACTTGGTGTAAAAACCACTTAGTTTTTGACACTGATAATCATTGAAATGTCTATGTCGCACTATTTGCTATATACGTATTGAGAATGTGATTCTTTTCTCAGGTGTATAACATATAGGTAGGGTATAGGTAGAGAATATAGTATTAAGTATGAGTTCTTAAAACTCATATTTATGGTATGTTCGTGACTCATAATTATATGGAATGTTTATGAGCCCCTCAGCGAATGGACGCCAAAGGTATGTCTAGGACAAGTTCTTAAACTCATATGATTGTGGAAAGTTCCTGAACTCATAAGTGTGGAAAGTTTGATGAACTGGGTATAGTTTTGGGTGAATGGAGTATTGAGGATAATAGGAATAGATAGACTGTTTAAGCAATTGATTATTAGTGGAGACATAGGCTTTCCAAAACTCTTAGCTATGCTAGACTTTAGAATTTTTGGACATTAAGCTAAATATGCATTATGTGTTTTTGAAAATAAGTTTTTATTCTCAACTTCTGGTGACCATTGTGTATGTGTGGACTTCGGGCCACTAACACCTCGTTACCTGTTGAGAATATAGAACTGATTTGCAATGATTTTTGAACAGTTTAAAGAATATTCTATGCTACTTGTTTCGTCTAGACGAAAATAATTTTGAAATATCAAAATATGTTTTATTAATCATTAATGTATCATTTAACCTGATACACAGATGATAAAAAAATGATGGAGTTATAATTACAGGAATATATAGTGTTGAAATCGATTGAAAAATTGTTGTCCCACTATTGTATGATGTCTTATGATAAAGTCATATAATGACGGCATCCTCAAACGGGTTGTTAATACAATACGACATCATGACGTCATTTTTTTCAAAAATATTTTCAAAATTTTAATTTGCCAACGGGGTCTTGGCTATACATTAATATTTAGCTTGAAATTGATTATTGATATGAGTCTAAGCTATTTGATTCAGCTAGACCAACGTTTATGAAAACTCTAAGCAGTTCTTTAAAAATTTTCCCGGACCAAATTGTTTTGGTACGGATTCCAATAAAGACTAAGGTAAGAAATTTTTTTACGCCTAAGGCCGATAAGAGGAACGAGGAAAAATTGATCCAACCAGCAGTACTTGGCCAGTACAGGACATACCGGGCTAATCACCCTCTGTGTCTGTAAGTTATGATGATTTGTGGATGAATTTCTATAAAATCTTTTCGAAAAAGACAGATAATAGTCTATATGACTCCTTAGCACTGTTTGAAAATTTTAACTCTTTTGAGGGATGTATTGGGTAGCATGTGATGCTGTGTATGATAGGTATACTGTGCAAGTAGAAATTCGGGGATGAAATTCTTAGAAAAAGGGGTGAATTTGACAACCCGAGAATTTGGACAATTTATTAAAATTTTAAAAGATAGAATCAAGGTTAAATAATAGACCAAGACAGAAAATAAGTGTATGAATTTAACATTTCTAGGAAGGAATTTTGTGAATTTAAATTTTTTTTGTGAAGGCTTACAGTGTTAAGGATATAAGTGTATATGTTCTGTGTATATGATTATGTATGTGTACAGAATGTGGTTAGGGGTCAAGGGTTGACCAGATAAATTATATCAGTGTCCAAACCCTAATATTATATTAAGAACATCGACGTTCAGTTTGAAAACCATATCGATATGATAGAAACCCTAACGATCGGATTGGAAATCCTAATTTCAGTTCAGAGAATCTAAAACCCTAATTAGGAATCTTAAAACCCTAATTTGGGAGCTTAAAGGCTAAATATAAAGACTTAAGTATTTTTTTTATGATAAATCTAATTAGGGATAACCCTAATTGACTGGTTAGAAAAACCCTAATTTTTGAATTATAAACCCTAAACTATAATTAGGGAAAACCTAGTTACTAATTTAAATTTTTTAATGTTAATTAGGAAACATTAATCTTAATTAGCAAGTCCTAATGTGATTAGGAAATCTTTATATAATTAGGAAACCCTAATTATAATTTAGAAATCTTAATTTCCTATTTTAAAATCTAATTAAAAAATGCTAATTTTTTTAAAAAAAAACCTTAAGGTTAAACCCTAAGGGTTAAGCCCTAAGGGTTGTAGAAATTGTCATTTATGCCATTAAATTGGTAACAAAAATGACTAAAATGCATTTTTTTTTTTCAATTCCTTGTTAGGTTAGAGTGTAGATCTTACCAAAATGTGAGTTGTTTACCAACTCTAAAATATCCGATGTGCCTTATATCAAATATATCAGCCATTATTTGCCACCTAGCAACACAAGATCAATGGATATAAAGATTTGAGAGAAAATGACTTACTTTAGTTTCAAAAAGCCAATAACTCTCTCTCTCTCTAACCTTCGAATTTTGAGAGTGAAAGGGAGTGATAATATAAGCAAAAATCATATCTCAACTCTCAAGGATCATAATCAAAAGTCAGATTCAAAGATCAAAGCCTTAAAAAGGTATAAACCCTAAATGTGAAATCTATGTGATCCATATTATTTGTTGTTGTTTATTGTTTTAAGTTGTGTTTAAGGGTGTTATTTAGTGATCTGGGTTGTTACATCCTAGATCCATAACATCTAGAGGCACAAAAATCAAGTTTTCAAAACTGATCTATGAACCCTAATTTGTGTTTTGACAGCCTAATGTCAGGGCTCATAGATCTCTCTTGTTCGGTTTGTTATATTTATGAACGCAATCAAATTGCACAAAATAAGGAGAAGTATGGAAAATTAGAATTTTAAAAATTTACAAACCATATACTCGGATCATACTTTATGCACAATCATTAATTAAATGAAAAGATAAAGAACAAGAATCATACCCTTGAAGATTCGAGCTTTCTCAGGTACAAGTTCACCTCCAAATCCTTTCGCGTTCAACTTGAATCCATCGGGTTTGGTTCCTTCCTTTGATCAATGTTAGCCACCAAAATGTTTGGCCTCTCGAAGTGATCCACCAAGGAAGAAGAAATATTCAAGAAGAAGGGTGGTTGGCTAAACCCTAGTTTTCTATCTCTATAGAAAAAGGTATACTCTCCAATAATTAGAATCACGTATGTTGTGAAAGCGTCAACTACTCTCACCCATAATATAACTCATCTTATTTATAGACATGGGCAACCCTCCTTACCAATTAAGGATTTGGGTTTTATTTTAATTAATTAAACTCCTTTAATTAATTATACTCCCAATCTTATTATGAATAATTAATTAAAATCTTTTAATTAATTAGCCTCCTAATCTTATTATGAATAAATGATCAGAGTACTTTTATTAATTAATTCCCAAATTCCTTTAGGAATTAAATAATAATAATAGTAATAATAATAATAAGACTCCTCTTTTTAATTTATATTTAATATTTCTAAAATATTAAATAATAAATATTAGGCTATTTAATTTATTCTATTACCATCGATTAAATTAAATATACTTAACTTATTATTATGATTATGCTATTAACTTCTTAAATAATTATTCTTCCTTTTATGGTGTGACCCTTTTAGTTCTCCATATTAAACCGGTTGTGAATAAATCAATTAGAAGAATTCTAATCTTATTTAAATAAATAAATTAAACTATTAATTTATTTAAATAAATAATATTTATTCTACAATAAGGATAAGCCTCCCTAGCGATTAACGACTTTCCAGATAATATAAATTTTAACATTAATCATAAAAGAAACTTTGAGTAAATAGTTACCGTACAATTCAATCCTTCCACCATACAATCTCCCAATTAAATATAAGACATGAAATTATTGTCAAGTCTTATTTTTCTTAATTATATGTATTTCGACTCTTAAATGCACAACTCCAAATAATGCAAATTAGAAACTCCTTTCTAATTTCATTCTGCCTTGGCCGAGGACTACTGAGATGTCATTTATCGAATCACATAGGACATTTCTCTTCTTTTACTATAAGCGGTAGATTCTTTATTGATCATACATTATCTCATGTATGCCTTATTATACCCAAGCATACCCTTTGATATACCTTAAGGGTCTTAAGGATTAAGTCAAAGTATAATTCATCATACACAAGATACTATGATGATCTCAAGTCCAAGGATCACTTGTACTACTATCACTACAACAATTCCTATTGTCAGTTAAGTAAAACTCCATTAGGTATTCCTTCACGAGCCATATTCAGTGAACTTATTCTTCAATAAGCACCTACATACTTGCTTTAGTGTCTCCACACAAATGATCATGAGATCAATCATCCTCATCCAATGAGCAAGCAACATATGTACCAATCTATCCGGATTCATTAATCCCCAATTTAGTAATCCAACGATTGGGAACTATTTTAGTTCTATGCTTTCTAAGAATTTTGATCTCATTAGAACGATCATCATCATTATTCTAAAAGCATTGCTTAAAACTATGAGTTTATCACATATTATAAAGCAGTATCATGTAGATAACTAAAAGCCTTTAATAAATTAATATTTTTTATTAATAAATGAATAAGATTGTTACAAAGTATATGTTTTATCATTAAACATGATTGGTTTGTGTGCATACTACTTTCATCTCTGTGTTAATGATTAGGTGTGTTTAAGGTTATAGATCTGTTCTCTGTCATGAGAAGAGTATACTGGATGTGGAATCACCTCCATACCATGTCTAGATCTCAAGATATAGCTAGTCAAAGTCAGTTGATCGATCACGAAAAACTGTTTCTGGGTAACCTATATTTTCTAGAAAACTCTGACAACGTTTTTGCAGGGCTCTGATCTTGCTATTGTTATATAGTTATGCCATGTTATTATTATGGTTGTGTAGACTAACATGAGTACTATTGATCCACACCTTTAGAATCCATAGATCATACACAGAATCAAAGAAAATGGTGGTCAAAGTAGGGTTGACGAAACTGCCAGATGAAGATTCTGGGTAACCAAGAAATCTTCAAAGGCAGATTCCTGACCACTACTTTAACCAGCTTAGATCTTTTATATGCGGTGTTGTTAGGTTGATGTAATGTTATAGAAATTTACCCTGACATGTATTCTTCAAGATTTGACAATTAGAACACATTGAGTAAGTCTGGAGTGCAAGTTATAAAGATCTAAAGTAGTACACTCGAGCTGTTCTTCATTTTTGGAAAACCCAGAAATGAAGAACAGCCTCTAACAGCCACTTTAATGGCTTAGATCTCTAATATGTTATTGAATGGCCATGAACTTGATTGTAGTTGTATTATTACACATATATTACAACCCTAACACAATTACCAGCCCATAAAATAACAAGAACTAAGATCAAATGATGGTCAAACTTAGCACCCAATTAACTGACATGAATTTTTGGGCATAATCAAGAACACCCAAGAACACCTATAGCGATGGTTTTGTCGCTATAGGCACCCTTAAGCGAAAGTTATAATAAAAATTAATTATTTTATTTAATAAATAGAGAAAATAGTTTTTAATTATTAAAAATTCATAATAAATTTCTAAAAATTATTTTAAAGCCTAAAAATGGGTTTCTAATAATTTTGGATATATTTCATTAATATTTAATATTTTTGGAATATTAATGGTAATTAATTTATTTAATTATAATGTTATATAAATTACTTAAAAATAATTTTAATATTTGAAAAATCATTTAAAATTATTTTATGGTATAAGAAAATATTTTAAGTTATTTTTAATAACTTTTAATATTATGTGATAAATTTCATTAATTAATTAATATTAATGATAATTAATTTATTTAATAAATGTATTAAATAAATTATGGAAAAAATAGAATTAATAATTTAAAAATCATATAAAAATAATTTAAGTGTTATAAAAATATTTGAAGTTATAAAATATAAAATTTGATATTTTGTCATGAAAAATCATAAAAATATGATTTTAAAGTATTAACAAAAATACTTTGAGATATTATAAATATTTTATTATATTATGTTAAGAATTTAATTAATATTTAATATTAAATAAATATTAATTATAATGGAATATAGTGGTATTTAAAATATATAAATACGATATTAATGATTGAAAAATCATGATAAATGGTAATAATTATCTGAAATTTATTACGAGCTTATGAAAAATATTTTGACTGTTAATAAATTATCTAAGATATTTGTGAATCAGTTTAGACTGAGTCTTAGTGGTGTTAGGCTCGAGAATTGTCCGACTAGACCGTCAGGATGTCAAAATTGTGTTGGATTCAACTCAGACTGAAATAGTTTAACTTGATACTGAGTCTTAAGTAATTTGTGGACTGATAGGATTATGTGTTTGGTTATTATATATATATAACAATATTATACTATGATGATATTATTCTAATATTTGGAGATCGGTATTATTTATATTAGGTATTCAGACAAAGCTAAATAGAATGCGTAGCAGTAATCAACCGAACATGCAAGTTCCCTTACTCAATCATTGTGCAAGTTTTCTCTAACTCGACCTCGAGATGTTTCATTCAAAAATATTTATGGTTAATCATTACTGATTACCATGTCTATGAATTATTTAATCGTACTCTATGCATATTGCATGTGTTCATCAGGTATGAAAGGCTGATCACCTTCATTACCATTCTGTCCAGATATAGTTGTTCATGTTCAATGTTCGTCCAACTATGAAAATTTGTTCATGCTAGTTCATAATTATATTATAGAATTTTAGCCAGCTTATTGTTCAATTCTTTCCATCATGATATATCCTTAATTTATTGAACTTACACTTGCTGGGCAAAATTGTTGCTCACCCTTGCTATATCATGATAAACATTGCAGATTAGAACGAATACGTCGGATATAAGAAAAGTCAAGGACAGACCCAACATTGGTTGACAGAATAGATGAAGTTTGTAGCAGTAATGTATGATAATAACAATGTATGTTAGATAGGATATTGATTCACGTATTATGTGAAGGTTCTCGACCTTGGGATTAGTGTATAATGTTTAATGTATAAATAATTCATGTTTATATCTTCCGCGATAGTTATAGAAATAGTATACCAGATCCTTGGTGATTAGGACCGAGATTTGGGGCTATTACATAGGTTACGTTTGGCTTTTTCCTAATTCCACGTTATTTTAATATTCATTTAATATAAGGTATGAGTGACACACTATAAATAATTATTTAACCACCTTAAATAATTATAATCATGACATCCTTATTTAGAATAATCATTTTCTTTAAAATAATTAGTATGTACAATACCAACTATTATGCTCTAATTCTTTAATTCCTTTTCTTCCATAAATTGTCCCAACACATTTTCAGTTAGCCCTAACTTAAATATTAACTTAATGTATAATCTCTAACCAATATTTATTTATAATTATATTGGTTCTCTTCTTTTATTAATCACTTATCTTTAAAATATTAACCCTTTTATATATTAAAATACTATGTAATATATCTAAAATATCAAATTAACATACTCATTTCATTTTCTTATGTAAAACACATATATTAATTCATCATCTTATGTAAGTGAATTAACTCTTTTTCATTTACTATCACGCCGCTACTACACAAGGCTTTATAATATTCCATAATATAACTTAATTAACCAATATTTATTCTGAGTTAATTAATTAACTCTCATTCAAATCATGTTTTGCTATCTTAATCCATTCATGGACAACTTTATCACCAATTATAACTTTTATTACACATATGAACCCTTAATATACATGTCTTAAAATCCAAATTTCACAAGCTTACACAAAACCATCTGCAGATCGGCGCAGCTGCGCTGGTCATAAGCTTGGAAGTGGCGCAGCTGCGCCACCTTAAGTTCAGACGCAACCAAGTTCTGCTTTAGAAGAAATAGAATCTAGATTCCTAAATACTTTACACATACTTCTTAAGTGTTAACCCATCTAAAATCAATCTCTTCTTTGATTTCACGTCATCAATTACTACTTTCTTTAACAATTTAAAGATCATACTTCAAGTTTTAAAACTATATTTTTCCTTAATAGTTTAACCAACTATAAAATCTCATTTATGGGTTTCTTTCCACCAATAACAAAAATTCAAAATATATAACACCTATATATATTCTTATTCAAACTCGACACATCTCACAATAAGAATTTTATTTATTAAATTCTTATTTTAATAATTTCTGAAAATTTGGGTTATCACAGATGTAACAATTCAAAATTTTAATATATAATTTAAAATATTTATTAAGTTAAATAAATATTTTAGTTGATTTGTTTATAGTTAAATATTTATTTATTTATTTATTTATTAGTTAAATAAATAATTCATTAATTGTGGTGGTGGACTAATTTAAGTTAGTGTAGTTTATTAATTAAATTGATGTTTGGTAATTTTGTGATTTGGAATTTTAATTTAATGAGTTGATTAAATTAAATGAATTGTTAATTTATCATCATATTACATAATAGTAATATTCTAATTTAATTTACTAATTAAATTAGAGAGTTATTAATTTGATAGATAAAACTATAATAAATATTAAAATTATAATTATTTGATGTTTGAAGCAATTTGATTTATGTGGCTATATGACTTAATAAGTTGATGTTAACTTTAATTAAATTTGAATATTAGAATTTAATTAGATAAAGTGTGGCCTTAAACAATATACTAAGTGATTTATTAAAATAAATTAAAAGAGGTTTAATGTAGTTTTACTAAACAAGACTTAATGCTCTTAAGTCTTTATTTTAATTCTGTTTTGCCAAACAAGCCTTAGTGGCTTTTGAATTTAAAAAAATATATATAACTGACAAAGGAATTAAACAGATATATTATGTTTGTCAGTTTTTTTATTACGTATTATATGTATCAGTTATATGGGTGTAAGTTATGTATTTTATTTCTAAGCCTAAGAGTTAGAGATAGCAGAGAAAAAAAAGCGGGAGAACTCTAGAGAAATTTAAGAGAGAACAGAGTTTTGAGAGGGAACTTGGAGAGAAATTGAGAGGTTGTGAGGTTGAAGAAGAGAATTGGAGAATTAAAAAGGTGTATGATGCCACCAAAATAGGTCCACAAAACACATTCTGAGTCGCCAAATACATGGTACAGAATCCAAATACAACCTTCATTAATACAACTGTCATTCAAAATACGACAACACATAACCAGTGAGTTTTAATATAAATAGTATCTCGTAGACAATATCCACACTCAAATAAAGTTCTCATTATAATTATTGTCATACTATTTTACAACATAGTAAAGACTACTATAATAACCATCTTGGACCATTACTCCACTCCTCGACTAATCTCAGCTACATTCTCGCCTCCTAAGAAGAATAATGGAACCAAAAGGAAAAAGGGTGAGCTCAAATAGCCCAGTAAAGAATATTATGACTAAGATAATATATAACAAATTATCCTTAGTCCTCAACAAGGAAAAATCTGATAGAATACAATAGACAATAAGTTTTAGATCAACAACTGCAGTGGAAATAATAATCCATTAAAAGAGTCAAGTAGAGTGTGATGTCTACTATCTTCTATAATTTAAAAGTCCATCATCAATATTTTATCCTTGTAACATCAATCAATAATTATTTCTAATCAATGAGTTATCTATGCACTACAGGCCAAAGATAATCATTTGTATCACCAGTGGTCATGATAATGCCAAACACCTGTCCATCTATTCACTATAGACCAAAGATGACTTTCACCATAAACCTTTATCTGTAACATCAAAGGTCATGAATATACCAATACACAATTCATGGTCATAATCATACCAATCAACAATCCATCTTTGCACTACGGCCCAAAGATGACTTTCAACACAATATAAGCATGAGGATGATGACAATGATATAAAGAATCAATCAAGTGAGATCCAGGATAAATATTAGATATTTTTAATTCAATTTATCCAGAGTTCAAGAATATCCACATTGTCAACATGATCATCAATTATGGAGTAAAATTTAAGAATGATATTCATATATCAAAAATAATTTGGACAGAAAAGAAATCAATTTTATCATGAATAGTATCCTGTGAATAGTACCCTTAATGAATAGTACTCAAATGAAAAGTACCCTAAATTAATAGTATTTCGATTGAATAGTATTCCAAATGAATAATATTTCAAATGAATAGTAACCTGACATAAATAGTATCTCACCATGAAAATATTATAATTTCAATAAGAAAGTTCAGAACAATAGTGAAATGATAATAGATGAAACACAAACTATTAAAAATATTCCACTAATTTCAAGGGTTTTCACCATTTAATAATAAGGTTATGGAAACAAACAATTAATTTGTACCATAAATGGAGAAATATGAAAGAAGATGATATCCCTTGATGAGTACAAAAGAAGTGACATCTCATACGTGTTAGATTTGTAATATTCATGAACGCAATCAAATTGCAAAAAATTAGCGGAAGCGTGAAAAATCAGAGTTTTAAAAATTTTACAAACCATAAACCCGGATCACCCTTTATGCACAATTATTAATTTAACGAAAAGATAAGAACAAGAACCATACCCTTGAAGATCGAGCTTCCTCAGGTACAAGTTCACCTCCAAATCCTTTCGCGTTCAACTTGAATCCACCGGGTTTGGTTCCTTCCTTTGATCAACGTTAGCCACCTAAGTGTTTGGCCTCTAGAGGTGATCCACCAAGGAAGAAGAAGAATTCAAGAAGATGGGTATTTGGCTCAAACCCTAGTTTTCTATCTCTATAGAAAAAGGGGCGTACTCTCCAACAATTGGAATAACGTATTCTAATAATACGTCAACTAACTCTTACCCATAATAAGACTCCTCTTATTTATAAATGTGGGCAACCCTCCTTAACAATTAAGGAATTGGGTTTTATTTAATTAATTAAATTCTTTTAATTAATTAAGCTCCCTAATCTTATTAGGGATAATTAATTAAACTCTTTTAATTAATTTGCCTCCTAATCCTATTAGGATATTTGAGAGTACTTATATTAATTAATTCCTAAACTCTTTTAGAAATTAAAATAATAATAATTGTAATAATATTAATAAGACTCCTCTTATTAATTTATATTTAATATTTCTAAAATATTAAATAATAAATATTAAGCTATTTAATTTATTCTATCACCATAGATTAAATTAAATATACTTAACATATTATTACGATTATGTCATTAACTTCTTAAATAATTATTCTTCCTTTTATGGTGTGACCCTTTAGGTTCTCCAAATTAAACCGGTTGTGAATAAATCAATTAGAACAATTCTAATCTTATTTAAATAAATAAATTAA
Organism: Panax japonicus; assembly: GCA_020205505.1. Classification (NCBI taxonomy): domain Eukaryota; kingdom Viridiplantae; phylum Streptophyta; class Magnoliopsida; order Apiales; family Araliaceae; genus Panax; species Panax japonicus. Next base: position 31,104,590 of record CM035114.1, read on the forward strand.
ACTAATAATTTATTTAAATAAATAATATTTATTCTACAATAGGGATAAGCCTCCCTAGCGATCAACGACTTTCCAGATAATATAGATTTCAACATTAATCATAAAAGAACCTTTGAGTAAATAGTTACCGTACAATTCAATCCTTCCACCATACAATGTCCCAATTAAATATAAGACATGAAATTTCTGTCAAGTCTTATTTTATTTAATTATATGTATTTCGACTCTTAAATGCACAACTCCAAATAATGCAAATTAGAAACTCCTTTCTAATTTCATTCTGCCTTGGCCAAGGACTACTGAGTTGTCATTTATCGAATCACATAGGACATTTCTCTTCTTTTACTAGAAGAGGTAGATTCTTTATTGATCATACATTATCTCCATGTACAACTTATTATACCCAAGCATACTCTTTGATATACCCTAAGGGTCTTAAGGAATAAGTCAAAGTATAACTCGTCATACACAAGATACTATGATGATCTCAAGTCCAAGGATCACTTGTACTACTATCATTACAGGAATTCCTATTGACATGCAAGTAAAACTCCATTAGGTATTCCTTAGCGAGTCACGTTCAGTGAACTTATTCTCTAATAAGCACCTACATACTTGCTTTAGTGTCTCTACACAAATGATTATGAGATCAATCATCCTCATCCAATGAGCAAGCAACGTATGTACCAATCTATCCGGATTCACTAATCCCCAATTTAGTAATCCAATGATTGGGAACTATTTTAGTTTTAAGCTTTCTAAGAATTTAGATCTCATTAGAATGATCATCATCATTATTCTAAAAGCATTGCTCAAAACTATGGGTTTATCACATATTATAAAACAGCATCATGTAGATAATTAAAAGCCTTTAATAAATTAATACTTTTTATTAATAAATGAATGAGATTGTTTACAAAGTATATGCTTTATCATCAAACATGATTGGCTTGTGTGCATACTACTTTCAATCTCCCACTTGCACTAAAGCCAATCGCCATGGTATCTCATACCCTTCTTCTCTAAGTGACGATTATCTTGCTGTTGGATAAGCTTTAGTTAATGGGTATGTAATATTGTTCTTGAGAGTTCACTATCTCTATAGTGATTTCCCATCTTTCAATGATTCTTATAATCAAATGAAAGTGCCACAACACATGTTTAGATCTAAGATGAGACTTAGGAACTATTCCTAGTTCTGTAATGAACTTTTCATCCAAACAATCAACTTGTAGCTTCATTTATAGCTATATACTTTGTCTTTATCACTAAACCAACAAATTTTTGTTGTTTGGAACCTTTCCAATTCATTGCACCACCGTTCAAGGTAACCCTTTACCTTAAAGTGGATTTTCTGTCGTCTTGGTCTGTCTGAAAAACTTAAGTCTGTTAAGCCCTCTAGTTTTAATTCAGACCCGCCATGAATTATATCACATCCTTAGTGCTGGTTAAGTACTTTAAGATGTTTTTCACTGTCTCACAGTGAACTTCTCCAGAATATGACTGATCAACATCAGGTCGCGTATATTTCATTGCATACATGATTGTCACTCATGTGATCTCTCTTTTAGGAGTCTGTGGGGACTATTAAGAGAGATACACTCCATGGCTCATCAACATGAGACATCTTTTGGAGTTTGCCATGCTAAACGACTTTAGCATCAAATGAATATACGTTTCTTGGGTTAAGCCGAGCATCCTTTTAAATCTATCTATATAGATTTGCATCCCCAATTAAGATACTCTTCCCAAATCATTCATAGAGGAATGTTTAGACAACTTTATCTTTACTGATTGTAGCATTGGTATGTTATTCCTCATCCATAGTATATCAACATATAATACTAGAAATTTCACGACGCTCCCACTGACCCTTTTGTACACACTAGGTTCATTCTTATTTTTGATAAAATCAAACTCTTTTGATTATTTCATCAAAATGAATGTTCCATTTTTGAGAGTGTCTACAACTCTTACCTCATCGTATGTAACTGGATCATCATCTTCTATGATACGTACCTCATCATCATCATCCATGATGAATCCATACCTCCTAGGTATCTTCGGTACTATTCCAGATTTACGATTCGGTTGTGGTACAATAGGTCTATCTACAAGTTCCTCTTATTTGACTTATAGTGTTTTGTGGTTCTTGAACTCTTCAAGATCTATTATCCTCCCACTAGCCCCTTCAATGATAAACACCTTTATCTTAGAAGGCAGTATGTTTCACAACAATCACCTTTTGCTAAGTAGGATTATAGAACATATGCCCTAAGCTTACTTTAGGATGTCCCACAAATCTGTACTTGTCAAATCGTGTCCCAAACTTATCCTTTGAAACTGTTTCATATAAGTTGGACAACCCTTTATCTTAACATACTTAAGATTAGGAATCCTCCCTAGTCCATAACTTTTATGGAGTCTTGGGGCCGGATTTTGAGGTTACCTTTTCCGTAGATATGCAGCCATTTCTAGGACATGATCCTAGAAGGATACTGGAATGTCGGTAAAATCATTATGGACCGCACCATGTCCAACAAGGTACGATTTTTCCATTCAGATACATCAATCAATTATTGCGTATCAGGATGTGTCCATTATGAGAAAACCATTTGAGATGATCTAGAAACTTATTGCACAAGTGTTTATTCCTTGATCTAATCAAAGAATCTTAATACTTTGACAATTTGTTTCATTTCTGAATTCTTTGAACCTTTCAAATAATTCACACTTGTATTTCAACAAATACATACATTCAACTCTTTGAATGATCATCTCCTTTTCTTATACTAGTTTGTTCAATTTGCAAAATATATTTTTCACGTAAGTCAAGTATACAAAATCCATTAAGTAATATTCCAGTTCTATACAAAACATTATTATTATAAATAGAACAACAATTGTTCCTAATTATAATACCAAAGATTTCATTGTCCAACAATAAAATGGAAATAATGTTTCCAACGAGAACTGGAATACAATAACAACTTATTAACTTATTGACTTAATAGACTTGCCCGTAGGCATTGCTAAACTATAAGTTCCTAAGGCTAATGCAGCAACCTTTGCTTCATTTCTCACACATAGGTTTACTTATATTTGTTTAGCTTTCTACTTCTACTTGGTCCCTTCATAAATCTATATTTATGATAACCAAAGTCGGTATCCAATACCCAAGTAGAACCTTGACTTAAAGAAAAATTTATTTTAAATCATGAACAAATTTGTATTTGTAACCGAAACTTCACTAAGCTTCTTTGGTTAGCCTCTGCAAGATACTTCTCGCAGTTTCTTTCCAGTGTCCATGCTTATTGCAGTGGAAGCAAACTCCTTTGCTATCCGTATCAGTTTTGTTCTTATTATCCTTTATTTTTGCCCTTTCTATTTACCTTCTTAGAATCGTTCTTCTTTTCAGAAGATCTTTTGGCCCCTACCAGTAAGACTTGGTCTTTCTTGGTTGGAAAGTGACTCTCAACATTTTTCAACATGTTAAGCAAATCAGCGAGGCTGATATCTAGCTCGTTCATATGAAAAATTCACAACAATTGTGAAAGGAGTCCGGAAGTGAGTGCAAGATCAAATCTTGGCTCAACTCTCCATCCATGACAAAACCAATTGTCCTAATTGATCAATCAAATTGATTATGTTAAGGACTTTTATCTGTACCGTAGTGTCATCGGTCATTCTAGATCGGAAGAGCTTCTTAGATATCTGATATCTACCAGTCCTACTTTCCTCACCATCAACTACTTGATGTGCAGGAATATAATAGGAGAGCATCCATAGTTTCATGCTGACGCTGAAGCTCGTTACTCATGGATGTGAGCATGATGCATTGAGCCAACTATGCATCATCTAGCCACTTTCTAAAAGTAGCAATATCTTCCTCAGAGGCATTGTCTGCAACCATTGCAGGGATAGGCGTATTAAGGACATAAGATAGCTTTTCAGCCGTGAGAACTATTCTCAATTCCTTAACCAATCCGTTTAATTCGGTCCGGTTAATTTAGCATCTAATATGCTACGCAGTGATAGTAATTTAGACATTGTAAAATTCTGTAAATGAATTTGTAATTAACAACATTTTAACATACATTCTTCTATTAATTACCAAAATAAATTAGGTCTTGTTTTAAATTGGTATCTCCCACTATTTTCTTCAAACTATATTACCCTCAATATATATAGTTCAGCAAAATCTAATTAAAGATTCGCTAGTGAGAATAAGGATCCCATTTCAAATGTATATATCCTTGTGTGTGCACAACAAACTATATATAAATAAATAGGTAGACAACTCTTGTCAATTACATCAACTATGTAACTCCTTGTAATTTGCCTCTTAAATCATAATGGTCAAGTGTGTGCACATCCGAACTAAAACGATTTAAGTTAAGTCAGACCCAACATTTCCATATAAGTGAAGAGAAAACTACAGCCCTTGTGTGTACACAACAAAGCAGTAATGTTCAATTCCTTATAAACATCATATGTAATAAAAACAACATCTTAAATATTTAATACTTGCCTTGTGTGTGCACAACAAACTCATATTAAATATTCAATACTCTATTGTTTCTATCATGCTAGAAGGCGACGTTCGATATTCCAAATATCTTTGAACGTTACAACTTAATATAAAATTTGAGGGGTTTGTTATTAATTTGTCTCGTCTTGTTTAGCGTGCATGCACATATATATATAAAATACGCGTCATTAATTAACATGCGAAGCATGTTTGCATAATATATAATATATATATATATAGTATAAGCATGCACATATAGAATACTATATTCTACCTGGATTGATTATGGACTTTTATTCTAGTTTGGTTCACTAGAGCCACCAAGTGAACCAAAAGGTCAAACCCTAGGGGTGCAAGAATTAATATTTAAATATAACTATTACATTTAAACCCGGGCTCCATTACAAACGGGTCTTCAAGCGCTCCTTGCCCCTTGATCTCCAATTTTTTAAAATTAATTCTAACTATTCCTATTATAAAACTATTTTAAAATAAATAGAAACCTTGATCAGCAGTCAAGGAGAAGTACATAGGAGGGAGATAGAATTTACATTAAAAAAAATTAGAGAAGACGAGGTACGCAGACCCCATTTAATAAAACTCATACATTCAAGCATCCAACTAAAATAAAATCCAATCGCATTGGTCAATAGTCCATAATCAATCCCATTTATTATCATACACATCTCCATATGTATCAATAAATAACATTCATCTAATGAATAATTAACATTTAATATATATATTGATATCATTTAATGGGCAAATTTAGTTAGTATAAAATCTAATTTTGAATCAAAATAAACTCCTTTATTTTAATCCAAATTTAAATCAAAATAAAACTATTTTATTTTAATTTATCCAATTTTGAATAAAATAAATTATTTCATTTTAATCAAAATCTTTAATCAAAATAAACTCCTTTATTTTAATTAATTATGGAATCCAATTCCAAGTAAAAAAAAATAACTCCTTTATCAAAGGAAACACGGATTATTTTCCTATTCACAAATAAACTCCTTTATTTTGAATAATATGAAATCTTATTTCATATCTAAATAAACTTCTTTATTTAAGGAAATTAGGATTCTCTTTCCTATTCATAAATAAACTCTTTTATTTTGAATAATATGAAATCTTATTTCATATCTAAATAAACTCATTTATTTAAGGAAATTAGGAATCCAATTTCAACTCTAATTAGTTATCATGGAATCCAATTACAACTCTAATTAGTTAGCATGAAATTTAATTTTAAAATTAAAATAAACTTTTTTTATTTTAAAATTAAAATAAACTTTTTATTTTAAAATTAAAATAAATATTTTATTTTAATTATAAAATTATTAAGAATATTATATATATATAATAATAAAAAAAACGTTATTATATATATATAATAAAACCATTATTATATATTATATATATATATAATCCGTAATATAACCTTCATGCCTTTCCAGGAGATTTACAAGGTTATTCAAATAATATATATATATATATATAATCCTGGACCATAAAATAATAAAAAAAAAAAACGTGAATCCTTGATTTCCGTGCATAGCAATTCAAATCAAAAACACTCTGCCACGGTTTTGACAAATTTTCGGAAAAGAAAAAAAAAATCGGTATTCGCGATTTTCAACAGTTTTCCGGAAATTTATTAAGCTATTCTTTTTTTTTAAATAAATTTTATATAACAAAATTATGCCCAATTAAATTGTTCTTAACACATATCAAATTAAAATAATTAATAATTTACATAAAGGTTTGGCTCTGATACCACTGTTAGATTTGTAATATTCATGAACGCAATCAAATTGCAAAAAATTAGCGGAAGCGTGAAAAATCAGAGTTTTAAAAATTTTACAAACCATAAACCCGGATCACCCTTTATGCACAATTATTAATTTAACGAAAATATAAGAACAAGAACCATACCCTTGAAGATCGAGCTTCCTCAGGTACAAGTTCACCTCCAAATCCTTTCGCGTTCAACTTGAATCCACCGGGTTTGGTTCCTTCCTTTGATCAACGTTAGCCACCCAAGTGTTTGGCCTCTAGAGGTGATCCACCAAGGAAGAAGAAGAATTCAAGAAGATGGGTATTTGGCTCAAACCCTAGTTTTCTATCTCTATAGAAAAAGGGGCGTACTCTCCAACAATTGGAATAACGTATTCTAATAATACGTCAACTAACTCTTACCCATAATAAGACTCCTCTTATTTATAAATGTGGGCAACCCTCCTTAACAATTAAGGAATTGGGTTTTATTTAATTAATTAAATTCTTTTAATTAATTAAGCTCCCTAATCTTATTAGGGATAATTAATTAAACTCTTTTAATTAATTTGCCTCCTAATCCTATTAGGATATTTGAGAGTACTTATATTAAATTACTCCCTCCGTCCCAAATTAACTGCTTAATTTTGACTTTTTTAAGTCAAATTGACTATTTTTAGAATTAATAATTAAGCATATATAAATATATTTCTAAAATTATAAAAATTAGGATTAGTAATAAATTGTATATACTTTCTTTTGGTTATAATCTCTTCACCTATATTTTAGCAAAAATAGTAAAAAGATTAGTTTTAAAAATGGTCAATTTGACTTTAAAAAATCAAAACTGAGCAGTTAATTTGGGACGGAGGAAGTAATTCCTAAACTCTTTTAGAAATTAAAATAATAATAATTGTAATAATATTAATAAGACTCCTCTTATTAATTTATATTTAATATTTCTAAAATATTAAATAATAAATATTAAGCTATTTAATTTATTCTATCACCATAGATTAAATTAAATATACTTAACATATTATTACAATTATGTCATTAACTTCTTAAATAATTATTCTTCCTTTTATGGTGTGACCCTTTAGGTTCTCCAAATTAAACCGGTTGTGAATAAATCAATTAGAACAATTCTAATCTTATTTAAATAAATAAATTAAACTAATAATTTATTTAAATAAATAATATTTATTCTACAATAGGGATAAGCCTCCCTAGCGATCAACGACTTTCCAGATAATATAGATTTCAACATTAATCATAAAAGAACCTTTGAGTAAATAGTTACCGTACAATTCAATCCTTCCACCATACAATGACCCAATTAAATATAAGACATGAAATTTCTGTCAAGTCTTATTTTATTTAATTATATGTATTTCGACTCTTAAATGCACAACTCCAAATAATGCAAATTAGAAACTCCTTTCTAATTTCATTCTGCCTTGGCCAAGGACTATTGAGTTGTCATTTATCGAATCACATAGGACATTTCTCTTCTTTTACTAGAAGAGGTAGATTCTTTATTGATCATACATTATCTCCATGTACAACTTATTATACCCAAGCATACTCTTTGATATACCCTAAGGGTCTTAAGGAATAAGTCAAAGTATAACTCGTCATACACAAGATACTATGATGATCTCAAGTCCAAGGATCACTTGTACTACTATCACTACAGGAATTCCTATTGACATGCAAGTAAAACTCCATTAGGTATTCCTTAGCGAGTCACGTTCAGTGAACTTATTCTCTAATAAGCACCTACATACTTGCTTTAGTGTCTCCACACAAATGATTATGAGATCAATCATCCTCATCCAATGAGCAAGCAACGTATGTACCAATCTATCCGGATTCACTAATCCCCAATTTAGTAATCCAATGATTGGGAACTATTTTAGTTTTAAGCTTTCTAAGAATTTAGATCTCATTAGAATGATCATCATCATTATTCTAAAAGCATTGCTCAAAACTATGGGTTTATCACATATTATAAAACAGCATCATGTAGATAATTAAAAGCCTTTAATAAATTAATACTTTTTATTAATAAATGAATGAGATTGTTTACAAAGTATATGCTTTATCATCAAACATGATTGGCTTGTGTGCATACTACTTTCAATACGAGTATAAAAGAATATACGATACTGCAAATGGATTTTCATCCGTCATGCGGTAATTCGCGTAGACATATCATTTCCATAATTTAATAAAGAATGAATACAAAGAGTTATTCACTATGCATGCGATAATTCGCGTAGACAAGTTACTCTCACAGATTAATAAAGAATGAATACGAAGGGTTATTCACTATACATGCGGTAATTCACGTAGACAGGTTACTCCCGCAGATTAATAAAGAATGAATATGAAGGGTCATTCATCATGCATGCGGTAATCCGCGTAGACAGGTTACTCCCACAGATTAATAAGAAATAGAATGACAATCCTTATGAATATAAAGAAAATAACATCATTTACGAATATGAAAGAAATAATACCCCTTACCTTAGTAGGAGATTGGATACTGTAATAATGAAGTAGCAGAATACTCTTCTTCTTTCTCTCTATAGTTTCTCTCTCTATAGTTTTAGTGAATTCATAAGAAATAATGAAGAAATGAGCTTCTATTTATAGGAGAATAGACTAAATAGTAACTGATTCACGAACGGTCCAAATTGATTTACTATTAAAACGGACGATCAATATTGATTTACTATTAAAACTTCAACTGACGGTCCATACTGATTTACTATTATAACTTCAATCAGCGGTCCATATTGATTTACTATTATAACTTCAACCAACGGTTCATATTGATTTATTTTTATAACTTCAACTGACGGTCTAAAAAATTAGCACATCTCCCCACGGAATAATAAGCTAAACATACAACAAACTTCTCATGACAGATCCCTATATTTCTATCAAAAATTGAATAAATATTTACCATAAATCATTTATCTTCAATCAACACATTTTTAATCTTTCAAAAATTATTCACCATTTAATATTATAACTCACAATATTGACAACCAGATCGTTCCTAGGAAAGAGGGGGCTTTCCGATAGGGATTTTTTCTTACTTGCCCGCAATTAAATACCAAACCCTTTTCATCAATAGAAATTTCTAGACATTGTCAATAATGAAATAATAATATGAATAGCTGTGTCATCTCAATTATTGATTTAATAATATAAAATATTGTGCAGAAGATACTGTGACAATAATTGAATCAATAATATAAGATAATATGCAGCAACTACTGTGACAATTATTGAATGAGACTGAGTGACTTCTTACGTAAGCATCAATAATCATAGATACTGTGCAATACCGTGTGCTATTGTGCAACAACGCGTATTATTATACTTTTATCGTCGGGTATTTCAACAGTTTAACGGTAAAAGTATTGCCATTATTTTATGAAAAGGTTATTTCTGTCACTTTCTATTTCCGACAATTATTAGATTATGTGGTCCACCAATGATTGCGCCATCATACGAATATTCTCCGACAAAAAGAATATTTCTCGACCAAACGAATATTTTATGACCACTTGCTTACTTTGCAAAATTTGTACATATCACCCATAACTATAACATTATATCAAATCAACACCTTACTATTCAAAATAATATTTAGAGAAAATTAAATCTTTATTCATAAAAGTTGGGGTCTTACAATGCGTCTGTGTCATCTGTACTAATAATCAAAGGTATAATATTTAGTTTAAAGTTATGGTTTTTGTTTTCTATAGATTCTCTGTAATTGAGTTTTTAGTTGATGATTTGTGATAATAGAAGTTGCTATTTAGATGATTATAATTTTTATATGTAGAATTAAATTAGGAATATGGGATTTAATTGAAGGAATAGTGTTCTTGAGTTTCACGACAAAATTAAATTGGTTTTCAAACTCTCTATAACGCAACTTTTGATGTATAAATTGATAGATTGTTTTTATATATAATTGTAATGTGATAACTAACATCTAGACACTGATTTTGTATATTAATTCATGAAATCACGTTCAAAAAGAAAAGAAAATAGTTTACAGTGAGCATATATATGAATATGGCTTGTTGGAGTCCAAAATTGATGTTTGATTCGTGAATTAAATTATAAATTAATTCTTGAATGTGTTAATTCACGAAGAAACCAAAAGAAAACAGTTTGAATGGACTGATTTGGTGTAGTAACAAATTTTCAGTGATTATTTTTGCTAAAGATATCTAAAAATGGAGTTTTTGCAAAAATGTGGAATTTAAATGATTTAATTCGATTGTTGTTGTTGTTTTGATGTTTTAATCGATGGATACATGTTGGTTAACGTTTATATGAAGTTGATGTGATTTGGGTGTGTTTAATTTGTTTCTTAAATGGTGAAATTCATCAGTTGGGTTTGAACAGAGCCAAAAAACAGTCTGTGTAGTTTCTGTCTACACACCAGCGCAGCTGCGCTGGTGTCAAAAGCAGAAACGGCGCAGCTGCGCTGTAGCGCAGCTGCGCATGTCCCAAGGCTTAGAGCAGAACATAGACAATGATGAGATGTAAATTTTTCAATCAATTAAACTTAGTTTAATCTAGTTTAAAGTTTATGACAATTTGTTATGCTTATATCAAAATATTATAATAGATTGTTCATGTGTAATTGATGATTTCAAGTTGTGAAAATTTATAAATTATACTTTAAGCTACTTTTGTAAAGTTTTATTTTGTTATTAATGAAGTTGAATTGTTATCTAAGAAAGAACTTTAAATTTGTTAAGTTTTATCAAATCAGAATTCAAGTTAGGATGACAAGTTATATAAAAATGGAAGTTGAATCTAGGAGATTAATATTATGTGGCTAAAGTTTTGTTACAATGTTAATGAAATATTTAGGGTGTTCGGGTAGCATGAGTTATAATTGTGTCGCTAACACACAAGGCAAGTCTTCTATCCCTACTCTTACATTACGCAAGTTTCTTGAATCTATTATTCAGTCGAGCAAGTTTCTGAACACTGATCTCTATTTGAGCTTATCCTACCTTGTTTATAATGATGCAAGTTTGTTAATCTATTTTGTTTATAAATCACGCAAGTTCTTGAATTCTATTGAGCAAAAATTCTTAATTATGTTTCCTTATTGGAAATTGTAACCTTAGCTTACCATTTTTGTTCAAGCAATGTTGATTATATCTTTTCAATGCTTTGAACTTTATTCTTAAAGCCTGACTTTGATGCAGTACAATATTCATTTATGGTTCATAACTATCTTGTATTACGTTGTTGTCGAACCTTTGCATTGTCATTACACTTTTGATTCAACTAATCCTTAGTTGATGTTCGTTGAACTCTAAATTATCCTTGAAACTTATCCAAACCAAACTTACTTTGGTGCGAACTTGTATGTTAAAACTGAGATGAACAACCCTATTATAGGAGATTATTTACGCAGAAACATTTAGATGTTTGTTCACAATACATGGTACGAAGGGCTGATCACCCTAACTACAGGAGTCCCTACAGTCTAATGCCTGTTAAGGTTTAAGTTGAAAAAAAAATACTTATAACCTTGGACATAGTTCATGGTCTTGTGACCCTCAGATGTTTTCCAGTATCAGTTCTTGATTATCGATATTAAGAAATGTTATTCAATTCAATTAAGTTTATTCATTGCCAGTTATTGTGTCCTTTCAAGTGAGCATTTGTTTTGCTCACTCTTGCATATATAACCATTGCAGCTAAAATTGAGAAGGTTGACGAGTCAACCACCAGTAAAGGAAAATGCAAGATGAACAAGTGTTAAAGACATGTTAATGTGATGAGAATTATGTTTTCAGACTTAATTTTAATTATGAGATGTAAATAATTATTTTTCCGCATTAAATGAATGTTTTAAGGTTAGATGACCTGGGATACATTGGTTTAAATTATGTAACCCTTTAATGGGAAGTTTATTGCTTAAATTTTATTAAATTTGGGTAATTAAAAAATGAATGTTTGAATAGTGAACCAAATCATGTAGGAATGAAGTACCCAGATTTGGAGGTGTCACAACAGAAATAATATGGATGTACTTATTCATTTTAAGATTAATAATTTATTATGGGATTAATGACAGGATGAGCTTTCAAAACTTTGCATGATTTTTAAATTTTATTGGGAATTATTGATGATGTGAATTTTTTTACTGCTTAGCAGATTCTATTATGTTGTTGCTTAAGATTGATTGTGCAAAGATTAGTTTTAGGGTTTTATTTGAGGGCAAGAAAAAGTTTAATTTTTGGGGTATTTGATGAGTATGTTTTATATCTATAATTTAGGTGCTTTTGACTTGATAATTTTGTGTGTTTTTGTGGATTTTTAGTTCGTTTTGATGCATTTTAGTGTTTTTGTGTAGTAATTTCACTTTAAGGGGAAATGATGTATAAAGCAACTAAAGATGGAAAATCAGTCAAAGATATAAAGAAAACACAACATTTGGTTGTTGACCTGCGACTAATGTAAACGTTTGACATGGCGTTAGCTCGGCGAAGTAACTTGGCAGGTACAATGAATAGGCTTAAGAAAGCAGTGGCGCGCGTTTGGGCTGACAGAGGCTCAGCGCGCAGCGCTAAGTTAGAGCTTCTAGCGTTGCCACCCTAGGTGGATAGAGGCTGTGTTGCGGCGCTGTATTAGACCGTTGCAACACTGGTTCAGCTAGTGCTGAGTATTTTGTGCGCGTGGAGTGTTTTTGACTTGCACTTACGGTTCAATAGGGATACTTGCTAAGTTGGGTGATTTACTTTCATTAGAAGACTTTCTATGTGGAGTTTGATACGGATTGTAAATCCTATGTTGTGGAGGATTTATAAATAGATGAAGGGGGTTGATACATAAGAGAGAGGATTATTCAATATACACTTTAGATTTTTAGCAATTAGTTTTAGGGTTTTTATTAGGTTTTGAAGGGAAGCACGCGAAGGTTCACATGATTCAAGGCAGAGTGTGAAGCTCAACTATAACAAAGTTTTCTTCTTTACTCTTTACTTATATTTTTGTAATCCGAGGATGCTTATCGGTTTAATTATGATTATGGTTTATTTTATTATTATCAGCTAATTCTTTTATTAAGATTTCAATAGAACCCAATGTGTAGTTTAAGTTGATTTACTCTTTTTTGGTTATATTATTTATGAATGGATTGTTTGTCATATTTTATGCTTAAATTGTCTAATCAACAATTATCTAATATAATCTTAGATGGAATTGGAAAAGGAAATCTAGGGTTGGATGTGAATATGATGACATATATGACATATGTTCAAGTTTATTCTCTTGATTGAATAACAAGATTTGTGTATAGGGGAATATACCTATATGTCATATGCAACCTTTGTTGAGGATTGATTCTTAATGAATGTATTCTTAATTATCTCACATAGGAATATAGTGATTTAATTGAAATAAATATTTTTATTAAACTATCAAAAACAGATTTAATGAATAATTATGAATTCTTGGTCGGCAATTCTGTGTAATTAATTAATTAAAGAGAGAGTAAAGAGATTTGAATGAACATTGGGGGAAATTTTAATTTTAGTCTTTTAATTTGGTGATATTATTTGTTAGTAATTTAGTTTAATTTCAATATTTGCACAGACTCAAATTCGTTAGTTTAAATAAATTTGAATTGGTACATGATTAGTAGTTGTATTAATAGTTATCTATATTCCACGTGTGATCGACATTTTACTTTCATTATACTCCCTCTATTCTTAAAAGATTGTCGTTTTAGAAGAAAAAATTTGTTCCAAAAAGTTTGTCGTTTACAACTTTCAAGCCTATATTACTCCTACCTTTTCTCATTGTCCCAAGAAATTTTATCCCTTGTATTAATAGTTTTCAATTTCCAATAAAGGGGTAGTGATGAATTTCAAACAAATTTTACTCGAAAAATAATGCTTTCTTAATCTATGCGTCAAAACCTTAAATGACAATCTTTTATGAACGGAAATAGTATTACTTATTGACCATTTTTAGTTGCGTGTGAATTTGTCAATATCATAAATTGACCCAATAAGGATTGAGTATTGAGTACATACCATGAATTAGGGTTGAATCTCTTCGAATTCTCGGTCATCACTCCTTATGATATATATTTTGATATTTTCTAGAAAAAAATGAATGAGAAATTAGTAAGTAAATGCCTTCATACAACTTACAAGATGAAAATTGAAGGCTTTCAGTTGCCTTTTGCATTTCCCTAGTCTAATCTATTCTTAACTTGGGAGTTGGAGTGGAGATTAAGAATATATGAGAGTATTCTTATTTATTAATTCATAAACTCCTTTAGCTAGGAATTAAACTAATAATAATAGTAATAATAATAATAATAAGACTTCTCTTATTCATTTATATTTAATATTTCTAAAATATTATGCAATTAATTTATTCTATTACAATTAGATTAATTTAAATACACTTAATTTATTATTACGATTATGTCATTTGCTTCTTAAATAAATATTTTTCTTTTATGGTATGACCCTTTAGGTTCTCCATATTAAACCGGTTGTGAATAAATTAATTAGAATAATTTTAATCTTATTTAAATAAATAAATTAAACTATTTATTCATTTAAATAAATAACATTTATTCTATAATAAGGGTAAGCCACTTAGCGCTTAACGACTTTTCAGATAACATAGATTTCAACATTGATCATAAAAGAACCTTTGAGTAAATAGTTATCATACAATTCATTCTTTCCACCATACTAATGTCCTAATTAAATTTAAAACATAAAATTACTATCAAGTCTTATTTTCTTTAATTATATATATTTTGATCCTTAAATGCACAACTTTGATAATGCAAATTAGAAACTACTTTCTAATTTTTATTCTGCCTTAGCCAAGGACTACTGAGTTGTCATTTATCAAATCACATAGAACATTCTCTTCTTTTACTAGAAGCGGTAGATTCTTTATTGGTCATAAATTATCTCTATTTATAAATTATTATACTAAAGTATACCCTTTGATAAAACCTTAAGGTCTTAAGGGACATGTAAAAGTATAACTCATCATACACAAGATACTATAATGATCTCAAGTCTAAGGATTACTTGTACTACTATCACTAAAGGAATTTTTATTGACAAGCAAGTAAAATTCTATTAGGTATTCCTTAGCGAGCCACGTTTAGTGTACTTATTCTCCAATAAGCACTTATATACTTGCTTTAGTGTCTCCACATAAATGATTATGAGATCGATCATTCTCTTCCAAAGAGCAAGTAATGTATGTACCAATCTATCCGAATTCACAAATCCCTTTTTTAGTAACGATTGGGAACTATTTTAGTTTTAAGCTATCTAAGAATTTAGATCTCATTAGCATGATCATCATCATAATTCTAAAAACATTACTTAAAACTATGGGTTTATCACATTTAATATAACAACATTATGTAGATAAATTAAAAGCCTTTAATAAACAATTCTTTTATTAATAAATGAATAAGGTTATTACAAAGTATATGCTTTATCATATCAAATATGACTAACTTGTGTGCATACAACTTTCAATCTCCCACTTGCACTAAAATCAATTGGCATGGTATCTTATACCCATTTTCTCTAAGTGATGATCAAACTGCTATTGTGTTAAAACTTTAGTAAAAGGATGACGTCTCCTCTTTCAGTGATCTCTCTAATCAAATGAAACCGCTGCAACACGTGTTTGGATTTATGATGAGACCTAAATTCCTTAGTTTGTGCAATGTTGGGTAAAATCTAAATACGCACAACACGCAAGTTTACGTGGTCAACAAGTAATATAATGATAAGTTAAGTATCGTTCCCACAGAGATTAACAAGAAATTAACTCTCACAATTATCAGCTTCCTATTAATCCAAATTTTATTAAACTAACCAATTTAAGAATTATAACTACAAAATATTAAAAATACTAAGAATACCAAAAAATCAACAAACCCTAAAAACTATAATTTCAAACAAATATTAGAGAATTAGGCTTACAACTTCACTCTAAGTATCACTCTGATTATCCCCCTTTATTCCAGTTTAATTCACTATCACAGTTTATTAATCAAGAACACTCAAGTAGAACTAGCTATCTCTCGATGCACTAATACCGTATTAACTTAAATTCATAAATTAGATAGAATTAAGTTAGACACCTTAATTAACTAATTCACAATATCTCTATGTGAATTACAATCAAAGAAGGTTTAAGTTTAAGTTCTCTATCCGATTACATGCGATACTAGACATTTCTCTATCCTAACATAAATTAAGATTCCATTCAATCACAGAATTCAAAAACACATGATATACTCACTAAGTCTAGACTCATATTTCCTCTCTTGAATCCATACAAGTCCACAGAGAATTTGTGATCAAACAATTCATAAATTCAAGCACAAATCAATATTGATAAACTGAAAGATAGATTATTAAACTGAAAATCAAAGATTATATAATCATCGTTCAACTCAAAGATCCATTATAAGCTTAAAGAGTAATTTAGTTCATCATTGATGAAATAAAAACTAAAATAATTAAAGTAAACATCATCCCAATTACAAATATTGAACTAAAGAAAAAGAATGAATCCAGAACCACCCTTCTCTCTAGCCTCAATCTGTAATTATCGTGAAATCTCCTTCAAAGTCTTCCTCCAATGCTCTTGCTCAAAATTTATCTTCAATGATGTCAATTTCCTGTATGATGCTTCAATCTTCTTGTTGTTGTTAAAATATATCCTAAGACACGTATTCTAATTTTAATTCCATGCACAATTGATGTGACGCCCCCAAAAATAGGTATACATCACCCATCTTGAGTCGCAAAATACATGTAAAAAATACAAATACAACTTAATCATACAAACGTCGTGTAAAAATACGACAAAACATAGCTGAGAGTTTTAATAAGAATATAGTCATCTAGACAATATCCACACTCAAAGGAGTCCTCATTATATTTATTGTCACACTGTTTAACAGAATAGTGAGGACTATTAATGCTATCATCTGGACCGTCACTCCGTTCCCCGACTCGTCCCAGCTATATTCTCATTTCCTGAAGAGAACAGTGAAAGAAATGGTGAGCTCAACTAGCCCAATAAGAAATATTATGACTAAAATAATGCAGAATAAATTATCATTAGTCTTTAACAATGTTAAGCATATAAAATACAATAGACATCAAGTTTAACTGCAGCGGAATAAGCAATCCATTAGAAGAGTCAAATAGAGAATAAAATCTACTATCTTCTATGATTTAAAAAGTTTTTCATCAATTTAATCGCTGAGACTAATCTTAATAAATAAACAACATCATCGAATCATCCTTGCACTACGGGCCAAGGATATTCATTAAATCATCAATGGTCATGACTATACCGAATAATCCTTGGTCATAATCATACCAAAAACTTTCCATCAATGCACTACAGGCCACTGAGGATTTTTACAACATCATTCGTCACATTATGGTCATGACTATACCGAATAATCCCTGGTCATAATCACACCAAGTCCATCTATGCACGTAAGCCAAAGATGACTTTTATCACAATATAAACATGAGAATGATGACAATGATATAAGCATTAATCAAACGAAAATAAGGATAAATATGAAAGACTTTAAATTTATCCAAATATTATCAATCACTTAATAAACTCATAATCTAATATTATTCATATTATAACAATATTTTAATCACTTCTTAAATTTATAAATAATTTATTTCAATTGTTTATACTTTACCAAATAATGTATTTAATCATTCAAAAATGCTATACTCATAAGATTTCATCACAAATAATCAAATCCCTTATCAAAAATCTGCATATACCCTATATAGGATTCCCAAGCCATAAAATCCTATTTACTAATTTTTCAACTTCACATAACATATTTAACTCATATGTTCATAACTAGACCATTTTCATAAAAAATTACCAAATTAACTTGTTATTTTTCTATCCTTTGGCCAAACATATATGCATATATTTTATACACAACAAGTATTTTTATATAATTTTTCAACTCCCTTAAGTATTTTTCAAAAATCAATTTCTAATTAATTCCTTAAGAAATTAGCTACCTCAAGTTTAACTCCAGAAATTCTCAAATCTTGGCAAGATCTTACACATGTTAACGTGAGCTTCCAGTTTAAATTTCATGGTCATCAGAGTTATAGAACTCCGGTTATAGCGTTTTTCGTCGAAAAAACCTAAATATTAAAATGGTCATAACTTGCTCATTTTAAGTCGGAATGAGCTCATTTTTGGACAAGAGGTACTTTATACCATATATTTCCTTGTCCCAATAGGCCGAAATATTTCTCACAAATTAAGTGGCCAAAAATGCCCTTTAAATTTATGGGCAGTATCTTTTTTGGTAATTTGCAGTTTTTGATTCCTTTGCTAAAATCAGTCCACACAAAAATCTACAACACCTTTTCTAGTGATTCCACTTGGATAAATTAGAAAACTCTTAGATCTAACTCTAGAACTTGACCACACTCAAAAATTCAGAATATAATAGGAGATATGGTCAATTGAATTTCATGTTCTATTTTCACCAAAATCTGATTTTCAACCCTTTGTGATATCTAAGAAACTTTTATGTTTTCACATAATAACCAACATAACTCATCATAACACTTACTAATACTATATATACCCATGATTTTCATCAGTCCAATGCTTTTATTATGACTTTTATCATAATCCACGTAAACAGATCATTTCCACAATTTAATAAGGAATGAATACAAAGGATCATTCACCATGCATATGGTAATCCACATAGACAGGTTATGTGTCGCCCCCAAAATTCGGACACACATATCTCAAATTCGGTGCATCACGTGCAATTTTGAATATATTACTAAAATCATCAACAACGGAAATAATATAATAATTTACATTGATATAATATAATATTCGTGTCCCAAGGTACCGTAACCATTACTACGACAATTCAATGATTAAACTTAACATAACTTAATCATCCTTAAATACATCATAATAAGCATAACAATAATAATAATACTTCTAATCTTAAAGAAGTTATTCTGTCGCCTTGCCCTTTCCTGAAGTACCGCCTTGTTCTGCCTTAACTGTAATGTTTTTAGGAAGCAAGAATGAGCAACAAGTTTGCCCAGCAAGTAATATAGCAGAAGAACAAGCAGTTATAGCATTTAAATCTTCAAGGGTATAATAATAATTGGTAGTTCAAGGATATCAAGAAATATCAAGAGTATTCAATAGGTGTCGCTATAGACTGAAGGATATTAACAAAATTTCAAGATTTATTCATTTCGAGGTTCAATATGAATGAGCACTGAGCAGTCACTAAGGACTAAGAACTCTTACTAGAATTAACAGTATTACACTGTGATCCAATATAAACGAGTACAACAGGTGATCAGCCTAAAGTACCCTACGTTATGTATAACATTTAATCATACTAATGTGCGCACGTCGGTTTCCCGACAATATATAATTTCCCCTTCAATGAGGGTTGTTCATCTCAGTAGATTTACGATAGTCCGCACCAAGTCAATTGGTTTGGATAGCTTTTTAACACATAATAATAGTCTAGTCGAATCAAAGGCTTAGAAAACTTTTATAATGCATTTAAGAATGATAAGTCCAATGCTTGCAACAACGTCAAGGTATACAAATAATTTTCGAATAGAAACAGATATTTGCTTGATAAAAATATGGTTGATATGACAACAATTCAAATGTATACAGTGTGAGAATTAAGGAACTTGCCTCGTTCGTCGATTATGTTTACCTTTGACACCTTGTCACGTATACTGCCTATAATATAATAATATAGTCGTACAATTAGTGATTGTTGAAAACTGACTCACTTTAGCTATTAATCACACGTCATCCTAGTTTAAGGTACTAGTCTCTCATACAATACATAATTTTGAAAAATATTACATTTCTTACTTACTACACATTTATGCTCACAAATAAGAAAACTATGCACATAACATTAATTTATTAAACTGTTACTCAATTTAGTTTACCTGAACTAATTTTATTAATTAGAGTCCAAAAGGACTTTTCACAACCTTCTTGTTTATTGCTATAAACATGCACTCATTTTCTTTTTGATTAATTAATGCCACATTAGAGTGTAGCTTAAGGGTAAATACACCTACCCTTTTTATTACTTCCTAAAAATATTATGCATATAGTGTCACAATTTAATGTTTTAATGTTATTTTTAAATTAGTTTAGTGTACTGATATATATATTTCATTACCTCCATGTTGGTTAATCAAAATATTTTTTTGAAAGACATTACAAATATAATACATAAACAACCCCACCTTATGGAAACACTCTTCTTATTGAATTTAAATATTACTCTATTTATCCTCAATGACCATTATGGAATAACAATTTTTTTTTAGAACCAAGTCCTATGTTTGGTCTTGCTGGAGGTACTAAAAAATGTGTTTGATATAAAGCCTTCTAAATCTTCACATTGCCCACATTCTACTATCCAAGAATACTTAACATGTAAGGCTAAAAGATTTGAAATTCTCATGCATAGCAACTCCTTTAATAAGAACATGTAGCCACCAAAATTATTGGACATGTACAACAACTTTTCTTACACAATTAGCAGCCATGTTGGCCCTAAAAATTACAACCACAAGTAGCATCCTTGTTGCACGAAAATAAAAATAATTCACATGTAGCAACATATTATTGATTATGTAACAACTAATAATAATTTTTTTTCGTACAACTAGACCTCATGCTAACAGATAATTTTCCTTAAACATAGCAGCCACAAAGCATCATTCCTATACCACACAAGTAAAAGATTACATATAACAACCATTTAAAAGATACACCAAAACCGCCCCTTCCTTCTTTTCATTTACATGCTTTGTTTGTCTTTTTTTTTCTTCCACTACGAAAATCAATATGCATTCTTGCAAATTAATTTATTTAGTTTGAAAGCACATGGTAAATATTAATTTAGCATGCATACATCTAGTTAAACATACTAATTTTTTACAAGCAACACAAAATATCCATATTACTTCAAAAAGAAGAACAAGTGTGTACTAGAAATTAAATGGAAGTAATTTTATTTAACTATTTTTTTTATACCTTAGCTTGAAAAATTAGAAATGGGTTTCCAAGTGAATAGCTGCTGCTGCTACTTTTCTCTTGCTTCACTGAACACTCTCACTTTCTCTAATACTAATTCTTGCTTTAAAAAAAACTAGAGCAAGGGGTTTATATATACTAAAAAGGGGTGCATAAATTAATTAAAAGTCTTCGTGGCCATCCCCCTACAATAACTTTACAGCAGTCCTAAGTGCTCTATGACATCCCATCACCCATGTCCCATTGTACTGCCAACAAAAAAAAAAATCATACGCAAGCTCCCTTTTTCTTGGATGCAATGGTCCCAAAATGATGGTCTCAATTAAGTGCAATACCCAATGCTAGAAACTTAGCTTGTTGGAATTATTTTACAAGGCTAATTGGCTTTTAGTTCAATGTGGCTGCCACCATTTTACTAGTTGCCAAAAATGGTTAAAAATTTTCCTAAGGCTGCCGAAAATGGGTGGTTTACCAATTATAAGGTTGGGTCCAAATCCCCTTGGCTTACATACATAAAAAGAGTTATTAAGTTTAGACTTTATTTGGCTAGCCACACATCCCATCCGAAATTTACAAGTAACAAAATAGTTTGTCTAGAAAAATCTTATTAAAGCTGCCCACTAAATCAATTTAGGCCTACCACCTTATTCTACCAGATTTATTATTTGGATTATAAACATGTAGTTAGTTAATTATTATGGCAACAAATTAACTAATTTAATTTACCCAAATAACACTAAATTATACACCACCTTAATAATTATTAATAAGTTGGGTTATTTCACATAATTTAAGTTACTCACTTAGATAATAATAAAAATGATTTAGTCCATCCAAACAAGCTTTCAAACCAATTCAATGATTTATCATTACTCTGGTATAGTTAAATAAATTAATTATATACCACCTCTCTTATTGTCATATTTTACTTAGTAATTCATTCCTCCTTTAATTTATTCCTCACTAATTCCATCATTGTGTCACACATGACATTTCATAAGCTTATCATAATTCTCCACATCTTATCAATTATTAAAAGTTCAATTTAATTCAATTGAGTTACTCACCTCATGTTGTCTAAAGCATTTATAAAATAAATATTCACACATTCAATTTATATAAATATTAATATTAAATCATAAAATTTACGGTTATTACATGTTATTCCAATAGAATAATAAAGAATGGAATAACTGAAGAATTCACCATGCATGCGGTACTTCGCATAGACAGGTTATTCCCAACAGAATAATAAATAATGGAACCAGGTCATGTGTAAACGCACAGACAGGATATTCTGACAGAATAATAAAGAATAGAATAATAACAGAATTCACCATGCATGCGATAGACCGCACAGACAGGTTATTCCAACAGAATAATAAATAATGGAATCAGGTCATGCGTAAATGCACAGACAGGATATTCCGACAGAATAATAAAGAACGGAACCAGGTCAGGTGAAATTCGCACCGATAGGATATTCCAACAGAATAATAAAGAATGAAATAACAATAGAATTTCACCATGTATGCTGTACTTCGCATAGACAGGTTATTCCAACATAATAATAAAGAATGGAATAACAGAAGAATTTCACCATATATGTGGTACTTCGCATAGACAGGTTATTCCAACATAATGATAAAGAATGGAATAACAGAAGAATTTCACCATGTATGCGGTACTTCGCATAGACATGTTATTCCAATATAATGATAAAGAATGGAATAACAGAAGAATTTTATCAAGTATAGGGTGGCCCGCGTATACATGTTATTCCAATAGAATTATAAAGAATAGAATAACAGAAGTTCTCTTCATGAATATGAAAGAAATAATACCCCTTATGGGTATAACAAATAATATTCTTTACCTTAAAAAGAAGAGTATTTCGACGGTAGGGCGAAGATATTCTTGAAGAAAACTTGCACTACGCTCAAAGCTTTCTTAAACTCTAAAGAAATACGCTCAAGATTATAAAAGGAGAATTCTCTGAACTTCTGGTGTGATTTTCAATTCTAACTAAGCATCCTATTTATAAGAAAAATAGAAAGGATACTATGCAATAAAATATAATATATTCTATTTATAATATATATATATATATATACATATTTTATTTAAAATCTAATAAAACAAATAACTTTATAAAAGTATTCTGTTTTTTATAAAAAGATTTTACTATGCCGACACTATGCAAACACTATGCATAATAAAATATATTATATTCTAATTATTGTCTAATAAAATAAATAACTTTATAAAAGTATTATGTTTTATATAAAAAAAAATTACTATGCAAAACAAAATGCATATTAGAATATAATATATTCTAATTATTGTCTAATAAAATAAATAACTTTATAAAAGTATTCTGTTTTATATAAAAAGATTTTACTATGCAAAACACTATGCATAATAAAATATATTATATTCTAATTATTGTCTAATAAAACAAATAACTTTCTAAAAGTATTATATTTTATATAAAAAGCTTTTCTGCTTTATTACATTAATAATACTAATAAAACAAAATTTATATATATATATATAAGCTTCCGTTACTTCATAAAAAGACACCTCAATATATTTAACAACATTTATCATCATTATTATAATTCACAATATTAATCGATCAGGTCGTTCCCAGGAAAAAGGGGCTTTCCAATAAGGATTTCTCCCTATTGGCATGTAATTAGGTGACCAAACCTTTCCTTGGTAGAACTTCTAGACATCGTTAATATTGCAAATAATAATATTAATAACTTTGTTATCTCAATTATTGATTTAATGATATATAAAATATCGACAATAATTTAATCAAATAACGTGAGATACTATGCAACAATTACTGTAGCAATAATTGAACAAAATTGAATGACTTCACACGTAAGCATCAATAATCAATACCGTGTGCTACTATGCAACTATGCGTATTACTGTACTTTTAACACCAGGTGTTTCAACAGTTAATGGTAAAACTTCCGCCGTTATTTTCATAAAAATATTTTTATCGTTTTTTCAATCCGACAATAATTCCATTATGGGGTCCACCAATGATTGTGTCGTCGTACATATATTCCCCGACAAATAGGATATTTCTCGACCAAATGAATATTATACAACAACTTGCATACTTTTTAAAATTTATAAATATTACCCACAACTATAACATTATCTCAAATCCACACCATAATTTTGAAAAAAAAATATTTCGAGAAATTTAAATCTTTATTCATAAAATTTGTATGACGGCGCAACCTTTTGTGGGCCCCATAACAGAAAGCGATTGGATGAAGAAAACAAAAAGTATAAGTTCTTTATATATAACGGCGTAGTTGTTACCGTTAATACTGTTGGAATACCCGGTGGTTAAAATACAGTAATACACGTTGTTGCACAATAGCACACGGTATTGCACCAATTAATGATTCTTACATAAGAAGGCACTACTCAATAATTGTTACAGTAATTAATGTTCAATATTTTATTTTATTGATTCAATAATTGCTACGTTGATATTTTATATTATTATTGTTTCAATAATTGTCACTACACAGTATTTTTCATTATCGGATTAATAATTCATATTATTTAAATAATATTATTAGATAGCTTTATTGGCAATGTCTAGAAAGTTCTGTCTAAGGAGAGGTTTGGTCACCTAATTGCGCGCCAGTAAGGAGAAATCCTTATTGGAAAGCCCCCTCTTTCTTGGGAACGACCTGATTGTCAGTATTGTGATTCTATAATATTATTTGTGAATAATTAATTATTAATTTATATGATAAGGAAAATATTTATTTTATGTGGATATAGATGAAGAAATTTTTTAATGTGACAATTGTTGAAAATTAATATTTTATTTTTTCTGATAAAATAGTTCATTTAAATATATTATTATATTTTAATAATATAATAATGGTGATATTTTTACAATAAAAGTGTGATATATGAATAAATAAGGAGGAAGAATATTTTTGTTACAATAAATATTAAAAACATGTTTTTCATGTTTGTGGACCCCATTTCTTGACTGAAATTTGATTATAGCCTGTAAAATCGTCCGTTTGTGAATTTCGGTCAACTTCTGCTTGGAATTTGGAAAAACTTAAACTTACAAAGTTGTAGATAATGGAATTTCCTATGGAAAGGACATAAGGTTTGAATTTTTCTGATAAAAGGGCTATTTATTATGAATTATTGAAGTTCCGAAGTTCCAGAATAATTTATTTTTGAAGTTTTAATTATTTTTTGTAAGAAAAATATTATTTTTCATTATTGGTGGACCCCACATGTGTGGTAAATGAGCTGAATTCAGATTCTTTGGTGGTGGGCTTGAAAATTTAATAAATAAAATTATTTTAATAAATTTTCTGCTTTGGTGTTCTAAGCAATTTCCTATAAATAGGGTGTTTAGGTTAGAATTGAAAATCACACCAGAAACTGAAGTTTTCTCTCTCTATATTATCGAGCATATTTTTGTGAGTATTTTAATATCTTGAGTGTTGCTATACGGTGCAAGTTTTCTTCAGCGTTATATCTGATATTCCAACTAGAAGTACTATTCTTTTGAGGTAAGAGATGTTATTTTTTTTATAAATGATATTATTTCTTTCAATATCATTATGCCGGAATATTGATAAGATATTTCTTGTGAAATTCTTATCTTTTCATGTCGGGGTTACTATTCATGAGTTATTATTCACGAGTTATTATTCACGAGTTACTATTCATGAGTTACTATTCACGAGTACTATTCACGAATCATGATGATTTTTCTTGTGGAGTTTCTACCTTTTAGTGTTGAAGTTACTATTCACGTATACGGCACTATTCACGAATACGACACTATTCACAAAAAAATTAAATTTTCTTTTCTGTGTCCAAGAGTGTCTGTTATGGTTCCTATCTTTGATTGGATCTATGTTTTGATCATTCTTGAATTTTACTTCACTATGATTATTAATGAAGTATTTTTGAACTCGGATTGTTTAAAGTACGAATCCTTAATATTTATTATTTTGTTTCACTGGATTCGTTTTCTTTAAAATATTTTTCATCATCCTCAGTCCTAAATGATGATATTATTGAATATCTTTGGCATGTAGTGCAAATATTAATGATTTTATGATGAATATGTTTGGCCCATAGTGCAAAGATGAACAGGTGTTGAGATGAACATGACCAACTGATGAATATCTTTGGCATGTAGTGCAAAGATAACTATTTGATTAAAGTGGTATATCGATTGATGTTACAGGGATAAAATATCAATGATGAACTTTTAAATTCATAGATGATAGTAGATTTCATTCTCTACTTAACTCTTCTAATGAATTTTTGTTTCCGCTGCAGTTGTTGATCTAAAACTTGTTGTCTTTTGTATTTTATCAGATTTTTCCCTGTTGAAGACTAAGGATAATTTATTGTACATTATCTTAGTCATAATATTCTTTACTGGGCTAGTTGAGCTCACCCTTTTCCTTTTTGTTCCATTTTTCTTCTCAGGAGGCGAGAATATAGCGGGAACTAGTTGGGGTGTGGAGTGATGGTTCAAGACAGTTGTTTTAGTAGTCCTCACCATTTTGTAAAATAGTGTATCAATAATTGTATGAGGACTTATTTGAGTGTGGATATTGTCTAGATGAAAATATTTATATTTAAACTCACAGTATATGTGTTGTCATATTTTGCACGACAATTGTAATAATGAAGTTGTAGTTGTTTCTGTACCATGTATTTGGCGACTCAGAATAGGTTGGGTGGATTGGGAGCGTCACAGTTGGTATCAGAGCTTAGGGATATGGTCTCTGGCGGAGATCGGGGAATAGAACTAGGAGGGGATGGACGAGTAAATCCTTCGCTAGTATGTCCTATCTAAGCTTATTTGTTGGTTGGTCAAAGTATAGAGATATTATGTGGTATGTTAATTTGTTTAATTAACCCTTATTTTATGGCAGTATTTAAGAATGGCAACTGAGAACGTTAACAATGGAATGTATGAGACCGTGGAACAACGTTCAATCATCAACCAGGAGAACGTGCAACAAGATGGCAATATTCTTCCTTTAAATAACACTACTGATCAGACGATGAACGACGGGATGTTTAGAAGCTCTTTGCAGTTCATGCAAAATCAGACGAGGGAGACTCGTGTACAAAATACAGGTGGAAATGATAGAAACACGTGGTTTGTCACAGCCAAGCAGTTCAAAGAGTTGGGACCACCAGAATTATGGGGAAAGCCGGATCCGATTAAGGCGGAGACGTGGGTCAAGCAAATTACCAAGATATTCGACGTCTTGGGATGCACGGAGGAACAGAAGGTTCCATTCGCCACCTTTATGTTCTGTAATGAGGAAGATTACTGGTGGGAATCTGTGAAGCGTATCCATCCAGCCGCACTCAACATGTCTTGGGAAAAGTTTCAGAAACTGTTCAATGATAAGTACTTTTCTGAAAGTATTCGTCATATGAAGGAGGTAGAGTTTATTAGACTAAAACAGAAAAATATGATGGTGTCCCAATACGAGGCGAAGTTCGCGGAGTTATCCAGGTTTACACCTCATTTGGTGGAGAATGAGGAACGTATGATGCGGATGTTTTTGAGAGGTTTGAAACCCGACATACGTCAATATATCATTTCTCATAAATTTTCTCTATATTCAGATGTTGTGAATAGGGCTCAGTTATTGGAGCGCGATAATGAGTCAGCTCAATCGAAGAATAACGACCTACAACTCGATGATAATCAGACCGATGGCAATGGTCATCAGAACAAGGATAACCATCGTGGAGGAAATTATCTTGCCAGAAATGGTAACCACTTCGGTGGTAATCATGGCCAAGATAATAGAAGAAATAACTGAAATGGAAATTTTAAAAAGAGAAGATTTAACGATGACGAGAAGATGTCGGCAGCAGCACCATCACCAACAACAAATTCTAGGGGAGAAGAACGACCTCCAGTTAGATGCTACAAATACGGAGAGGAGGGACATATAAGTCCAAATTATTCACAGCCTTCCAAGGTATGTTATAATTGTGGAAAAGAAGGTCATATCACTCGAGATTATACGATAGCGAAACCCAGTCCAACGGGGATGGTGAATCAAAAGGCTGTCCCAGAAAAGTCAAAGTCAACGGTTCCTGGAAGAGCATTTGTTAAAGTGGTATATCGATTGATGTTACAGGGATAAAATATCGATGATGGACTTTTAAATTCATAGATGATAGTAGATTTCATTCTCTACTTTACTCTTCTAATGAATTTTTGTTTTCGATGCAGTTGTTGATCTAAAACTTGTTGTCTATTGTATTCTATAAGATTTTTCCCTGTTGAAGACTAAGGATAATTTGTTGTACATTATCTTAGTCATAATATTCTTTACTGGGCTAATTGAGCTCACCATTTTCCTTTTTGTTCTATTTTTCTTCTCAGGAGGCGAGAATATAGCGGGAGCTAGTTGGGGTGTGGAGTGATGGTTCAAGACAGTTGTTTTAGTAGTCCTCACCATTTTGTAAAATAGTGTATCAATAATTGTATGAGGACTTATTTGAGTGTGGATATTATCTAGATGACAATATTTGTATTTAAACTCACAATATATGCGTTGTCGTATTTTACACGACAATTGTAATAATGAGGTTGTAGTTGTTTCTGTACCATGTATTTGGCGACTCAGAATAGGTTGGGTGGATTGGAACTATTTTGGGGGCATCACATTTGAGTGTTGAATACGATCCTTCTTATCCAAGATTTTAACATGTATCTCCTCATGCGTTAAATCTTCTGCTATCTCGTCTACTTCTAATTTAATAACGTGGTTAGGGTCATCCACATATTTACGTAACATCGATACGTTAAAAACTTTATGAACACGCGACATACTTGGCGGTAAAATGAGTCTATAGGCCACAATTCCTATTTGATCGAGGAATTCAAATGGGCCAATTAAATCAAGGGTTGATATTTCCTCTTTTTAGCAACTCTTGCTTTTAAAATAACGCCCTCTTGAACCTTCTTCTTCATATTCATCAGCTCCGGGTCTGTAGCTTTAGCAGCTTTAACATTATCGACTAAAGTCGGTTCTAATCATATATTCGTTATCTTCACGTAGGTTCGTATATTCGCACTTGTAAACACGTATGATCTTCTACTCAACGCGTCAGCTACCATGTTCTCTCTTCCACAATGATATTAAATGGTATAATCATAATCTTCAACAGCTCGAGCCAACGCCTTTGGCGCATTATACGTTCGTTTTGGGTGAAGAAATACTTGAGGGTTTTAGAAATGGGTTTTGTACTGGGGTTAATATAAAATTCGATTTCACGCTCTAGGGGTAGGCTAAGAAGTTCTTTCGGGAATAAATCAGTAAATTCATTAACGATAGAAATATTATTCAAAACTGTGACTATCATCCAATACTTGGATAGCACATGTAATGAAGGTTTCTCCTAACATAGCTTCAACAAATAAGTCAAAGTCTAATTTCTTGAGAGTCAAATATAAACGTTGAGCGCAAGCAAGAGAGATAAAAGAATGGGTAGAACCGGTATCTAATAAGGTATAGACTTCGCAAGAATTTATAATTAACTAACACATGCTAACTTCGCTCGGGTTACTCGTTTTTTGAGAAGTCACGAAAAATGCTCTTCTTGAAACTACCGACTTTGTTTTATCCGTATCCGCCTTTGGTGCCACCGTCCCAACTGGACTTGATTTCATTATATGACAAAATCGAGCTAAATGACCTTCTCTTCTTGAAATTTCTACTTCTATTATCTTGGCCATGATTACCACCGAAGTGGTTACCATTCTTGGCATGATAATTTTCCCCACAATGATTATCGTTGTTCCAATGGCCGTTGCCACCGGTAAGATTATTATCGTGTTGTTGGTCGTTGCCTTTTGGTTGTGCTGACTCATTATCGCGCTCCAATAACTGAGCCCTATTCACAACATCTGAATATAAACAAAGTTTGTGAGAAATGAGGTATTGACATATATCGGGTTTCAAACCTCTTAGAAACAAACGCGTCATTCTCTCCTCATTATCAACCAAGTGGGACGCAAACCTAGACAACTCAGCAAACATAGCTTCATACTGCGCCACGGTCATATTGTTTTGCTCAAGCTTGATGAACTCCACCTCCTTCATGTGACAAATACTTTTAGGAAAGTACTTGTCGTTGAACAATTCTTGGAACTTCTCCCAAGACATCTTCAATGCGGCAAGTTGAGAACGCTTTACAGATTTCCACTATTAATCTGCCGCTGCAGGCAACATAAAGGTTGCAAAGGGAACCTTTTATTCCTCGGAGCATCTCAAGACATCAAATATCTTATTGATCTGCTTTATCCACGTCTCCGCCTTAAGTGTTTTTGGCTCTCCAGATACATGGTACAAAATACAAATACAACTTAATTATACAAACGTCGTGTAAAAACACGACAAAACATAACTGAGAGTTTTAATAAGAATATTGTCATCTAGACAATATCCACACTCAAAGGAGTCCTCATTACATTTATTGTCACACTATTTAGCAGAATAGTGAGGACTACTAATTCTATCATCTGGACCGTCACTCCGTTCCCCGACTCGTCCCAGCTATATTCTCATTTCTTGAAGAGAATAGTGAAAGAAAGGGTGAACTCAACTAGCCCAGTAAGAAATATTATGACTAAGATAATGCAGAATAAATTATCATTAGTCTTTAACAATGTTAAACTGATAAAATACAATAGACATCAAGTTTAACTACAGCGGAAAAAGCAATCCATTAGAAGAGTCAAGTAGAGAATAAAATCTACTATCTTCAATGATTTAAAAAGTTTTTCATCAACTTAATCGCTGAGACTCATTTTAATAAATAAACCACATCATCGAATCATCCCTGCACTACGGGTCAAGGATATTCATTAAATCATCAATGGTCATGACTATACCGAATAATCCCTGGTCATAATCATACCAAAAACTGTCCATCAATGCACTACAGGCCACTGAGGATTTTTACCACATCATTCGTCACATTATGATCATGACTATGCCGAATAATCCCTGGTCATAATCACACCAAGTTCATCTATGCACGTAAGCCAAAGATGACTTTTATCACAATATAAACATGAGAATGATGACAACGATATAAGCATTAATCAAACGAAAACAAGAATAAATATTAAAGACTTTAAATTTATCCAAATATTATCAATTACTTAATAAACTCATAATCTAATATTATTAATATTATAACAATATTTTAATCACTTCGTCTTAAACTTATAAATAATTTATTTCAATTGTTTATACTTTACCAAATAATGCATTTAATCATTCAAAAATATCATACTCATAAGATTTCATCACAAATGATCAAATCCCTTATCAAAAATCTACATATACCCTATATATAATTCCCAAGCCATAAAATCCTATTTACTAATTTTTCAACTTCACATAACATATTTAACCCATATATTCGTAACTAAACCATTTTCATAAAAAATTACCAAATCAACTTGTTATTTTTCTATCCTTTGGCCAAACATATATACATATATTTCATATACAACAAGTATTTTTTTTTATAATTTTTCAACTCCCTTAAGTATTTTTCAAAAATCAATTTCTAATTAAATCCTTAAGAAATTAGCTACCTCAAGTTTAACTCCAGAAATTCCCAAATCTTGGAAGGATCTTACACATGTTAACGTGAGCTTCCAGTTTAAATTTCATGGTCATCGGAGTTATATAACTCCGGTTATAGCCTTTTTCGTCGAAAAAACTTAAATATTGAAATGGTCATAACTTGCTTATTTTAAGTCGGAATGAGCTCATTTTTGGACAGAAGGTACTTTATACCATATATTTCTATGTCCCAAAAGGTTTTAAGTGGCTGAAAATGCCCTTTTAAATTTATGGGCAGTATCTTTTTGGTACTTTGCAGTTTTTGACTCCTTTGCTAAAATCAGTCCACACAAAAATCTACAACACCTTTTCCAGTGATTCCACTTGGATAAATTAGAAAACTCATAGATCTAACTCTAGAACTTGACCACACTCAAAAATTTGAAATATAATAGGAGATATGGTCAATTGAATTTTATGTTTCATTTTCACCAAAATCTGATTTTCAACCCTTTGTGATTTCTAAGAAATTTTCATGTTTTCACATAATAACCAACATAACTCATCATAACACTTACTAATACTACATATACCCATGATTTTCATTATTCCAATGCTTTTATTATGACTTTCATCATAATCTACGTAAACAGATCATTTCCATAATTTATGTAAGGAATGAATACAAAGGATCATTCACCATGCACATTACAAGAAATCACACATTTATGACTAATTTTTTGCCACACATAAAATTTTGTCACAATTTGTTAATTAATAATTACGAAATTCATAATCATACTAAAACTTTGTTTTTGTGACGACCTTTAATTTTGTTACTATTAATCATTTATATCGTCACTAATTTACACATTTAATGACGATTAAGAAAATTTCGTCACATTTTATTTTTGAGGTACAATTTCGTACCAAAATTTTGGAGGGAAAACCTTTTAGTGACATATTTGTAATAATTGATGACAGTATTTATTGTCACCAAATATTTCTTTCAATGACAACATAATAGTTTGTAATTAATTATTTGTAAAATTTAGTGACAATGTAATTTCGTCACTAATGTTCACATTCAGTGACACCAAATACAAATTCATCACAATTTTATTTGGAGGCAAAAATTTTCTAAAAAAATTTAGAGGGAAATTTTTTAAAGACGGAAGAATAATAATTTATGACACTTTTTATTGTCAAAAATACTAACTTTATATGACGAGAGACTCGTTTGTCACTAATTAGATGAGTGGATAAGTGACAAAACTGGTTTGTCATAAAGTCTTATATTTAGTGACAAAGTAAGTAATATCGTCACAATTTTATTTGGAGGCAATTTTTTTAAGAAATTTTGGAGAGAAATTTTTTAAAGACCAAAAAATAATAATTGATGACAATTTATATTGTCATAAATACCAATTTTATATGAAGATAATAGTTGGTCGCTAATTAGATGAGTGGATAAGTGACAAAAATATTTCGTTATAAATTCTTATATTTAATGACAAAAAGTACGTAATATCGTGATAATTTTATTTGGATGCAAAAAATTTTGACGAAATTTTGGAGGCAAATTTTGTAAACAAATACCAATTTTATATTACGAGATAATAGTTCGTCATTAATTAGATGAGTGGATAAGTGACAAAAATGGTTTGTCATAATTTCTTATATTTAATGACAAAGTATGCAATGACGTCACATTTTTATATGAAGTCAAAAATTTTCCTAAAAATATTTTAGATGCAAATTTTTTAAATACGAAAAAAATAATAATTTATGACAATTGTTATTGTCACAAATTCCAATTTTATATGAGGAGATAATAGTTCGTCTAAATGCCCAAATGTTTTAAAAAAATAATTTTTAAGCCACTAATTGCCCAAATTTCATTTAAAAAAAAACAAACAGAAAATATAGTAATAAGACTTACTATTTTACTTAGGACCGTTTTATAAATATATTTACCTAAGTATTTCTATATCACTACAAGAAATTATGGATGTAGTGAATGAAATTTTGTGAAGGAATGCATTCATTCACATGAGTTTTTTAGCCAAAGAATTGTGAAGGGAAAAAAAAATATAGTGTCAATATAATTATTAGCGAAAGAAATATCTTCCACAATTTAAATTTTTTTCTTTCGCAAAATTGAGGTGATAAAAGGATATTTGGCGCCAATTTATGATAAAAATTTACGAGGAAAAAAACTATTAATGGATGAATTATTATTCACTGTATATTATTGTTTAGAGGTTTTTTGCGAAAAATAAAATTGGTCATTGTTTTGTTCTAAATAAATTTTTAAAATTAATTGTGCTGAATATAAATTGTAATATAAATACATTTAATTTTTTTTACATTAACACATTTATTTTTAATAATACTTTTTAAGTAACTTACAATATCGACTATTTCTTTGATCAAAGTAAATAAATTTACAATAATTTAAACATTAAAATTTAATACTTTGACTAAGAAAAAAAAATAAAAATAAAAGATAAGGCTCTTCCGTGGAATAGACCACAAATGCTAAAAAATTACTCATCTATTTTAAAGAAAGTGTTAAGTTTGAGTTCATTCTTAATTAATTTGTAGTATCCTACAACTCAAATTATAATGTAATTAATTTTTTTAAATAAAATTTTATTCTTAATAATAACTTATAAATAATTTATAATTAAATATTTTATTAAATAAAATATTAAGTTAAAATAATTAAAAATTTAAAATATTGTAAATTGATAATAAAAATATTATAATAATTAAGACTCTTTTTGTGAAACAAATCACAAATATGTAGAATTATATTTTAATTTGTTATTAATAATAATTTATAACATCTTAAAATTTAAATTTATTTAAGTTTTTAAAATTATAATTTTATTTACAAAATTAAAAGTAATCAATAAAACGTGCAACTTCAGTTGCTAAATTATTAGTTTTGTCTTTTTGGAACATAATCGAGTTGTGTAGTTCTGGAAAAGGAGTTGTAAAATATTAAGTTAAAATAATAAAATAATTTATAATTAAATATTTTATTAATTAAAATATTTAGTTAAAATAATTAAAAATTTAAAATATTGTAAATTGATAATAAAAATATTATAATAATTAAGACTCTTTTTGTGGAACAAATCACAAATATGTAGAGTTATATTTTAATTTGTTATTAACAGTAATTTATAACTTCTTAAAATTTAAATTTATTTAAGTTTTTAAAATTATAATTTTATTTACAAAATTAAAATTAATCAATAAAACGTGCAACTTGGGTTGCTAAATTATTTGTTTTGCCTTCTCGCACGCCGCTTCACCGGAAGGTGAGGAACCCCGGTCTTCCGGCTTCCGGAGTTCGATTGAAGAGGGGCGGAGCTCCCGTGGGTAAGCGGAGTAGACCGATCTCCAGGTCCACATCTATTACCATACCTCCAGGTCTCAGTCCGACGTTGTTTCTCGAGTCTCCGATTCTCCTCTCCAGTATCAAGGTAAGTTATACTATTGGGTTTTAGGGTTTAGGGGTTAATTTCCATCAGTCCTAAAAGTTCTGTCTCGTACCCCCTCCCCCAATTCCTTCTAAGATTACGTGTTCCTCTCCATTTCTATTCTCTCCCCATTTCATTATCCTAAATCTTTCTGGGAGGTTGGTCAACTACTCTTGCTTTATAGGCTAATTTTACATCCATAAAAGTAATTAATGTTTTGTTATTATGGACATGGAAATGCATTTGAAACTTTGAATTTCACCATGCAGATTCATTGGTGCGATTGATATCTGCAATAGTTCGTCTTGCATGATCAAACCCCAAATTGGCCTTAGCTTTGTCCCTTCAGATAGACCTAATTGTTCTTCATTTGAAAGAAAACAGAGGAATCGGGTCTCTTGTATGGCCTCCACTGCGCCAGTAAACCATGTCAAACAGATACCACAACAGTTGACCGGGGATTCTTTTATCCGACCACATCTTCGAAAATTGTCTCCATACTAGCCCATTTTGCCTTTTGAGGTAAATTGATTTCGACACTTTTGATTTGTATCGATTGTTCAGATGATTGATTAGTTTCTGCGAGTAAAAATCTGAGTTTTTTACTGCTTATTACTGTGCTTAGATGAATTGGTTGAATGAGATAGGTATGTTACCTTTCCTTTTATTGGTGATAAACATTGTAATGCTGCTAGTTTACTTTGTAATCATGTGGATTCGTAAGTATTTTTTGGTTTGAATAGATGGGATTTATAGTTTGTTACTACTTTAATGCTTATTGTAATGGGGTTGATAAAAAGACTTGATTTTTCCACTTTTTGTGTATAAAAAAGAAGTTAGACTTTATTCTAATTGGTTTAATTCTACTGTTATTACTGATAACATATGATTTGCTATAATTTGAAGTAAATCTTTTATTTCACTTGCTCTTGCATCATCCCCATTCTCCACATTACTATATTTTTTTTGTATTTTAACTCTGTAGGTGTTATTAAATGGTCTAAATTAATGGTCAAACAGACAGAACAATCTTCCAATTGAATTGTGCTCTTATCGTAGGAGCTTCTAAAAATGCTTCGTTTCCTGATCTAGGCTGCATCACTGACCCATTGCTTCGCTTTTATGCTATTGCTATTTTGAAATCTTAGATATGTCATGAACCCTGTGTCAGGCTGAAATTTAGACCTTATATAGGTGGTAAAATAATTTTCCCGGTTGTGGCATTTTTGGGCATTCTTCTAAGTGAATGACAACAGTTGACAGATGTTGTTTGTGATTTATACTAAATGAGATTATCTATTCTTAGCTTTTATGTTAAAGTTATAATGCCTTTTATACTGTTTGGTTTCTCTGATTGTAATGCAGTTACCTGTTGATGCAAGTGATGCTGGACTTGAGGACCACATAATCCAGCATTTGGCTGCTACTGCTGCTGCTGCTGCTGCTGCAATGGGAAGGGCCCAACATGTTGCTCGGAGGGATGGGTCAAGGATTCGGTCATCTACTCATGCTCGTCGACAGTTCTTGGTGTTTTCAACTCATCCCAACTCACTCTCCGCAGGTCCTGTATCTGCTCCTGCTGCTCCAGTACAAGGTGAACCTGAGCCAGCCTCTATAACTGTAGCTAGCCCATCTGTTCCACTAACAGCTAGTGGGTGATCTGCCACAGCATAATCCACAGTTCCCTTCTGTTCAAAGTGGTCAAATTTCTGCATCACCATCTACTGTTATGCCAATCAGTCGACAAAGATTTTCAATTAATAATAGGTACTGTTGATTTAGTAACTTGTTTGATTACACTCAACTCCACTTACATGTTATCTGATTTCATATCAAGTACTTGTAGGAACTTTGCCAGTCAATCTTCTCTTCCAAATCCAAATAGAGCAGGACCATCAGATTTTCATTCACTTTCAGACTCTTGGAAATCTCGACTGAATGCTATGTCAACAAAGTATACCTTTCTATTAGCAATGTTTCTTTCTGGTTCTTATTTATGAACGTAGCTATCCTTCTATAATTTTTTCTCCTGGGCTTCAGTCTGAACTCTTTTTTGTTGTGTATAAGATACAAGGACTCGATTTCTAAGAGTACAAGAGTATGGAAGGAGAAGCTGTTCTCAGGTTACCTGTTTTCGAATCAACAATGGTCTGCCTATTCATTCTGCTCTATTTACTTCTGGTGGAAATCATAACGTGACTGTTTTATCCCATCTCAACCTTCATATTTTGTCTTGTACATTTTTATTACTCAATTCATTAGCAGCACTAGCTAGCCATTGATTTTGAGCCAGATGCTTCAACTATATATATATATATATATTTATTTATTTATTTTTTTCCGTCTAATATCTGTGAGCGTTCTCTAGTATATTGGCTCCAAGGAAACTGATGAGAAAGCCAATGAGGTTCAGAGACTGGGAATTATGGATCTTTGGACCCCAGAAAATCACTATCGCTGGTCTAAATCCAGATATGGTGGTCATGTTTCAGCAATTGTGGAATCAGTGAATCACTCGCGTCTCCTTTTATGCAATTTGTACCTATAAATCTTTGCTAAAAAGTTCCTTATCGTATAAGTCTTTTTGTCTCATACTATTGCTTTTCTACATATGTGGATGTTGGAGAGCTTGAGAATCTGAGATCTAAGAAAAAAAAGCTGGAAGAAGAAATTTCTGTTTTAGATAGTAGTTTGAAATTGCTTCAGAGCGAGCAAAAACACTTTGAGGATGAAGTAGCTCAACTTCATAGACAACGGGTAAGCCAACTGACTAAAAATACGTTTTATTTTAGTTGTTGAGCAAAGATATCCCTTATTGTGAATGTATATCTTTCTAACATCACAAGTTTTCTAATCATGCTTTGTAGGAGGATATTCTTAACATTGCACAACATGAGAAAAAGAAAAGTCGTGAGCTTGACAACCGTGTCAGTAAGTATCTTATAGATGCCTGATTGGTTAGTTTTTACATGGTTAGGTTGTATTGAAACCCTTTTACTGGAGCTTTGTGTTTCTTTAACAAATGAATTTTTTGTTATTCAAGATCAAAATTAAAATCAATGGAAACAGAGGAAGACCTGGATAAGCACTGATGAAGTACCCCTATTTTAGACAAGCCAAAACTTCAGGTGCAGCAAGTTAAGTTTACCCCTTGTAGTGTCTTTAATTGATTTTGTTGAATATCTTGTACTATGTTGACATCTGCTATGCAAATGTGCTAATGCATTGAAGATGAGTTTTCTGCATGCATTGAAGCACTTGAAGGTTTGGATTAGTTTTGCAAAGCACTATAAGTCATCAAGGAAAATCTTCTCGCATGCATTGTAATCAGAAAGACGGCTGAATTGAGGCTGGGGCTTTGTTGCTGATGGTGCTGCTAACTGGCTGATATGCTGTTGGGCTAATGGATGTGTTGTGCGTGGATGTGATGTGTTGGGCTAAATGTATTATATTTTTTTTATTGAAAATTGTTATAATAATACATTTAGAATGTCAAACAACTTAATATGATCACCATATCATCACAATTTGTAATCATTTATTGATAAATAATATTTGGTCAATGAAAATTAAAATTTAATGATGAATAATATTTACTCTTTAGAATTTATATTATTGTCACTATTATATATTCATTTAGTCACAACAACTAATTTTGTCACTATTAATAACTCTTTCTGTGACCAGAAGTATCATCACTATAAGTATTCAATTAGTGATATTGAAAAATGTGTCCCAAAAAATAATTCTTTGGTGACAAATAATTTTGTAATATTATTTAAAATATGAAATGACGACATAATTGTCATGTTAATTGTCAACGTTGCTTCACATCTATAATGATTGTTGTAATTCACACGTAGTGCAATTGAATCTTGTTTTGTTATTTGAACTATTTATAAATCATGTCTCAGCTAATTGTTTTGGCGAGATTAATATTTGTTTAAACATGAAATGTTCTATTTATTATGAACTGAATTGTTATAGGAAGATCTATGCCATTGGTTTTTGCTAGATTAGTATTATTATTAATTATTGAAATCATAGTATTTCTTTGAAAGTAATCCAAACCATATTGTTGTGGTACGGACTCGTGAAGTAAGACTGAGATGAACAAATTTTAATGTCGTAAATCGACATATGCGCTATTATTGAGTATTATGCATAATATAGGGTACAAAGGAGTTGGCCGCTCCAGGTACCTGTAAAAGAGTATAGTTTAGTTTTTATAACTAATTTATATTCTTATGATAATTTAGTTTTAATAACTAAATTATTCCTCTATTAGTTCATGATCATCTGTGATCACTCAACATGAAATCTGGGTATATTTCACTTTATTGAATATTGTTGCAGTATTGTTAATTCCCCTTATTCAATTAAATATTATTGAATCTTTGAAAGAATTATACTCTTTCATCTCAGATATGTTATTCAGTATGAAATAGTAGAAAGTTTTATTATTGAGATTGTATTATTATTCCGCTACCTCGAAATCATTTGATTGTTGCTGAAGTTCTATATGAGCTAGACTATTCTATTCATGATATATATATATATATATATATATATATATATATATATATATATATATATATATATATATATATCATTTATTATATATTTTAACTTGCGGGGCAAACTTGTTGCTCACCTTTGCTAAATAAAATATTTCAGTTAGGAACGATAAGGCCAGCGGGGCTAAGAAGAACAAATGCAAAGACATAGTGCTGGAGTAGTTTTATGTTAAGCATATTTACTATGCTATTTTGTAAATCCTTTTTGTATATCTAAATGGTAAGTTTGTAATGTTAAGGTTAGATGACCTGGGATGATGTTGTTAACCTATTAATTAATGTTATGTAAGTTTATATTCTTCAATGAATGGGTAGTTAGATGTTATTATACTGTGGATCGTGAGCACCAAACTCGAGGGTCAAGTAACCCGGATTTGGGGGCGTCACAGTAGTTCAAAAAAAAATAGGACACTGGCTTTCCCATACCCCCTCCCTGGCGGGGGTTTTGCTTTATAAATGTCTGCCCCGGAGGGCTACCCTTCTGTTAGTTTCTCAGCACCCTTGTGTATAGAAAGTCCTCCCCAGCGGGGGTACCTTATGCTATTTGTCCACTTTCAGCTCTAGTTCTTGCCAAGTTTCACCATGATTCCACCTTTTAAGTCCAATTTCCAAGCCACCACACCTAATATGACACCCCCAAATCCGGGTTACTTGATCCCCGAGTTTGGTGCTCACGATCCATAATATAATTAACATCTAACTACCCATTCATTGATGAATAGAATATTACACCACATTAACTGATATAGTTAATACATTTGTCCCAGGTTATCTAACCTTTATATTACAAACATACCCTTTAGATATACAAAAAAAGTTTACAAATACAACACAATAATAATGTTAAACATAGCTATTACAGCACAACACCTTTGCCTTTGTTCTTCTCAGCACCTCCAGTCACTTCGTCCCTAGCTGAAATGTTTTATTTAGCAAGGGCAAGTAACAAATTTTCCCCGCAAGTTAAGATATACAATGAATGTATAAAAATCAAATCAACAGACTATTTAATTCGATAGAATAACTCCAAAGTTCGGAGAACTTTGAAATAGCTGAACAATTTATTCTTCTCTAACCAATCTTCTCGCAACCTATGCAACACAATAGTTCAATAATGAAAGGGTACAACACTTTCAAAGCTTCTATGATATTTTATTGAATAACAATTTAGAAATACTCTCTAGAGTTTATGATGAATGATCTTAAAAGATCTTGAAATTCTTTTCTCGAGTAACTATCAAAGATTTACTCTGATATACCCAAATAAAAGTATGGAAATATTTTCCAGAGTTTATGCTGAGTGATCACAAAGGATCTAGAACTTCTCTTCTCGAGTAACTATCAAAGATATACTTTGATACACCCAGGTGTATCAGATAACCATAAAGATTAAATCATACCCCTCTGCAACTATATAAAGTGATAAGCTTTATTATACCCTATATTATGCATAATATTCAAACGAGCGCAAAGGTCGAATATACGACCAAATATGTTCCCTTTATATAAAAGGTTGTTCTTCTCAGTCTTTGAATCAAAATTTGATTTAACAACGAAATACAATGATTTCAATATCTAATCACTTTATCTTCTCTTCTCTTCTTAAACCTATCAAGTTTTGTTTTTTGATCTAGCCAAAATAATTGGCATCGATCTATCAATAATAATTGATATACTCTTCTCTTCTCTTCTCGAACCTATCAAGTTTTAACAAATGTTCGTCCCGCCAGAAAAATTAGTTAAGACATTTCTCAACACGATTCAACAATAGACAGGAATTATCTGTACTATTAATAATAGTTTCTACGGATGTAAGTATCCAATAGTAATTATTCTCCAAGTATATTCTCAGAATCACTAATTCAATTTGAATTAATAAACATGCACTAACTACGAATAATCAACAATAAATTCTTGGTCGCGGTCTAATCAACAATAATTAACCACTATAGTATTTAAACAGATATAACTCAAGGTTGAGTTAGGAAACTTGCCTGATTCGTTGACTACTACTACGCAATTTAAGTTAACTTCTTTTGTAAGGCCTATCATTAATAAGATTGGTCTTTTAATCAGCATATCATACTTTGTATCATAATACAATTACATTATCAATCAATTATCTAACACTTAATCACATAATTAAATATTTGATATTATTATCATCCTTTGATAATTCTTTAATCACTATATCATATCCATTATGATTTAACACTCACCTTTTCATTTCATAAGTTATTCTTTAACATCTAATAAGTCAAATACTAATCCAACAACCTGGATTCTAAATCTAGCAACCAAATTGCCAATTCAGCAGACTAAATCCCAAATCTAGCAGCCTGGATTCCAAATCCAGCAACCTAGCTTGTAATCCAGCAAGCTGGATTCAACATATCTTCAATTCAGTAAACTAGATTCATTATCCTTCAATCCAGCAAACTGGATTCATAAATTATTCAATCCAGCAAGCCGGATTGCACATTCTTTTCTAGAAAATACCAAATTAACCTATTATTTTTCAATCCTTTGTCGAAACATATATACATATATTTCATACACAAAAAGTATTTTTCCAACTTTCTTTAGTATTTTTCAAAAATCATTTTTAGTTAATTCATTAAGAAATTAGCTACCTCACGTTTAACTCCAGAAATTCCCAACTCTTGGCGGGATCTTACACATGTTAACGTGAGCCTCCAGTTTAAATTTTGTGGCCATCGGAGTTATAGAACTCCGGTTATAGCTGTTTTCGTCAAAAAATCCCAAATATTAAAATAGTCATAACTTGGTCATTTTAAGTCGGAATAAGCTCATTTTTGGACGGTAGGTACTTAATACCATATATTTTCATGTCCCAAAAGGCCATAATTTTTCTCACAAATTAAGTGGCCGAAACTACCCTTACAAAATTTTGGACAGTAGCCTTTTCTCCTTTAAAAGTTTTTGACTCCTTTGCTAAAATCCGTCCACATGAAAATATACAACTCCTTTTTCAGTGATTCCACCTGGAGATGTCAGAAAACTTATAGATCTAACTCTAGGACTTGACCACACTCAAAAATTCGAAATATAATAGGAGATATGGTCATTTGAATTTCATATTTCGTTTTCACAAAAATCTAATTTTCAATCCTTTGTGGTTTATAAGAAAACTTCTATGTTCTAACATAATAACCAACATAACTCATCTTAATACCTACTAATACTTTATATACCAATGAATCTACCATAATACATGATCTATTTCATCAAACAATCATCAAACACAAGATTAACACAATCGAGGCTAAGAAAAATTAGGGTTTCTACATTTTGAAAAACCTAGTTTCCATTTCATACTTTAGATCTAACTTTTGATCCTCAAATTGGATAGATACACACATAACACACTCTAGATCATATAGATATAGAGTTTTGAAGTTTTGAATCATAGATCCAAGTTTTAATTTTGAAAAGTCAATAATAAATTACATAATCTAGTTTAGG
Organism: Panax japonicus; assembly: GCA_020205505.1. Taxonomy (NCBI): domain Eukaryota; kingdom Viridiplantae; phylum Streptophyta; class Magnoliopsida; order Apiales; family Araliaceae; genus Panax; species Panax japonicus. The sequence goes on from CM035114.1 coordinate 31,148,289, forward strand.
TATATACCTTTGCTTGATTTTCTTTTTTTCCTTCTCGCTAAGCTTTGATTATGGAGCTAGAAAACTTGGAGAAAAACTCTCTATTCTTTCCCCACTATGGCTGCCAAAAAGGCCTCTCTTCTTTCCCTCTCTATTTGGTTTTCTTTGTGTTAGCTAATAAGAGTTGAGAGAGAAATGGAATGGGTTTTGGGTGTTAGTAATTTGTGTAGATATATTTTGTATATCTAAGTTTTCTCCCACCATAATCTACTTTCCCTCTCTCTCTTATCATCTCTAAGATTGCTTGTAGACTTAGATTACTTGTAACTTTGGTGAAATATGGTGGCTTAAAGATAGCATGACACCTATGGAGAGTTGGTGAAGAGTTGATAAATTCCATCATTACATTATTTTCCTCTACTCACTCTATGTTTCTCTTTCTTAATCATTTTAGTGTTGCTTGTACACTTAAATAAAAGTGTTGGTTGAATGAGAATTGGACACTTGTTGGAAGTTGTTGAGAGTTAGTAAACTTAATGATTTAATCCCATAGCTCCTTTTTCTCTCCCTTGTTGGCCGAAATTCCTCTTCCTTTTATTCCCAATTTTTTTTTTAAATTTTAATGTTATAACATGCTTTACTAATTGTCCAAAATGTCCTTCCATAATTGGGCCAACATTTGGGCTTTAATTAAATTCTTTTGGGCTTCTAAATTAATTTCTTGTGCCATATGAAATTGACATAGTCCAATACTTTCAAATTCTTATCCAACCCAAATCATTTAATTATGGTTTTCATTTCCTCAATTATTATTTAAATCCTCTTTACTTATATACACTTAAATTCCTTAACCCAATTAGACTTGCTATAATTAGGTTATAAAATTAATTAACTGAGATGTATAAAATAAATCTCTTAAAATTAGTATATATTTTATATACTAATATTCTCCCGTATCATAACCCTTAATCACATACGGTACACACATAATCACAATACACAGAACATATACACTTATATACTTAATCCTGAATAATTCACCAAAAGATTTTAAACCCACCAAAATCCTTCACAGAATTTTGAAATCCTTAAAATTTCTTCACAGAAATATCAAATCCATTCACTTATTTTCTGTCTAGGTTTATTATTTAACCTTTATTTAATCAATTAAGATTTTATTAATCATATAAATTATCGGGTTGTCACACCTAAACACAAAACAACACTAAAGAAGTAAATGAAACATAAAAACTAAAGAATTAACATAGTTTAAGCTCGAATTAGAGGCCGATTCGTAGGTATAAAACGCACTCATCAAACTCCCTCAAACTTAAACCCGTGCTAGTCCTCGAGCACGAAATAAAAAAATGCTATACCATGCAATGCAATGAGATGTAATGCATCTAATCTACATGCCTACGAATCCATCAGTAGTTATAGAAATAAGTCTGTTCAACCGGCGTCAGAGAAATCAAGCAAACACAATAATACTTCATATCAAAACCAATCAATAATTGTCAACATTCATCAAATCTTAAACTGTTATTACTGGTATAGTGTCTGTGTGTGCTCAATATCCATGCTAACTGATGTAAATTCAAATGTAATACATAACTAGTCTCTTATAAGGAATTATACCATGTAAACTCAAGAATTTCAAAAATAGATGAGATCCAACTAAAATCAAATAATTACCAATATTAAGGGTCCAAATAGGGTACTTATGCTTTATTTTTCAATTACAGGGGCTTTTTGCTCTTATTTCCCATTTTATTTCTTTTTTATACACATGGCTATGCACTGTCTTATTCCCTTTAGGTTTTTCAATGCTACCTTAACGAGCTTTCGACCAACGACTCCCAGACCATTAAGACCTTAGGGCACTAGGTGTAAAGACAATCCCCTCGGGCTTACTTACTCAAGTAACAAAGGCTACAAAACTAGACAAGCATACAATGGTGTTTATTATATATATATATATATATATATATATATATATATATATAAGAAACTTATATATAACACTTTTTCCCCTAAACTTAGGTTCTTGCATAATTTTTTCGCCTTCACTGCCTATCCTTGTCATTCTCTTATTTAAACTATCATTATCCTTTAGAGATCCCTTATGTATTAATTTGAACTAAATTAGTCAACATAGGTGTTATTAACGTGCTAACCTTATTATACCAGTTTCAAACAGCAAAAGATCCAATTCATAATAGAAAATTACATCAACGTTCTAATATTCGGTACTATACTTGTCTACTTAATCCCAATCTCATCATTGGCCAAAATAAAATGAACTATATCAAACCGTTGGACATATGCAATATAACACAATACTTGACTAATTTTTTTTTATATGTGGTAAACATAACATGCTTAAAAACTAATAAAAACTAATTACAATCCTATGCTACTATGCAACTAAATCACTACATGAATGCAAACATTTAATAATCCTAAAACTAAACATGAAACTAACATATGCAAATCTAACTAATAAAATTAACATACAAACATAAAAATTAAACTAACACCCCAAAACTTGAAAATTACAATGTCCTTATTGTAAAGAATAAAGCAGTAAATGTATGAGGACTTCCTTGTAATCTCCTAAGCTTGGGGTGGTGGTGGCTATTGCTCTTCATCTGAATCAGAGGGTGGGAACCTTGGCATTGGGGCTGGCTGCTGAGCACTAAATGTATTAGGACTTCCATGTAATCGCCTAAGCTTGGGATGGTGGTGACTGTTGCTCTTCATCTGAATCATAGGGTGGGAACCTTGGCATCGGGGCTGGTATGGGAACTGCACGGTGGGGTTAAAACTCTGTAGCTCCACATTTAATTAAGCAAAGGACATATTCATGGCCTCAAACATATGGTCCTGCCTCGCCGCGAGTCTCTGCATTTGTTTTCGGGCATCTTTGTTGTACTCATCCACTTGTCGCTGGAGGCTCTGAAATTGAGGGCTAAATGTAGCATCAGTTTAGTGCGTCTCCTTAGTACCTTGATCTCCCATCGTCTCATCCCCCTGATACTCGTCGTCATCTGAGGTGTCATTAGCTTTAGCCTCATCCTTCGAGGCTGGTGGAAATATGAATCCAAGTACTCTAGGGTGCGACTCGCCCCTGGGACACACCGAATACCGTGCAACCATCCTCATGTCTAAAGTCTAAAGAAACATCTGAGTGGTCTCATCATATGACCATCTAATTCCCACTTGCCTACACAACCCACAAATAAGAGATGGGTGTGGCAAGCTGCCTGAGAATGGTCCTCGCAGGCATCTTCGGATAGAAAAACTAATTATAGCATCCACGTCGATGAGAAAATCTTGGACGATAGCATTTAAGAGAAGTATCTTCTCCTTGGTCACCTCTATTAAGTGTGTGGATGGGAATAGCTTGGCGCACATGAATGTGTAACATATCTTTCCATATCGACTGAGATCCTTACTGTGGAAGATAGTGCCCCCTTTTCGGCCTTTTACCCATGTAGTACCCGGCTTTGTAATTTCCGTTAAAATAGCCTCATAGTCGGGATCATGGTCATGCAAGTAAGCATACTAGCACTCTCTAGGAACTCATAATTGGTAGTACGCGTTGATGGCATCGGCACTGAAAGGAACTTGCTTGCCCCAGACAAATGCTGTGAATGGGGCCTTATCCTCTACATTGGCGTAGAATTCTTTTATCACATTCACAATTGTTGGCTCGGACTCTTCCGTAAACTTATTCCATCCTTTCTCATAGATTTGTTGCATCATTTCGCCGTTGATGTGTTCAGGTACCAACCCCCACTCTGGTGTGAGTGCCTTTGTCACAAGATAGTCGTAACGGTCGGCGACGGCGCTTATGAATTTTCACCTATCAAAGGTCCGGGTTGGTGGTGTAGACCCTAAACTTTAACTACGTTGTCTTTTTGTTTTCGGTTTAGGTGCCATTTGATTTGAATTGATGAGCTTCAACAAAATTTCCCCCAAACTTCACTCAAGAAACTTGTCGAACACGTTGTGTGTAAGACTTGCAATACCCCCAAACTTTTGTAATAGCCCTTCAAGTATGGTGATAAGTGATGAGATTTTGCAAGAACTAACTACTTACTCTCAGTGTATTACAATTTGGTTAATTTTCCCCTCCCTTTTTGCTGTCAAAAATTCACCCAAGAAGAACCCTAACCTTAAACTACTAAACGGGTATGAATTTAGGTGGTTAGATTATGTTGTGAGGGTATGGATTTATAGAGAGGAGGTAATGTATAGAGTTGTGGGTTAAAGTAATGGGAAGTGGTTTAATGAAGTGGGGAAGTGGGGATTAAGTGTTAGTTCATGGGTAGAGAGTGGTGAAGTGGGGTTTCAGTTATTTTGCAAGTAGAAGGAAGTGGTGAATATGGTCTGAATGCTCTGTAACTGCCAACTTTGCCTCTTCAGGTTCTGTACCCCCGCCTCGGCAGGGTGTAATAAGCTTTGGAGGCTCGCCCCAGTTGGAATGTGTTCTGTTAATGAATTAAGACCCCGCCCTGGCAGGGGGTTCCTTTTCATAAAGCCCGCCCCGAAGGGCATGCCTTCTGTAATTTCACTTGAATTTTCCCATTCTTTGTATCCTTTACATATCCATGAGCTTTTTAAGTACCTGAAACATCATTAAACATGAATATAAGTCAATACTGAGCAAATTAAGCATGTAAGGTCAGATTATCTAAAAAGTATAACTTAACTAACTACTTAATGAATTGAAATGAATTTATTATATACTAACGAATATGCTAAACTACAATTAGACTAGCATGATTAAAAACACTAAGAATAAAAGTAAAATTGGGTTGCCTCCCAATTAGCACTTGATTTTAAGTCTTTCAGCTTGACTACTCCTTGTTCATGGTGCATCGACGAGTGTGATTGCGATGACATCCATGTTGGATTCGCCACCCCAATAATGTTTCAACTCCTGATCGTTGACTTTAAATGTCTCCAATGGACTCCTACTATATAGCTCAACGACGCCATGTGGGAACCCTTTTAATAGTAAATGGGCCCGACCACCTCGATTTTAGCTTTCCTAGGAACAACCACAGTCTTGAATTGAACAATAGTACTGATTGCTCTGGTTTAAACTTTTTTTGTAAGATTTTTTGGTCGTGCCATTTCTTGACCTTTTCTTTATATAACTTCGAGTTCGCATAGGCTTTTAGTCTAAATTCATCGAGTTCGTTCAATTGAAGTAGCCTCTTTTCACCTATTGCTGTTTAATTGAAGTTGAGCTTCTATATTGCCCAGTAGGCTTTATGTTGTAACTCCACTGGTAGGTGACATGCTTTCCCGTAAACCAAATGATATGGAGACATCCCAATTGGCGTCTTGTAAATTGTCCTATAAGCCCATAATGCATCGTCCAATTTGAGAGACCAGTCTTTTCTGTTCGGGTTTACTACATTCTCTAAGATTTTCTTCACCTCCCTGTTTGAAACCTCAACTTGCCCACTTGTTTGGGGGTGATATGCTATTGCCACCTTATGGTTAACCCCATATTTTACCAAAAGGCCTGTAAATGATCTGTTGCAGAAGTAACTGCCCTCATCACTTATAATAGCTATTGGCATGCCAAATCTTGTAAAAATATTCTTGTGCAAGAACTTAAGAACCACTTTGGCATCGTTTGTGGGGAGTGCTACGGCTTCAACCTATTTTGATATATAGTCGACCACAAGCAAGATGTACTGATTATTAAATGATGAAGGAAATGGCCCCATAAAATCCATGCCCCATACGTCAAAAATTTTAACATCCAAGATAGTTTGTAGTGGTATCTTATTCCGCATCGATATGTTACCCACCCTTTTACATTTGTCACAAATTTTCACGAACTGGTGGGAATACTTAAATATTGTAGGCCAATAGAACACTGCTTGCTGAACTTTGGTCGCTGTTCTCTCACTTCAATAATGTCCCCCGTATGCAGACGAATGACACTTGTGCAATATATTCTTTACTTCATTGTATGGTATGTATCGACGAATCATTTTATCTGCACACTGTTTAAATATATATGACTCGTCCCACATGTACCACTTGACGTTATGTAGGAACTTCTTCTTTTGTTACCGTGTAAGATCAGTGGGAAGGACGTTGCTCACCAAATAGTTTACAAAATCTGCATACCATGGAAATTCTGCATTGACTCGAAACAGCTGCTCATCCAAAAATAACTCGTTGATTAAACACTTATCTGCCCCGTCTTTTCTAACCTTAAAAGATGATCTGCAACTTGATTCTCTGTCCCCTTTCTATCTTTTATTTCCAAATCAAATTCCTGTAGAAGAAGTATCCATCTGATAAGTCGCGGCTTAGCATCCTTCTTTGAAATTAAATATCTAATTGCCGAGTGATCTGTATAAACCACCACCTTTGTCCCAATCAAATATGACCAAAATTTGTCAAAGGCATATACTACTGCAAGTAACTCCTTTTCTGTAGTTATGTAGTTTAATTGGGCATCCGTAAGGGTCTTACTTATATAGTATATGGCTTGGAATATCTTCTCTCGGCGTTGACCCAAAACAGCCCTTACCGCATAGTCGCTCGTATCGTACATTAGCTCAAAGAGCATATTCCAATCCGGTGCGTTAATCACTGAAGCTGTAGTCAACTTTTTCTTTAATTACTCAAATTCTAACTTATAATCCTCATCAAACTTAAAAACTGCATCTTCTCTAAAAGACTGCACAACGATTTCGCAATCTTAGAGAAATCTTTAATGAACCTTCGGTAGAATCCTGCATGTCCCAGAAAGCTACAGATTCCCTTGACTGTAGTTGGTGTTGGAAGATTTTCAATTATTTCTAACTTTTCTCTATCAACCTCTAATCCCTTCGCAGAGACTTTGTGCCCCAAGATTAATCCTTCTTCAACTATAAAGTGGCACTTCTCCTAGTTAAGCACCAAATTTGTCTCCACGTATAGCTTTAGGACCATGACCAAGTTCTCTAAACAGACATCAAAATTATCTCTATAGATAGAGAAGTCGTCCATGAAGACTTCCACATTCTTTTCCACTATGTCTGAGAAGATGGCCATCATACACCGTTGGAAGGTTGCGGGTGCATTACACAAGCTAAAAGACATCCTCCTGAATGTAAATGTGCCGTATGGGCATGCGAATGTGGTCTTCTCTTGATCTTCAGGAGCAATGACTATTTGATTATACCCAGAATACCTATCCAGTAGACAGTAAAATTCGTGTCCAGCCAACCTATCTAACATCTGATCGATGAAAGGTAGAGGAAAGTGGTCCTTACACGTTGCTTTATTTAGCTTCCTGTAGTCCATGCAAACCCTCCAACCGGTCACTGTCCTCGTAGGAATTAATTCGTTATCCTCATTCTGTAGTACGGTCATCCCTACCTTTTTTGGTACACATTGAACCGAACTAACCCACGTACTGTCTGAAATTAGGTAGATGATTCCCACATCCAACCACTTTAGAATTTCTTTCTTCACTACTTCTTTCATGATTGGATTGAGCCGTCTCTGTTGTTCCACTATTGGCTTTACATCATTTTCCATAAGAATTTTGTGCATGCAGAAGAGCGGACTGATTCCCTTGATATCTGTAGTTGTCCATCCTATAGCCGATTTGTATTCTCTAAGCACTCTCAGCAACTTATTTTCCTAAAATTCGTTAAGTGCAGAAGCAATAATAACCGGTAAAGTATTAGAATTGCCCAAATATGCATACTTGAGGTGTTTAGGAAGTGGCTTAAGCTCAAGTGTAGGTGGCTCCTCCAATGAAGGTTTCATCCTTGCCGTAGCTCTTTCTTCTATATGTAATGGCTCAAATGGTGCTTTGAATCTACTAACTTGTGGAAAAGAATCCAGCATATGCAAATAATTTACAAACTCTGGATCGTCTGAATCTTCATCCCCCAGTAATGTAGTTTCTAATGGATCATTAACCAAACTCTTAACTATGTCTTCATTAATGATCTGATCAATGACATCAACCCAATAACATTCTTCTTCATCCGTAGGGAACTTCATGGCCTTGAACACATTGAACTTGACTTCTTGATCTTGAACCCTCATAATTAGTTCACCTTTTTGCATATCGATGAGAGTCCTACCCATAGCCAAGAATGGTCTCCCTAGGATGATTGAGATATTTTTATCTTCCTCATAATCCAGAATTATGAAGTCAGCTGGGACTATAAATTTATCCCCCTTAATCAGCATATCTTCCATAATTCCTCTTGGGTACGTGATTGACCTATCTGCCAACTGTAGAGATATATTGTCGGTTTCGGAGCTGGTAAACCCAATTCTGTGTATACTGATAACGGCATGAGGTTCACACTTGCCCCCAAGTCACATAAACACTTTTGAAATGACATGTTCCCAATTGTTCATGGAATAGTGAAACACCCCGGATCTTTCAACTTTGCCGGTAACTTCCTTTGTAGTAGTGCACTACACTCCTCCGTCAATGCTACAGTTTTAAAATCCTCCAACTTCTTTTTCCTCGACAGAATTCCCTTCATAAATTTAGCATAACTATGCATCTGCTCTAGGGCTTCTGCGAACGGAATATTTATTTGAAGTTTCTTGAAAACTTCCAAAAATTTGGTGAATTGCTTATCTAATTTCTGTTTCTGAATTCTTTGCTGAAATGGTAGTGGGGGATACACAATCGGTGCATTATCTATCTTGCTCTTTTCCACCTGCTTTTCTTCACCTTATTCGTTTTCTACCACTTTATTTTCACTTTCTTTGTCATCATCTTCTGCAGCCAAATTTTCTCTTTTCTGTCCCTCAAGATGTTTTTTGCTCCTTAACATAATTGCTTAACATTGCTCATAATTCCCCTTTGGATTTTCTCTGTATCGCTGGGTAAAGTTCCTTGAAGCCTATTATTTGATGCAAAAGCTATCTGTCCATCCTAATTTTCTAAGTTCTTGACGGCTACTGCTTGTGATTTCATAGCCGCCTCGTTGCTCGTTATGTATTTCGACAACAACTCTTCTAAATCTATTTTTCTCTCTTGACGCTGAGCTGTTTATTGATGTTAATTCTGAAATCCTGGGGGATAAAATGGTTATGGAGCTTGCTGATTTAAGTATTACTCCATGAAAAATTAGGGTGATTTCTATTCCCCTGATTGTATGCATTCTGATACATGTTCTGTGGAATCCTGTTGTAGCTACCCACAAATTGTACTGATGTTGGGTTGATTGCACATTGTTCCGTAGGATGTTCACCCGTTCATAATTAACAAATAACTGCAATCTGCTGAGTTTGTACACCCGATAAAGCATCCACCTTCTTTGATAGCACTGGAATCTGTGCTGCTAATGCCGTCACCCCATTTACCTCTAACACTCCATCTATCTTAGGTTATGTCATTCTTGCTGTGGGCTACTGGTAATTTTTAGCCGCCATTGTCTCTATCAACTTATATGCCTCCTCGCAACTCTTGGCCATAAATGCTCCACCCGAAGCTGCATCTATACTGGCCCTAAGATTCCCATGTAACCCGTTGTAGAATGTGTTCATTTGCAGCCATTTAGGTAATCCACGATCTGGGCACATTCTGAGTAATTTCTTGTATCTCTCCCATGCCTCATACAGTGATTCCCCATGCTGCTGTTCAAACATGGTGATCTCGTTCCTCATCTTTGCAGTTTTAGCTGGTGGAAATAATTTGGCTAAATTTTTTTGAGCAAGGTCTTTCCATGTAGTTATTGATCTCGGAGGTAGAGATTGTAACCAACTCTTCGCCTTGTCTCGCAGAGTGGATGGGAACAAGCGAAGCCTGGCTTCGTCATCCGACACCCTATTGTATCTGAAAGTTGCATATATCTCCAAAAACCTGACTAGGTGTTCATTCGGATCGTCATTTGCAAGTCCCCCAAACTGAACAAAGTTCTGTATCATTTGAATAGTCCCAGGATTTATCTCAAATGTATTTGCAACAATTGCCGGCTTGGTGATACTCGACTAAAGCTCAGTCACCTTAGGAGTAGCAAAGTCCCTCAACACTTTCTGGTCTTCGGCAGCCATTACTTCTTCTTTTTCAGAATTCTCAAAGTTTTCCTTTGTATCCTTAATCCACTTACTTAGCCTTTAAAACCTTTTCTCAATATCTTCCTCAAAAGGAAGCAAGTCTGGGTTTTTGGACCGAGTTTGCATAAACCAACTTCAAGAACCTGAAATAGAAAGCACAAAACAAAAGAAAAAATGTTTAAGTAAAGCTGAACTAATTAAACTGATATTGCAAAATATTAAAATCTATACTATTCCCTGACAATGGCGCCAAAAACTTGTTGGGTAAAATCTAAATTCGAACAACACGCAAGTATACGTGGTCAACAAGTAATATAATGATAAGTCAAGTATCGTTCCCACAGAGATTAGCAAGAAATTAACCCTTACAATTATCAGCTTCCTATTAATCCAAATTTTATTAAAATAACCAATTTAAGAATTATAACTACAAAATATTAAAAATACTAAGAATACAAAACAATCAACAAACCCTAAAAACTATAATTTCAAACAAATATTGGAGAATTAGGCTTACAACTTCACTCTAAGTATCACTCTAATTATCCCCCTTTATTCTAGTTTAATTCACTATCCCAGTTTATTAATCAAGAACATTCAAGTAGAACTAACCATCTCTTGATGCACTAATACCGTATTAACTTAAATCCACAAATTAGATAGAATTAAGTTAAACACCTTAATTAACTAATTCACTATATCTCCATGTGAATTACAATTAAAGAAGGTTTAAGTTCAAGTTCTCTATCCGATTGCATGCGATGCTAGACATATCTCTATCCTAACATAAATCAAGATTCCATTCAATCACAGATTTCAAGAACACATGCTATACAAACTAAGTCTAGACTCATATTTCCTCTCTCGAATCCATACAAGTCCACATAAAATTGGAGATTAAGCAATTCATAAATTTAAGCACAAATTAATATAGATAAACTGAAAGATAGATTATTAAACTGAAAATCAAAGATTACATAATCATCGTTCAACTCAAAGATCCATTATAAGCCTAAAAAGTAATTTAGTTCATCATCGATGAAATAAAAACTAAAATAGTTGAAGTAAACATCATCCCAATTACAAATATTGAACTAAAGAAAAAGAGTGAATCCAGAACCACCCTTCTCTCTAGGCTCAATTTGCAATTATTGTGAAATTTCTTTCAAAGTCTTCCTCTATTGCTCTTGCTCAAAATTTGTCTTCAATGATGTTAATTTCTTGTATGATGATTCATTCTTGTTGTTGTTGTTAAAATATATCCTAAGACACGTATTTTGATTTTAATTCCATGCATAATTGAGTTCCAAGCCATTCTAACCACTAGCCTTCACGTTTACTGCAACAATTCAAACAAAACAGGACACTGGCTTTCTCATACCCCCGCCTCAGCGGGGGTTTTACTTTATAAATGTCAGCCCCAGAGGGCTACCCTTCTGTTAGTTTCTCAGCATCCCCCACCCCGGCGGGGGGTTTTGTGTATAGAAAGTTCACCCCAACGGGGGTACCTTCTACTATTTGTCCACTTTTAGCTCTTGTTCTTGCCAAGTTTCGCCATGATTCCATGTTTTAAGTCCAATTGCCACGCCACCACACTTAAACTCAAAACAACACTAAACAAGTAAAACGAAACATAAAAACTAAAGAATTAACATAGTTTAAGCTCTAATTAGAGGCCGATTTGTAGGTATAAAACCCACTCCTCATGCAACAACTCCGGTGTTGTCACAGAATAAAGGTAATGCTCCTCTAATGCTAGGAACCAATCCAAGTTTAGTTATGAACTTCTTCATCCAAACAGCTTCTTTTGCAGCTTCACTTGCAGCTATGTACTTTATCTCTGTCACTGAATGAATAATTTTTTGCTTCTTGGAACTCTTCTAACTCACTGCGCAACCATTTAAGGTAAACACATACCCTGAAACAGATTTACTGTCATCTTGGTCTGTTTGAAAACTTGAGTCTATGTAGCCCTCTAGTTTCAATTCAGACCCACTGTAGACAAGAAATACATCCTTAGTTCTTCTTAAGTATTTTAGGATATTTTTCTCTGCCTTCCATTTCTCTTATCTTAAATTCGAATGATAACTGCTTATTACACTAAGTGCATGAGTGACATCCAGTATAGTACATGTCATATCATACATGATAGATCTTATTATTGAAGCATAAGGAATCGTACTCATACGGTCTCTCTTCTCAGTTGTCTTTGGGGCCTATTTCTTAGAGAGATGAATTCCATGGCTCATCAACATGAGACCTCTCTTGGAATCTTCCATTCTGACTTCATTAGCATCGAGTCAATGTACGTTCCTTGGGACAAGCTAAGAAACCTTTTAAATCTATCTCTATATATCTTATCCTTAAATAGAGGATGCTTCTCCCAAGTCCTTCATGGAGAAGTGTTTAGATAACCAGATTTTAATCGATTGTAGAATATGAATATCATTCTCTATTAGTAATTTATCGTCAACATATAATAATAGGGATGAAACAACGCTCCCACTAACCTTCTTTTACATACATAGTTTATCCTCATTTTTGATAAAATCAAACTCTTTGATTGTCTCATCAAAATGGATGTTCCACCTGCGAGAAGCTTGCTTCAATTCATAAATGGATTGTTGTAGCTTACAGATTTGATTTGTTCCAATTGTTGAAACAAATCTCTTTGGTTGTATTATATACACTTCCTCCTCAAGTTTTCCAATGAGGAAGGTTCTTTTCACGTCCATTTTCCAGATCTCATAGCCATAATAAGTTGCAATCGTAAGAAAAATCTGAATGGACTTAAGCATATCTACTGGTGAGAATATTTCATCATAGTCAACTCATTGTCTTTGTTTGAAACCTTTTACAACTAGTTTGGCCTTATAGGTCTCTACCTTGCCATTCACTCCAGTCTTTCTCTTAAAGACCTATTTGCACCCAATAGGCTTAATGCCCTCAGGTGATGAAACCAAAGTCCGTACTTGGTTTTCATACATGGAGTCCATCTTGGATTTCATGTCTTCTTACCATTTCTCTGAGTCTTTACTACTCATAGCCTACTCGCAAGTCAATGGATCATCATCGATTATGATGCATACCTCATCATCATCCTCTATGATGAATCAATACCTCTCAGGTATCTTCGGTACTCTTCTAGATTTACGAATAAGTTGTGGTACAATAGGTTCTTCCACTTGGTCAGGTACCTAACTTTGATCCGTAGTGTTCTGTAGTTCTTGAACTTCTTCAAGATATATCTTACTCTCACTGACCCCTTCAAGGACAAACTCATTTTCCAAAAAGGCAACATGTTTCACAATAAACCACTTTTAATCAGTAGGATAATAGAAAGAATACCCTGTAGATTCTTTAAGGTATCCTACAAATCTACACTTTTCAAATCTTGTTTGTAGCTTATCATTCTCAAAGTTTTTGACATAAGATGAAAAACCCCAAATCTTAACATATTTAAATTTGGTTTCCTCTCTGTCTATATCTTATATGGAGTCTTCGGGAAGGATATGGTAGGTACCTTATTAAGTAGGTGTCCAACCATTTCTAGGGCATAACCCCAGAATGGTATTTGAAGATAGGTAAAACTCATCATAGAATGAACCATGTACAACAATGTTTAGTTTCTCCTTTTAGACAAACCATTTAACTATGGTGTTCCCAGTGGAGTCCATTGTGAGATTATACCATTTTCTTTGAGACAATTGAGAAACTCATTACTTAAGTATTCACCTCCTCGATTCGATCAAAGAATCTTAATACTCTTGCCAATTTGTTTCTCTATTTCACTTCTAAATTCTTTGAACTTTCAAATGATTTGGATTTGTATTTCATTAAATAAACATATCCAAATCATGAATGATCATCAGAGTGAAAGTAATAAAATAAGAATACCCTTCTTGTGCATTTGTGTCGTAGGTCCACATACATCTGTGTGTACCAACGCTAACAACTCAAAAACTCTCTCCATTTCCACTAAATGAAGATTTAGTTATTTTACCCATGAGACAAGATTCATAATCAGATATGTGACAACCCGAAAAATCGGATTGTCCAAAAAGTTAAGTTTAAAGAATTAGTTATTAATAAAACGAATTTTTATTAATAATATTATGTGCTATATATTTTTTTAATCGTTCTAGAACCTAGGATGATTATAATACGGGAGGATTCTGGCTACGAGCTAGACTGAACGAGTAAGAATTTTCAAGACAAAAATAAAATTTTTTCGGGAACAGTAAGGAGGTGTGAATAATAACTTTAGGGCGAAATGACTATTTTGCCCCTAGCCTTGATTTTCTATAAAAGGAAAGCTTAAGCTTATTTGTTGGTTAATGAAAAATTTACCAACACTTAAGCCGAGTGCAAACTTTGTCCAACGGAAGAAGATTAAAGAAGAAAGGTAATCTAAAACCTAGTATGATATAAATATTCTTTAAGTTTTATATGGAATCATATAACTTAATGAGAATAGAAATAAAAGATGTTAAGAATGATTTCATATGGTTGAAATCATGAGAAAACGAAGAAATAAGAATTAGAAGTTTAGTTTATAAATTTCTTAAGGAAGTATGAGTTTCGCAATGAATTTGAACGATCCGAATGAATCATATGAACGATTCGGAAAAATAAGTAAGTAATGGTGTTTTATAACACCAAATTCCAAGAAAAAGTGAAATCATAATCAAAATATCGATTAAAAATGAAGAACTAGCGAAGAACACGAGGAACGTTGTTAATGGACAAATTTAAAACCATCATAGTATAACTTTTTATTGATGGACAAGTTTAAAACCAGCTAGTATAAGTTAGTTACTTATTGCTTGGTTAGGAACGATGGAAACATTCATGAAGAATGGATTAAAACTTAGCTATAACGAAGTTATGGCGAAAATTTCATAAAAGACGAGCAAAAAGTAGAAAGTATGTAAATGAACCCGAATGTGTAGGGTTTCATAAGAATGTAAGAGAACATAGAAAATGTGAGTCGTGGACTCAAGAACAAACAAATTTTGAGTTCAGATGACTGAATTACAGACGAACGAGTAATGAACGTTAATAACGTAAAATGAACAAATGATGAAGATTAAGCCAATTGAATGACATGTTAACAGATGCAAAATAAATTTCTGTCTGAGGGAAGTTGAAGTACGTAAGAAGATAAGGAAGAGAATGGCTTTAGAACGACCTCGTTCTGAGTTATAACGAAGGAGTTATGAGATTATAAAGTAAGCGTCTCAAACTAGTTCAACACTTAGAAAAAAAATTCAAGGTTTTATGCTTGGCGCCACAGCGCTTGTCATGCCTTGGGAGGTGGCACCGCAGCGCCAACCTGGGCAGTCAGATACTGGTAAGTGGCACTGCAGTGCAAGAAAGAAGAATAAAGGTGGCGCCGTAGTGCTGGTGCAGAGCAAGGCCTAGTGATGAGCTTTTAATTGCTCAAATCCTGGGGGAAGTGTAAGGAAAGATAACAAACGTGTAGTTCACATAATTAAGCACTTACGCAAGTAATTTAAACCTTTAGTAAAGGTTGAATAGAAAGATTGAACGAGATTAAAAGACAAAGAATATAATCATAAAATCCGTAACCGATATCCGGGGGGATTACTATGATTTTGACTCCTTAGACGTTGAGTGACGAGGGTAATGTATAACATTTTGATGTTATGATGTTGTAATGAGAGATAAGTGTAAAGCGTATAGACGCTGTAAACACAACACAGTTATGATGAACGATCGGTCTTAGCACAATGAACCGTATGGCTTTGACATTAAGAACAAATAATGAACATAGGGTTCATGTGATGGGTAATGAATGAAGGTAATTAAAACCTTGGGTAAAGGTTGAATGAGAGATTAAGAGACGAGCAACGTGAATACAGAATACATAAACGATCCTCGTGAATCATATTCACATCGAATGGACATTCTAAGTATATACTGGTTATATGACTTAGACGTCGAAGAAAGTAGTAAGTAAGATATGAATTATCAAGATAGCCATAACAAACAGTAAGGAAGAATAATGCTTAAACCTTTGAACGGTGAAGAACTGAATTAATGACAATGACGTATATCGATAAGAAGCCGAGTAATGATTATATCTTGGATGAAGTTCAGAGTCGAATGAACCGGATGTTGTAAGATATGAATAAGGTAACGTAAAATGCTTAACGTTATGAATGCGTAAAATTAATATTGAATGATCGTTCTGAGTATACAAAAGACTGTATGACTTAGACGATAAAGAATGATTCCCGATGTATGTCATTTAGTTGCCAGAAAGCCATAAGGAATGAGAAATTGACTTAACGAACATTATAGTTTAATGGTTCAGATAAGTTAAGATAAGTTTAGATTGTGGTACAATCGTAATCTTTGATGGTTGACATATGAGAGCTAGGCTAAACAATTCCTTCAGAGAGCGAAGGTATATACGAAGCTGGCAATCGATCTAACTTACTGTGAAAGACAGTGTAGATGAGACGGGAACTTGTTTGTTGGTTGTTTGTGGGAAACCACTCAGAGTACCATATGGACTACTAGCAGAGACACGATGTGTACTGAGTCATAGAAGAGTTATAAGAAGAAGATAAGAATGCAAATCATCAAAGATGATGATCGTCTGAGTAAGACGTCTTCGTATGTCATGAAGCCGTAAAACGGTAAAGGAAGTTGGTCGCATAAACTTAGATTGAAAGAACGCAAACCCTAAGAAGTAAAATTAAGTATACTAATGCGTAAAGTCAAGTATATGACTAATTGGTGCTGTAGACACTCAAAATTTTCTGAACACCTGTTACTAACATTGTAGGAGGACAGATTCGTCTTTCGGAGATAACCCTAGAAGACAACTCACGATTATTTTGGATATTACCGGAAGTTCAGTCTCAACCCCGGAAGACACACAGGGAGTATCAATTCTAACCTTGGAGATAACCCCGAGTTTCTTCCTTGGCGATAACCTCGAGGAATGCTGTTGCAGTTCTGGCGATAACTCCAGAAATGCTTGTTTCAAGTGTATGCAATCAGCTTCAATCTCAGACCTCCTGCCGAGGCACTCATACCAAAGACCCAGAGATAACACCGTGAAGACAGACACACTTACAGATGACCTTGAAAATTCAAACACTTGCACAGTCCAATCTCAGATGTAACCCTGAGCAATATCTGTTATCAGCTCAAACCGGAGATAACCCTAGTGAGGAGTCAAAAGGTCATCCTGCCACCTCAACCCCAACGTGCCATCTCAACATTTCATACATACATACATACAACAATATCCCATAAGAGCCAAGGAGTTCTAATCACGAGTGACTATTACGCTTGGCAGCACACCGGATAGAATTTGAAGCTTGAAGACTATGGGCATGGTCCCCTCTTTCTGAATTCGTACAACCTCTAATCCCATGTCATTGCGTAACTCTCAACAAAAGCAGTCCAAAGATGGTCTTGTATACCTCGTTCGGATGCTCGGATTGAAGTTCTACAAGTTCGAGCAGACATCACAATGCATGAGTGCACGTACTTCGAGAGGACAGGACCCGCAGAGCCCGAGGCACCCCAGACAGCCGCAGGTACATCTGAGGCTAATGCAGGTACACCTGCGGCTCCCCCCTCTATAAATAAATGGCTTGGGGTGTCCATTTTGAAAAAGAAAAGGCAAGGAAGCCTTGTCTAATTTGCTTTGTACACACCCCATATTGAGTGTTTCCTCATTTTAAACACCTGTTAGCTCACATATAGCTATATTTTTACCGACAGGAGTTGAGTGTTTATCCATCTAGAGTCATAGAAGCCTTCTTTTGTAGCCCACTGTAAGCCTTCTCACACTCTATAAAGCCTTTCTCTTTATCTTTGCACACACTATTCTTCCCATTGAGAATCATGTTGTGTGCGTACGCCCGGACTTCGGTCCGTGGTTTTAATTTTTGTCTGTATATATACTTATATATGTATATATTTATATATGGACTAACATTATCGAGTTATACCTCGATTGAGCCTAGACTTATGTCTGGAGCGTTTACTTCCTTATATATATATATATATATATATATATATATATATATATATATATATATATATATATATATATATATAAACTGTTGTCAGACTTTGTCTGATGAGCCTGGATTTTACATCTGGAGCGTTTATTGCTTATATATATATATATTTATATATATAATGTTGTCGGACATATCCGATGAGCCTGGGTTTTATATTTGGTGCATTTACTGCTTTTATATATATATATATATATACATTTCTGTCAGGCCTGGAGTTTACTTCGTGGCCTTTTATTGCTTTATTTACATTTCGTTCCGCCTGGAGTTTATTTCGTGGTGGTTGATCATCTTTACTGCTATATTTAAATTTAGTCCCGCCTGGAGTTTACTTCGTGGTGGTTGATCGTCTTTTACAGCTTTATTTACATTTCTGATCCCCCATGGAGGTGCTTCGTGGTGGTTGATCATGTCCATATATATATATATATATATATATATATATATTTACCGCTTTTATATATTTACATTTCCGATCCCCCATGGAGGTGCTTCGTGGTGGTTGATCATGTCTGTATATATATATTTACAGCTTATATATATATATAACTGCTTACTGTTTTTCATATAAACTGAATTATTATGTGAGCCTAGGAATCATGTGATCACATATTCAGTCTACTGAATCTAGATTCGGTTCCCGTGATGGACATTTTCAGCTATAAGCACCTTGTACATTATTTAGGGTGTCTGAATTTCCTTGGATGGCTGTCATGACCATGAGGAGTTCGGTACTGCTGTATATTATTTTCTCGAAGATGCCTCGCATCTCGAAAATAAAAGAAAACAAGCCGAACATTTAATAATAAAATAGAAGTATGAAAAGGTCTTAATTCCTATTGAGCACAGGGTTTGAAAAACCTCTTTTATAAAACATCATTGCTATATCTTGCTTAAAACTGAATTTTTGTATAAATTCAAACCCTTTGTATATAGGTGCGAATGAGGCCTCACACTACTTCTAAATAATTGAACATTGATCCACACACACACAAACACTCACATTCATATAACAGTTTCTTGAAAAGTGGCGGTCACCATGGCAACATGGATGTCGGGGGGGTGCCTAACACCTTCCCTTCGCATAATCAAGCCCCGAACCCAAATGAATCTCGGTTTCACAAACCCGTTTAGTTGTGTTACATCACTGGGTCAATATGCAAACCTTTTCTTGGTTGCGTTGGTGAAACCAGTTAAAAATATCAACTGGTAACTCTTACAGTCAAATCGTCGACATTACACATGTCGAACCTTTTTCACTTATTTTTTCAAACAAATTTCACCTAACATGAGAACACCAAAGAACAAGTAACGAAAAGGGATAAAATAAAATCTCGACGTCGACAGGTGGTGACTCTGCTGGGGACTCCAGTAAGAGTGCTTAAGTCGCTACTACAAGCTTTTCAAAATTGTTATATGCTTGTGTGTGAATGTTGCATTTACATTTATGATGAATGTGTACGAATGCATTTACTTACTGCACTGCAAAATATATATCTATGATATTAGTGCTTCACACATGTCATCATTTCCATAAACGGTTAGACACGTTGTATGTGAATGTATGTTGTATGGTTCATCCACCAGGAGGCTATCCTGTCGGTGTTTGATTACTGGACTCGTAGGGAGACTAATTCCAACGAGGCTCAGGAAAGGCACCACCCAGATTCGCTCCAGTTGAAAGACCAGGTTAACTTTCCATCAAGTAGATTGCGTTGATCTGGGGACCTTCATGCCAAAAAGCCGCGAGAGTAACCCTAAGATAAGTCAACCTCTGATAATCCAAATGCGGAGGAAAGTCTCTTCATGCTTTCCATTTTTTCAATTACTTGTAAGAGCATTTACTTGTAATTTTATTCCATGTTCATCTTTATGTAATGGAAAATATAAAGAATATTTGTGCATACACGACATACTATCAAATTAATGCCAGTTTTTGCAGGATAATATTCCTAAAATGGAAACTTAATGATAGCATTTACATTATCCCTAAGACTAAACTACATAAGTCTTTTGTAGGGAAACAATTGGGCATGTTACCCGCTCAAAATCTAAAAAGGCCACGAGCCTAAAGCCAATCATGTCTTCTTTTGACCAATCTAATGCCGTTTCTTGAGAAGAATTTGACGGATTGAGTAAACAAATTATAGATTTGGCTATTCTGCTAAAGGAATTGCATCAATCTACTCAAGGTACAAAGATGCCTACACATACAGAACCCTCTACACAAGGAGGGACACAAGGTTTGGATAAAATAAATCCAGAACCTCAGTTGGATACGACCAACAAAGACCCTAAAAGCACCCATCTCAAAGGAGATCCAGACACCGGTGATATCAGGAAGAAAGTCCTTCAAATAGAGGAAACTATCCGTGCTCTCAAAGGGATTGGAACATATGGAAGTGTTTCATATGCTGACCTTTGCATATTCTCTGGTGTTCATTATCCAGAGAAATTCAAAACCCCTGACTTTGAAAAATATGATGGGTTAGGGGATCATTACACACATTTGAAGGTGTTCATTGGAGAACTTGGATCTTATGCGAAAAACGAGAAGCTCAGAATGCAGCTGTTCTAAAAGAGTCTAACTGGAGAAGCCCATTCATGGTATACCAGATTAGACAACTCAAAGATCCATAGCTGGGAAGAGCTAGTTCACGCCTTCCTCACTCAATACAGTTTTTAATCTCAGATGGCTTCTGACTGGTACCAGATTACCAAGGTCAAGAAATAGTCTAATGAGTCTTTCAGAGAGTATGCTCAAAGGTGGAGGCGCCTTATTGCTCAAGTTATTCCTTCCATGATGGAATTAGAAATGGTCATGACTTTCATAGACATACAAGTAGCTCCTTTCTATGAGAGAGTCTTAGCTGGTATTGGAAAACCATTCTCTAAAATGATCAATCACGGAAAGATGACTGAGATGGGATTGAAGTCCAGTAAGATTCAAGACCTAGCCGCTCTTAAAGAAGTTGTTGAGCACATCCAGTCCGGATCTTATGGAAACAACCCTGGAGGATCCATAAAAAGAAAGAGGAGGATGTTTCCTTGATAATACAAGGTCAAAAAGGCAGTTAGAACATGCCTATACAGAGGAGAAATTACTCCCATTTTCAAGCACAGTCTTCAAACCCTCCATTGCCTAAAGGTGGAGATGCAAAGAGACCTCGAACGTTCACACCCTTAAGGGACTCGCTCGAGAATATTCTTGCTCTTCTGAGCTTCTGACTACTCAGAAGAAAATCACACATCTTCTTTCACCAGCCAACCCTAATGGGAGGGGTTTTAATGTTACTCATAAGTGTGCATATCATGTCGGAGCACCTGGACATGATACTCAAGATTGTTGGGCCTATACAGAGGAGAAACTACTCCCATTTCCAAGCACAGTCTTGAAACCCTTCATTGCCTAAAGGTGGAGATACAAAGCGACCTCGAATGTTCACACCCTTAGGGGACTCGCTCGAGAATATTCTTGCTCTTCTAAGCTTCCGACTACTCAGAAGAAAATCACACATCTTCTTCCACAGCCAACCCTAATGGGAGGGGTTTTAATGTTACTCGGAAGTGTGCTTATCATGCCGGAGCACCTGGACATGATACTCAAGATTGTTGGACCTTGAAACATAAGATCCAAGATTTTATAGACAACAGTGAGATCGTGGTTACCAAACCTGATCAACCTCATGTGCAAGACAACCCTCCTCCTCAACACAAAGAAGAAGAGGTCAACATGATTAGTTGGAGCACTGGACAGAGTTCCAATTTTAACGGTGAATCATCCCAGACCATCAAAGACGGTGTTGACAGATGGGATTACACAAAGTTTCAATTTACTATGGAACGAAAGATAAAAGTTCTTTATAAGCAAATTGAACAATTAGAAGAACTGGTGACTCATCAGCATCAAGCCACATGCCAGTTAGTCAGCCAGGAGCATGTCTATCTCCTTCTTTTTGTTATGAATGCTCCACCATCACCTTCAAAAAGTGAAGCTATGGAGGATAAGGTTGCGAAGAGAGCAAATGCTAAAGCCCATCGGGATTTTGCCAATCAAACGGAATTTACATACCTGGGCTAACCTATGGATAAGATATATCAGATGCTAATCAACGAAGGAAGAATCACCTCCCTTCTACCTCCAATTAATCCCCGTTTAAGACTGTTTAACTCTGATGGAGTTTGTCAATATCATTCACATTCTTGCGGTCACAACACAGAAGAATGCTGGGGACTCCGCCACCTTATTCAGAATCTAATTGATAGTAGTGTCCTAAAACTGGCAGACGATGACACTGTGCTACTCTAGAGTAGGAATACATGTCCTACCAAATGGAAGGGATCAGTAGTAGTTATATCCACTGAGGCTGATGAGACTGTCAAATCATTTCCCATACAAGCAATTCAACTCAAAGGAGAAAACAATCCTTTGAAAGTGGCCGCACTAGAGCCAATTTCTTTACCATTTAGACAACAATATCCTGTTGTCAGCTTACACAAAGTCCCATGGAATTATGGGGAAGCTAAAGGATCCACATCTTATACTATTGCTACAGTGTCGAAGGAAAATCCATTGTATCTACCTCAGCGGGTTATGAAGCCCATCTTCAAAGCAAAGGGGAAGATTCCCATGGAGAAGATTGAAAAATTCCTGAGCACTATGGGTCATAATGAAGACAAGGTGGTTCTAAGCTTAAGAGAAGCTCCATATTAGATCTCAATACTGGACTTGGTTTTCTCTTTCGAGGATCATAGGAAGATTTTATTGAAGGTTTTGGAAGAAGCCTACTTGCCAAAATCAGTGGATGCGAAAAAATTTCAACATATGGTTGATCACATTTTCAACAACAATGTTATATCCTTCACTGACGACAACATACCGCCAGAAGGGACCGGTCATTACAAGCCATTGCACATTGCAGTTTTATCCTCCGAATATATGTTAGCTGGAGTTTTGATAGATGGAGGTTCATCACTGAATATCTGTCCTTATGCCACCTTGGTGAGGATGAACATTAATCTCAAATGGATCCGAAGCAGCCATACAGTTATCAAAGCTTTTGATGGATCCCGACGAAATTCTGTTAGAGAGATTGAGCTGCCAATTCAGATTGGTCCAAATACATTCAATGTATCCTTCCATGTCCTCAAGATAGATTCAGGATATAACCTGCTATTGGGGAGACCATGGATCCAAATGGCTGGAGCCGTCCCTTCTACACTACATCAACAACTCAAATACATTGTCAATAATAGTCTAGTCACTGTCAACGCTGAGACAAAATGTCCTGAACAAGGAGATCTACCAATCATCAGCTTCAATTCAGAAGTTGAGCCGACCAGTTTTCATACTTTGGAAGTGAGTAACACGCAATACCATCCTATTGGAGCACCACTTTCCATACCCAATATTTCTGCCGAGGTTATGTCCGCCACTCAAGAAATGATGTTATTAGGTCATCAGCCTGGACAAGGGCTTGGTAAAAGTAAGCAGGGTATTAAGCACCCTATTCAAGTGTCAAGTCAAACTGGGACATCCGAACTAGGCTATTCTGCTAGTTCTAGTCATAGGAATCCTCATAAGCACAAGTAGATTCCTCAAGCTTCTGTCGCACCATAATTTTCTCCACCTACACCTCATGAGATGATACAGTCTCCGGTAAAGGTGCCAGCCCATATTATGGCTATGCTGTTTCCCAAACCAGTACCGTTTAAAGCAAAAGAGGTGCTGATTCCTGATCCCGAAGTGGAAGAAAGGGAGCGGAAATGTAAACATGACATCGCCTTAATGATGTCAGGCATACACATCATTGTCCATGATGAACATACAAACAGATACACCCCAGACAATGATTGTTTAGATGTTATGGTCATCATTCGGGAAAAGAAGGACGATGATAGCCCCTCCATCACTGCAGTCCATCAGGACTTTACCCTCGACAATTGGAGTAGCACTTCATGCCTTGGTCGACGAGGGTAAAACGGGCAGAAATCCCTATGCCCTGTAGATAACTTTAATTGCTTACTTTTTTATACAATATTAGTAGTTATTTTATTAGTACATGCTCACTTTTGTATGATTAAATAGTTTCATATATTAAGTGAAAGCATATTTTGTTTCAGGACTCTAAATTTAGATATGCATGTACTTCCTGATGAGGTGCCTTTTCTCCACAAGGACTGTAACTTTGATGTAAAGTTGGACTCAGACTTGATGGAAATACAAGAGGACATTGAGACACCTCAGGAGATTAAGGAATGGGTCATAGAAAAACCTAAACCCAACCTTGATCAAACCACTTCTTTCAATCTTGGAACCTTAGAAAGCCCTAAGCTAATCCAGATTGGTTCAGACCTAACCCCAAACCAACGGAATGACATGGTTGCGCTATTAACCCACTTCCAGGATGTGTTTGCATGGTCTCACAAAGACATGGTGGGTTTGTCCACTGACATTGTCCTTCATCGCCTTCCCATTAAAGAGGGATTTAAGCTAGTAAGGCAAAAGCTCAGGCGATTGAAATCTGAGTGGAGTTTAAAGGTGAAATAAGAAATTGTGAAACAATTTTAAGCTGGTATCATCATGGTGTCTACATATTCGGAATGGATATCCAACATTGTTCCCATGCCTAAACCAGGAGGAAAGGTACGAGTTTGCGTGGATTACCAGGATCTAAACAAAGCTTGCCTTAAAGATAGCTTTCTCGTGCCCTTTATCCACATTCTCATTGACAATATTGCTAATTACAGCATGTACTCCTTTGCTGATTACTTCGCGGGGTACCATCAAATTATGGTCGTTGAGGAAGACCGTGAGAAAACTACTTTCATCACGCCTTGAGGAACATTCTATTATAGACGGTTGTCATTCGACCTCATCAATGCCGGGGCAACCTACCAGCGAGCCATGATGGTTCTCTTCCATGATTTAATGCACAAAGAGAAAGAGATCTACGTGGATGACATCATTGTCAAATCTCGAATGGCGAAAGACCACTTAGACCATCTCAAAAAGCTATTCAACAGGTTGCGTAAGTACAACTTAAAGTTGAATCCAGCCAAATGCACCTTTGGTGTCAAATTACGCAAGTTGCTAGGTTTTCTAGTCAGCTACAAAGGGATTGAGTTGCATGCCACCAAAATCCAGGCCATCAAGGAAATGCCCATTCCTCAGACAGAAAAGGAAATACGGGAATTTTTGGGAAGAATCAACTTCATTAGCAGATTTATTTCTCAACTTATAGCAACCTGTGAGCCCATCTTCAAATTATTAAGGAAGAACTCCTCCATGAAATGGAACGATGAGTGTCAGAAAGCCTTCCTTACAATCAAAGAGCATCTGGTTAACGCTCCTATTTTGGTACCACCCAGGGATGATGTTCCCCTATTCATGTACCTGTCCATTAATGACAATGCCATGGAATGCATGCTGGGGCAAAAAGACGATAGAGGCCAAGAACGAGCTATCTATTACCTCAGCAAAAGATTCAACAACAGTGAACACAAGTATACTCTGATTGAGAAGACTTGTTGTGCTTTAGCATGGGGTTCCACGAGGTTACATCATTACCTCCATGGTTACACAACCCATCTCATATCCCGCATGGATCCTCTCAAGTATGTGTTCAGTAAGCCCATACTCAATTGTCGGCTATGCAGATGGCAGTTGATCCTATAACAATTTGACATCGTCTACGTGACGCAAAAGTCTATCAAAGGTCTAGGAATTTTAGATCAACTGGCCTCCGCACATACAAGGGATTACAAACCCTTGGAAATATATTTCCCCGATGAAGGGGTAATGGCAGTTTAGCAACACCATCAGTACGATACATGCCATACATGAAAAATGTATTTCGATCGAGCTATTAACACAGAAGGCTCCGGAGCTGGAGCAGTTCTAGTATCTGGTACGGGGGAACAGTATCCTGTTGCCATCAAATTGCAGTTTGTCAGCACCAACAACACAGCTGAGTATGAAGGCTGTATCATGGGGCTAAAACTTCCCCGTTAAATGAGCATCAGGCGGTACTGTCTTTGGGGATTCTGAATTGGTAATCAAATAATCAACATGAATCTATCAAACCAAAGAATTACATTTGCTGCCTTACCATCGGCAAGGTTTACAGATGGATTTGTAGTTCAAATAAATCTCTTTTTTACATATTCCTCATAATAGGAATGATTTTGCGGATGCATTAGCAATGTTGGCCTCCTTGATTCATATACCTGATAAGGAAAACATGCCAAACATCACATTTGCCCTGCAAAAGGCCCTAGCTTATAGGAACTATGTTGGAGAAGTATTGAATGAGCTACCTCCCATCCACAACCCTTGGTATCAACATATCAAGGAGTATCTCAGAGATACACCCGCTGAGGCGAGCCTGACTAAAAAGAGGTGGATCCATCGACTTGCTCTGAAATTTTACCTGAGCGGAGATGCACTTTATAAAAGAGATGCAGGATTAGGTCTCCTCAAATGTCTGGAAAAAGACCAAGCTCAGAGGCTCATGGATGAGATCTATGGTGGAGTATGTGGCCCACACATGAGCGGACCCCTACTTGTTAAGAAAATCCTCAGAACAAGGCATTATTGGCTTATGCTTAAAGCTGACTGTGATAATCATGTCAAGAGGTGCTATCAGTTCCAGATTCATGGGATTGCTTTCCATGCCCCTCTAAGGGAACTCCACAATATGAGTTCGCCATGGCCCTTCTCAATGTGGGGAATGGACATAATCGGGCCCATCGAGCCAAAAGCCAGTAATTGACATCGATTCATATTCACCATGATCGACTACTTCACCAAATGGGTAGAAGCAGCCTCCTTCCCCAGGGTTACCAAAGAAGTCATCATTGCTTTCACCAGAAATAAAATCATCTGTCGATATGGACAACTAGAGGTCATTGTGTCAGATAATGCTAAGAACCTCAACAACAAAATGATGGAGGAGTTATGCAGTAAATTCCACATCAAACACCTTAACTCCGTCATCTACCTTCCAAAGATGAATGGTGCTGTTGAAGCGGCTAATAAAAACATCAACAAGATCATGCAGAAAATGTCCGCCAATCACAAAGGATGGCCTGACCTCTTGCCTCTGACTTTATTAGCCTATAGAACTTCAGTGCGTACTTCCATTGGGGCAACCCCCTACTCATTAGCCTATGGGATGGAAGTAGTGTTCCCCATAGAGGTAGAAATGGAATCCCTCAGAGTGTTGATGGATGCTCAGTTGGATGAAGACCAATAGGTACAAGATAGGTATCACCAATTGTCTCTGATAGACGAAAGGCGAACCTCGACTATCTTCCATGGTCAGTTATATCAGCAAAGGATCGCACGATCCTACAACAGGAAAGTCCGACTATGGCAGTTTAAAAAACACGACTTGGTTTTGAAGAAGATCATTGAAAACCAAGATCAATCTAAAGGAAAATTCACTCGTAACTGGGAAGGCCCGTTTGTTGTCAAGGAGGTATTGATAGGAGGCTCTCTCAAACTACAGGAAATGGACGACGATGAATTTCCATAACTTATCAACTCAGACACCGTGAAACGGTACTATGTCTGAGGTTATCATCAAGCAAACATCCTGGTTTGTGATCATCAAATCACCAGTCATTCCGGTTTTCTAACCCTTTTAACATACTCTTCTTCCCCTCAGGGAAACATACATTTCAAAACAGCAGCCTGGTTTCACCTCATTTCAAACTTTTCACACAATTTCGGTTATCCTGAAGACAAGATTGAACCTTTCTAAGCTTGCAGTTTGTCCTGAAGACTGGATCAAACTTTTTCCACACCTGCAGTTTGTCCCAATCATGGGATCAAACTTTATTCTCCCTGCAGTATAGCCTGCACATGGGATTTATACTTCTCTTCGGCTACAATTCATCCTGAGGGGCGAACTACATCGACCTGATCTCCCTGATACACGGGAGTACGTAGGCAACCATATTCTATATGGCCCGGTGGCAATAAACAAAAAACATCAAAAACATTTTTGCCCTTTCTCTACAAAAACAAAAACAACAAAAACACTTCTGCACCCTTCTTCATCAATAAAGCTTCTACACCCATCTACCTTTCCTATTCAACGTTGAACCTCTTACACCAGGTTCAAACTATGCATACCTGATCTCCTATTCAATAGGAGTACGTAGGAAGCCATTTATGGTTCAGTCTAACCCCTACCAGAACAAAAATACTTGTCACATGGTATTGGGATCAACCTTCAATCCACCACATTTCATAGGCTTTAGACCAAAGGGATGGAATTACCCAACCTCTCCTCACCAATAGGAGATTTGGTGACTATCTAAGCTGCGGTTGTGCCTCAAAGAGAAACAACAATCCATAAGAGATGGAATTAACTAGGCTTCTCACAAATAGAAGTACTGGCGACCATCTGTGGTGCAGTCAATCACAGAGAGGAAAATCCACACTCCTCTTTACATTTCCATACAGAAACCAGTCCCAAGACACCAAATATGGTAGGGATATATACAGATCAATGATCCGTTCTAAAAGATCCTGCGATGGCTCAATGTCCACATAACAAGGACGAGTTCATAATGCATCAAGATCACAAGCCCTGAAGAAATAGGCAAATATAAAGCAAGTATCAAGGGACAACTAAAAGGGAAGTAAATCAAAATATATTTCTCTGCCATATATAATACTGTTTGATATATACATATATGTTGTACATGACAAAATGGCTAAGCTAGTCTGTGCAGGAAAATACAAGTCTATCTACGGATCTATGTGTATACGGACTATCAGATCTAACATAGCATCCCTCACTGAAGAAGGAGGTAACGCTGCAAGCTCATGCCCAATGGTATCTACACAACCTAGAAAATCTGAGGCTAACTGCATGGTGGCATTATGCTCATCAATATATGAACTCATGTCGGCAAGGATGCCAATCGTATATGATGTCACTGAAGTACTGTCTGCGATGGCCACATCCCGAGCAAATAGGGCAGCATCCCACTCCATAATCAATGCATCTCTAGCTGATCTAGCCTCATCTCTTTCTAATAGAGCTGCGTCTCTCCTATTAAGAGCTGTCAACATCGAGGCCCTAACCTGATCTCTCTTATAGGTCATCAGATGTAGACTCTGCTCCAGATATTGTGCTGAATATTTAATGACAATAGCACTCGTAGTGAGAGAATCCATCAAAAATGCTGGCAACCCAGCAGTCAAATCCTCCTTGATGGAAATATCAGCCTCCTCCATAGGCTCCTCATCATCGAAATCAGTCCCCTGCACTGTGGATACTACCGTAGACAATATAGTCTCTGTCTCCATCCATACGGAATACTCTGTAGAACAACCCAGATGGCTGATATAAAACTCAGATAGCTCTTTCTGATCCCAATAGGCATACAACCTGGATCTGTCCTCTGCTGATAAATGTCGAGAAGCGAAGCGCTGACTCGATGCCCCCTCAAAACGATGAAAATCGTGGAACTGGTCAATCTGACACATCACGGTCAGTGGGTGGTAAGTAATCATGCCTCTCAAGCCAACTAGAGGAAGATAATCCATGCCCTAAGCATGATTAATGAAACTGTAGGGTGAACTAAACCCTGTACACGGCAGTATAGCGAACGGATCTCCAATCTCTGCTAGAAAAGCTGACCAAGATGCAGTATCTGTACACTTCGCATGCTGAAAGGAGTATGACATGGATATATCATGGGTGAAACAATATCCATGCTGTCTAAAAGTGACAATCAGTCTCAAGTGTGACATTAACCACACGTACAGCATGACCGAGCTGCCTGTAAACACTCCTGCCGGATAAGTGTAGCAGTATATAGCTGACCTCAGAGTCTCTATTATGATCATCGGTATGATGGTGTGACCCTACCTAAGAGCTCTCACTGCCATAATGACGCCAATGTCCAACTCATCCATGTATCGTGGCATGTAGACATACGATACTACGCACAATAGCAGTATATCCACTCTAGCTAAACGCCAATGATCCTCTGGTGTGGTGAAATCCCCAGAATGCCATGCATAACTATCCTCTGAGCTAAACCTGTCAAATAGAAAACACTGGGATATAACGTGGCCAGATGTGATCTCATCCTGCACCACTCTACACCTCAAGCCAGTGAGGGTCATGAACTACCTACTCATGTCTCTAGTAGCCATATGCACGCAAGGTCTGTCTTGTGGAAACATCGTCAAATGTGCATACTCCTCTAGAGTAGGAGTCAACTCTTGGGTCCCAAATCAAAAAACATGCCTCTCCGATACCTAGTGCTCCAGCATGCCCTCCACGAATCCAATGGGAGCTTGAAACATCAACAGGGTCATAGTATGCTGCAATAAATGATCTACAGTCACCCTGTCTGACGGTGACATGCTATCATACCACGATCGCATACCCGATTCCACCAAAGATGGTGGGGGTATGATCAATATGGCTAACTGTCGAAGAAGACATCTGTACAGGCCGTGTCATAAGACCATCCAGGGGTCAATGCTGAATATTTTTGGACATACATACATATGCATAACATAATAACATGCATTATACAATAGATGGCAATATGATATAGGGAATGGAAAACTGTACATGTATTCCTAATTATATCATCATCTAATACATCTCTGTACAGCTAAAATACAGGGAAATGGGGAAAATTTGCCCTACAACTAACAAAGGCCTATATATAGCGAGAATGGGGCGAAGCTACCCAATGTCTAACAGAGTCCTATTAAAAGAAATAATGAGAATATACATCAGAATAAGTCAATGGTATCGATGTCTACATTGTCAATCCTGTCCACCTGATGTAATTCCTCCTGAGTCACTGGATCTCTATCTACAGGGATGTCAGGCCTATACAAGGGAGGATCTGCACCGGAAAAGCCATATAGGTCACCTGAGGGGCCAGCGCCAGAGCTGGAAGGATTAAAAGTGCCTGCCTCTGAAGGATCTCTGCCCAAGTGTAGGATAAAGAAATGTGCCCGGTCCAACTACCAGGTCAAACTGTCAATCTATGTCACATGAGTCAGATCTCTAACATAGGCTAGCCAATACGTCATCATCACGGATCCTAGAACCATATCCCCCATGAACTGAGTGGCGTGGGTCTGGGCTCCAATGGTACGAGGGAACCACCAATGCTGGAACATCTGCTGAGTGCAGGGACCCTCTGATAATGTGAAACTATCAACCCCCAACAATAGGATATCAATGACGGGTGACTACGAAATAGGCCAATAATGCCTGGCAGGAGGCAAGATCGGCATGCGAATCTCTCTTGTAGTGCTCCTGATAGCACGCTCTCCTAAATAGAGCTCTCATCCTCCATCTATAAAGAGAGGAATCCTACGGGTGGAAATCATGTGCTCGACCCCAGTCGGGTACCCATCCTCAAATCCAATGCTCAAGTGCTCCCTAGAGTAGAGAACCCATGTGATGACATCCACTGTCAATAACTCCAGTTGTAGGCGTCAATGAGTGAAACCCTCAGCAACAGGGACCTCCGCAAGTATGGAATGATGCCATCTCCGTCCTCGTGGATAGGTGTCTAAACCTAACACGCTCACAGGACGCAAACATGAAAGCCTTTCATAAGCCCAAAACTACTAACACAAAGGCAAACATCTACTATCAGTCAATGCTCTTAACCTATACATGGGAAAAGATAAGAAAAATACTCACCAGTAGAAACATGTAAAATCCTAACCAAGCCTCGGTCAAGCCCTGCGATCGCATGCGCATTCCCCTGAGGAAGTAGGCGAAGGTGTAGGAACCCCAATCATAGTCTCCTATACGATCCATGTGCTGAGTGGTGCTGATTAAAGCGAAGGACACCATAGAAGAGTTATCTTCTATGAAGCAGCCCCTAATGATCATCAGGAACAATCATCGAAGAATACGGTCCCTGACTCTCACATCATTGGGTATGGGCTCACTCAATAGTCCGCTCATAGCATCTATGCTTAGAGGACCTGTACGTACATTCCTGCCCTAAAGCGCCTCCATCGGAACTCCCAACAAGGATCTGAAGGCTGTAGGGGTAATATCCTCCTTATAAGGCACTGGATCCCCTCTAAACTCCATACCTGTGAGAAACTGCCAATCCATCAGCGTCATCATCACCTCACAGTCCAGCAAATGGAG
The DNA here is from genome assembly GCA_020205505.1 of Panax japonicus. Classification (NCBI taxonomy): domain Eukaryota; kingdom Viridiplantae; phylum Streptophyta; class Magnoliopsida; order Apiales; family Araliaceae; genus Panax; species Panax japonicus. Next base: position 31,180,558 of record CM035114.1, read on the forward strand.
TGATTGAGTCTGGTGGAACCAACGCTCAGACAATTCCCTGAGGTAACCCCAGGGACAACGACGGGGAAAAATGGAAAAGAACATCCCGAATCCCCAGCCATGTACAATCGCTCTATAGTCATCATGCAAAGCCTGATACATAGAGTGGATGCTGAACCAATTCCCTCGAGGCTATGTAAAGTCGGGAAACTACATCAAATCCAGATCAACATCAGAACCCTTTACTCCTCATCAATAGGAAACAAGGAAGATTAAGATCTAACTTTATACCTCGTTTACGTGCAAGTAGACTGAAGGATGTCGACTCAAGTTTCCCAAAAGCTCTGGGTTCACCATTTGAATACCTGGCAAATCCCTACGAGAAACGCATGTAGCAGGAGCAGGAACCTCAACCAGTACATCCTCCTCCTCGTCCTCGACATCCGGCACTTCAACCCGGATAGGACGTATCACCGCCTCCACCAAACGACGAGGCTGTCTAACAGAACGGGGTCGAGGCACTTCAGAAGCCATCCTCCATACACCAGAAGTGGTCCTGCGGGAACTGCTCGGCTGATCTGGATCCATAATATATGGACAACAAATCTCCAAATCACCTCAAAAAGGGTGTGGTAAATTCTTACCTAGAGCTTTTCAAAATGCATTTTCATGACTATATGCATGCATTCATTGTTTTAACATACGTCTATAATAGAGTTAAAAATGCATGACTACCCAATGCCTATGTTTTGGAATATATTTTTCCATAGCCCCCTTTGTAAATGAGACTATCCATATGTACATAGGCATGACTAGGTGGCCATTCAGTAGCACACCTACCCACAGTCATATACATCCTACATGCATTAATACATCATAGTAAAAAATCCATTAGTGTAGTCTAATTACCAGGATTATTTTACTTTTCTACCTTTACTCATTTGTCCTCAAATAGGATAAGAAATGACACAAAAAAGTGCCAATTTGACTGTTTCAAAAGTCAAATTTTTTCACATCATTATGTTCAGCATGGTTTAAAACTAACATTTACTATGTTGAATATTTTTTATCAAGTCATATCAGCATGCATATTCATTACTATGTGTCTAAGTGCATTTCATGTGATAAATCATTTTCCAACGAATAGAAACTGGAAAAGAATACATGCATATGTTACCAGGACAGTGAAGAACACTTGTACGGTGGCAGAATGTGCAGAAAGTCACCCGAACTCAGTAGGTCTAAAGAAGAGCTCTCGGATTTCCTTCGCTACGTAACTTGAAAGTGATTTATGAAAGCAACCGCAGGCCTTTCATATCCACGGTTGGTGGCAGGTCCACCTGCGGATGTCGCAGGTGTACCTGCGGTGCCCCTATATGGGGCCCACACCTCCGACTCAGTCTAGTTCTAGTTGTAAAGGAGGTCTCACAAGCTGAAAAGGCCAAATCAGGAATAAAAACGCTACGCGATTGAGCGGAATAGCCTCCTGGATTTCTTAGGCCAAACTCTGGCTCCGCATATCACTCATTGGTATTCGCCTAAATACAAGGTACACTATACTGATGAGCTCAACTTTTACTAATCATGCTCGGTAATACCTCACAAAGGTTCGATGCCGTCAGTGCTGGGTCATAGCCTTAAAACCTTCCCCGACGGGGGTTACAACGTCGAAGTTATAAATTGATAACGTATCCCCGGTGGGGGTCACAACGCAAGAATTTCAAACATCCACGTATCCCCAACGGGGGTTATAACGCTGAAGTTATAAATTGATAACGTATCCCCAGCGTGGGTCACAACGCGGGATTTCATTGATAATGTATCCCCGACGGGGGTCACAACGCATTCTCAACCATTGATATACACATCAATAAAGGTCAAGAAACCTTGACGTTATCTCAGCCGGTGGCAAGTAAACCCATCGAAACAATTGATACACACATCAATGAAGGTCAAGCAACCTTGACATTACCTCAGCCGGTGGCAAGTAAACCCATCGAAGAAAAGTATCCTCAGCAGGGGTTACAATGCCGAAGTCAGACATTGATAAAGTATCCCCGGAGGGGGTCACAACATGATTCAACCATTGATATACGCATCAATAAAGGTCAAGCAGCCTTGACATACTCCCCAATAAGGGTCACAACAGCAATGCAATCATTGATACACACATCAATGAACGTCAAGCAGCCTTGACAGTTTGCCCAACAGGGACCTATTCTGTGATACTGACATCAACGAAGGTCAGGCAGCCCTGACAATACATACTGTTAGCAGTAACTCCAACAAAGATCATGGTATATGCTGGTGAAAAAAACCAGAGAATACCATCCTCATTAGAGAGGACCGATGATGGAATATGTTATACACATCCTCAAAACAGACAAAGACTTACCCCCACAGATCTCTTGCACATGAGAGGTGTGACGCCCCCAAAATAGGTATACATCACCCATCTTGGGTCGCCAAATACATGGTACAGAATTCAAATACAAACTTAATTATACAACATGAGCTGAGAGATTTTACACGAATATTGTCATCTAGACAATAACCAAACTCGAATAGAGTCCTCATTACATTTATTGGCACACTATTTTATAAAATAGTGAGGACTACTATAACACCATCTCGAGCCATCACTCCATTCCCCGACTAGTTCCGACTACGTTCTCATTTCCTGAAGAGAGCAATGGAAGTAAAAGGGTGAGCTCAACTAGCTCAGTAAGAAATATTATGACTAAAATAATGCAGAATAAGTTATCATTAGCCTTCAACAATGTTAAATTGATAGAATATAATAGACAACAAGTTTAACTGCAGTGGAACAATCAATTCATTAGAAGAGTCAAGTAGAGCATGATATCTAATATCTTCTATGATTTAAAAAGTTTATCATTCACTTTATTACTGGGACTTAGCTTAATAAATAGATCACATCGTCGAATCATCCCTGCACTACAGGCCAAGGATATTCATTAGTATCACGCCCACAAATTATTCTTGCACTACAAGCCAAGAATTATTCATGTAATCATCAATGGTCATGACTATACCGAATTATCCTTGGTCATAATTATACCAATCAACAGTCCATCTATGCACGTAAGCCAAAGACGACTTTCATCATAATATATGCATGAGGATGATGACAATGATATAAGAATTCAATTAAAAGAAAGTAAATGATAAATTTTTAAAGATTTATAATTTAATTTATCCATAATTCAATAATGTCCAAATTTTCAACATGATACTAGTTTGTAGAGTAAAATTCAAGAATAATATCCATGTATCAAAAATAATTTAGACAGAAAAGAAATAATTTTTTTGGTGAATAGTATCCTGTAAATAGCACTTCAGGAATAGTAACTCGTGCATAGTAACCCGACATGAAAAGTGCCCAAATACCTGAGTGAATAATATTATAGTGAATAGTAAAACTGGGTGAATAGTAACCTGTGAATAGTAACTCGTGAATAGTATCCTGACATGAAAAGTGCCCCGAATACCCGAGTGAATAATATTATAGTGAATAGTAAAATCAGGTGAATAGTAACTCGTGAATAGTACTTCAGGTGAAATTATTGATATTTAATAAGAAAGTTCATATCAATATTCCAATAAAATGATACTGGATGAAGCGTAAAACTTATGGATATTTCACTAATTTCAAGGATTATAGAAGCAATACTTACCATAATAAGTTTAGATTTAAGAATATGAAAAGAATTAACATACGAAAACTGCAAATGGATTTTCACCTATCATATGGTACGTAATCCGCGTAGACAGGATATTCCGACATACTACAGGATGAATACAAAAAATAGTATTCCTTATGAATACGAAAGAAATAATACCCTTTACGAATATAATAAATAATATCCCTTACAAATACAACAAATAATATCTCTTACGAATACAACAAATAATATCCCTTACGAATACAATAAATAATATCCCTTACGAATACAACAAATAATATCCCTTACCTTAGTAGAAAGCTGAATACTGCAAAAGTGAAGTAGCAGAATACTCTTCTTCTTACTCTCTATAGTTTCTCTCTCGATAGTGTCTCTTGTGAATCTCAGTGAATTGGTGAGAATGAAAGAAGAATTAAGATTCTATTTATAGAAGAATGGACTAAATAGTAACTAATTCATGAACAGTCCAGATTGATTTACTATTAGAACAGACGGTCCAGATTGATTACTATTAAAACCACAACCGACGGTCCAGATTGATTTACTTTTAAAACCACCACCGACAGTCCAGATTGATTACTTTTAAAACCACCACCGACGTTCCAGATTGATTAATTTTAAAACCACCACCGATAGTCCAGATTGATTTACTATTAAAACCACCACCGACGGTCCAGATTGATTACTTTTAAAACCACCACTAACGGTCCAGATTGATTTACTATTAAAACTACCACCGACGGTCCAGATTGATTAACTATTAAAACCACCATCAATGATCCAGATTGATTAACTATTAAAACCACCATCAATGGTCTAGATTGGTTTAACTTTTTATTACACTTTAGTACCGCTAAAGTTTTCCAAGTTTGCATTATTTCCCTCTAACTTTTGTAATTCACATATCTTCAATAAACACATTCTTAATACTTCAACAATTATTCATCATTAATATTATAACTCACAATATTTAACAACCAGGTCGTTCCTAGGAAAGAGGGGGCTTTCTGATAAGGATTTCTCCTTATTGGCGCGCAATTATGTGACCAAACCTCTCCTTGACAGAACTTCTAGACATTATCAATATTGCAAATAATAATATGAATAACTTTATTGTCTCAATTATTGATTTAATAATATATAAAATATGGACAATAATTGAATCAAATAACGTGAGATATTATGCAACAATTATTGTAGCAATAATTGAGTATAACTGAGTGACTTCTAACGTAAGCGTCAATAATCAATACTATGTGCTACTATGCAATAACGCGTATTACTTTACTTTTACCATCGGGTAGTTCAACAATAAAACTTTTGCTGTTATTTTTATAAAAAGATATTTCTGTCATTTTCTGACAATACTTCCATTTTAGGGTCCACCAATGATTGTGTCGTCGTACGAATATTCCCTGTTAAAATAAATATTCCCCGACCAATCGAATATTCACTGACACAACGAATATTTTATATCAACTTGCTTACTTTGCAAAATTTTCCAAATATTACCCATAACTATAACATTATATCATATCCACACCATAATATTCAAAAATATATTTCGAGAAAAATTATTCTTTATTCAAAAAAAGTTAGGGTCTTACAACCTCCCCTTCTTATGAAATTTTATCCTCGAAATTAGGGTACGTACCTGATATGTCGATGAGGTGAGGATACATTGATTTCATTTTAGATTCTAACTCCCAGGTCATTTCCTTCACATCGTGGTTTCTCCACAAAACTTTGACTTAAGGTATAACCTTGGAGCGTAGAATATGATCCTTCTTATCCAAGATTTTAACACGTACAACTTCATACATTAAATTTACCGCTATCTCGTCCGGTGATGAATGGGTAGTATACCCATAAATTGGATATATTTGGACTTAAATTATTGCATTCTTAAGTTATTTAGTAGCATTTTTATTGTGTTTATATCTTGTTTTGCAGATTTGGCAGCTGGAGGGGCAATTATGGGAAATTCAAGCATTTAATGGCAATATGGTAATTTTGAAGAAGTCCAGCGCTGGGGCGCTGGAAATTATACTATCTACATCGCCGGGGCGCTGAGCCTCGGCTGGCATTGACTGGATTAGCGTGTTTGACTTCTGGTTGGACTTAATTTGGTTAATGGGAGCTAATGTAAAACCTAATTGGATGAGGATTGTTGGAAGATATAAAAAAAACTAATTGCTGAAATAAAGGAGGCAGATTTTGATTATTCTTGCAGGGATTCAACGAGTTCTTTCATTAACGGCTACACAAGATTGCTTGGAGATTAAGGATTGGCTACAGAGTTTATTCTTTTCCTCCTTATTTTCAATTTGTAATTCTTTAAGGATGATTTGTCAACAATTAATGGTTTTTATTTCCGTGATGAACTAATTCTTTAATTAAGATTTCAATTGAACCTTTTATGACTATAAATTAGTTATTCACTCATTCTAATTATTTATGTTGAAGTGAATTGTTTATCATGTTTCGACTCTATTGCTTAATTATTTGGCCAATAATTACCTTGTTACTCTAGAAGGAATTGGAAAAGGAATTCTAGGGTTTGAACTGAACATGATAACATGTGACTTGGTTATTTGCACAGTGAATAAATTAGGTTTGTGAACTGAATGGAAATATCTGTTCACCGCATGTAACATATAAGGAATTGGGATTGGAAAGAGTTTAATTCAATTATTTTGCATAGGAATATAGCAAGACTAATATGGATTAAATAGAAGTTAATTGATCACTTGGAAAAGGGCTTTTGACATTTGAGAATTCCTGTTAACAATTCAGTAGACATGATAATTGGGATGAGTAGGTAATTGATTTATAGTTCATAATTGGGGATATTGAAGTCTTAATCTTTACCTATCGAAAGTCATTCACTCAAGTATTAGCTTAGTTATTCGCTTATTTTAGGACAATATCTTTAAGTTTTTAATTTTGTGTTAATAATTCAGGAAATCATAATTTATCATTGTTTGAATAAAATTGAATTGATATAGTATTAGTAGTTGGGATTTATTAATTAGAATTCCCTGTGGGAACGATACTCAACTTATCACTTTATTACTTGTTGACCACGTATACTTGCGTGTTGTGTGTAATTAGATTTTACTCAACAAGTTTTTGGCGCCGTTGCCGGGGAATTTTTATTAATATTAATTTCATATTAGATATAATTAATTTGGTTTTAATTTGAACGCTACTTAATCTTTCTTCTTGGATTGGCAGGAATTCGTGTATGCACACTAGATCGAAAGCTAGAAAGGTACTTCTTACGAATACAGACAACCTTGAGAAGAAGTTCTAGACAGTGCGTTTGAATAGTGAGGTTATACATCTGGAAGAAGACCTGGCAACCCAAGAAATTCTCGTGAACATGGCAGAGAACGAACAGAAATCACTTAGGACATTACGCCCTGCCAAACGTCACAGATTTACAGTTAAGTATTAAGAGACCGGCAATCAATGCAAACAGTTTCGAGATAAAACCGGGATCAATTCAGATGCTACAGAATATATGCCAGTTTGGGGGTAATTCGATAGATGATCCTAATGAACATATCTTGAGTTTCTTGGAAGTTTGCGATACCTTCAAATTTAACAATGTATCGGAAGACGCTATAAGGTTGAGGATGTTCCCGTTTACTTTAAAAGATAAAGCACGAAGCTGGTTACACTCCTTGCCTCCTGGTTCAATCACCACATGGGATGACTTAGCTCAAATTTTTTTAGCTAAGTTCTTCCCACCAGCGAAGTCGGCAAAACTACGGAACGATATTCATACTTTCGCACAACTTGAGTCAGAATCGTTATATGAGGCGTGGGAAAGGTTTAAGGATATGCTCCGTAAGTGCCCTCATCTTGGAATCCCACAGTGGATGCAATTAGGGATATTTTGTGATGGTTTGCACGCGTCCACGAGGTCTAGTATTGATGCAGCAGCAGGAGGAGCGATCATGTCCAAAAATTTTGATGAGGTGTATCAATTATTAGAAACAATGGCCACCAAAAACTATCAGTGGCCCATGACGAGGACCAACCATCCAAAAGCATCGGGAAAGTATTAAGTGGACGTGCTGACAGCATTAACAGCATAAGTGACTGCAATAGCTAAGCATATAGAAATATGGCATCCACAAGCCACACAACAGGTAGCGATGGTTTGTGAGTTGTGTGCTGGGGGTCATGCTACGGATCAATGTGCCATAAATTCAGAATCAGCACAGTTCGTAGGAAATTACAATCGCTCAACTCAACCGTATCCGACTCAAAATGCTTATAATCCAGGTTGGAAGAATCATCCAGGGTTCTCATGGAGTAACAATCAAGCTGCAGCTCAACCACCTAGACAACAAAACACCTCCGGATTTCAAAATCCGACTCAACAACCAGAGAGGATATCAAGTTTGGAAGAAGCCTTGGAAAAATTCATTAGAGCTTCTGACAAAAAGAACGAGGAATAAGATAAGAAATTGAATCAATTAGATCTTACTTTGCAAAGCCATGGGGCATCGTTAAAGAATCTGGAAAATCAATTGGGGCAAATAGCACATGCATTGAATACCCGTCCACTAGGAACGCTCCCGAGTGATACAGAAATAAATCCGGGCAGAAATGAGCACTGCAAAGTAGTAATCTTACGAAGTGGGAAGGAGTTGCAAACAGTTAAGGATAAGGAAAAGGGGGACAACGCAACAGCTGAAATAGAAGAAGTTGTGGAAACCGGGAAAGATAAAGAGGAAATAGGAGAGGAAAATGCATCCGGGCCAACTACAACACTGCCACCCATACCATATCCGCAGAGATTTCAGAAATCCAAGTTAGATAAGCAGTTTTCAAGATTTTTGGATATTTTTAAAAAATTGCATATCAACATCCCATTCGCCGAAGCTTTAGAACAAATGCCGAGCTACGCTAAGTTCATGAAGGATGTGCTATCAAAGAAAAGGAAACTGGGGGATTTTGAAACAGTGGCGCTAACCGAAGAATGTAGCGCAATTATTCAAAACAAGTTACCTCCGAAGTTGAAAGATCCAGGTAGCTTTACTATTCCGTGCGACATTGGTAACCAGTTTTCGGGGAGAGCACTGTGTGATTTGGGGGCCAGTATTAATTTGATGCCATTATCAGTCTACCATCAGTTCGGGCTCCAGGCACCAAAACCGACAAATATCAGTTTACTGTTGGCAGACCGATCAGTTACATATCCACGAGGTATCGTTGAAGACGTATTAGTAAGGGTGGATAAATTCATCTTTCCAGCAGACTTCGTTATCTTGGATTGTGAAGCAGATACGGAACTTCCCATCATTCTCGGACGACCATTTTTAGCAACGGGGAGAACGTTAATCGACGTGCAAAAAGGAGAATTGACGATGAGAGTTGACGATCAACATGTCACTTTTAATGTGTTTAAATCAATGTCTTATCCGAAGGAAAAAGGTGAGTGTTTGAGGGTGGATTTAATGGAGGAGATAGTTAATCACAAGATTTACGGTAATTACTTAGAGGATCCGATAGAATCCATGTTGCTTGGAACAGACAATGATAGTGTTGATGCGGACAATGAGCAGGTTAAATGGCTAGACACATCATCATTCTACCGGAAAATTAATCAACCATTCGACACCCTGGATAGGCCCAAAACGGAAGGTAAAAAGTGCAAACCCTCGATAGAAGAGCCACCGGTGTTGGAATTAAAGCCACTCCCCTCTCATCTTGAATATGCTTATCTAGGGAAAGATTCGACTCTACCAGTTATTGTTTCGACAACGTTAACTGACACCCAAAAAGAAAAATTGCTACGGGTTCTGCGCGAGTTCAAAACAGCGATTGCGTGGACTATAGCGGACATTCGAGGTATTAGCCCATCTTTCTGTATGCATAAAATTTTAATGGAAGAGGGATCAAAACAAACCATTGAAATGCAAAGAAGGTTAAATCCCATTATGAAAGATGTGGTGAAGAAGGAAATTATAAAATGGTTGGATACCGATATTATTTACCCAATCTCAAACAGTTCATGGGTAAGTCCTGTACAGTGTGTACCGAAAAAAGGGGGTATGACTGTGGTAAAAAACGAAGCTCATGAGCTCATCCCTACTAGAACTGTTACAGGCTGGAGAGTATGTATGGATTATCGCAAGTTGAATAAAGCCACACGCAAGGATCACTTTCCCTTGCCGTTCATTGATCAGATGTTGGACAGGTTAGCGGGACATCAATTCTACTGTCTATTAGATGGATATTCTGGGTACAATCAAATTGCCATAGCGCCGGAAGATCAAGAAAAGACCACGTTCACATGTCCATACGGTACGTTTGTATTCCGGCGCATGTCTTTTGGTTTATGTAATGCACCGGCGACTTTTCAACGCTGTATGATAGCAATCTTCTCCGATATGGTCGAACAGAATTTAGAGGTATTCATGGATGATTTCTCCGTGTTCGGTGATAGTTTTGACTCGTGTTTGAAGAATCTGATCTTGGTGTTAAAAAGATGTGTGGAGACTAACCTGGTGCTTAAATGGGAAAAATGTCAGTTTATGGTACAAGAAGGGGTTATTCTGGGACATAAGGTTTCCGCATCCGGATTGGAGGTGGATAGAGCGAAGATTGATACAATTGAGAAACTGCCTCCTCCATCATCTGTAAAAGGCATTCGGAGCTTCTTGGGACATGCAGGGTTCTACAGACGCTTTATTAAAGATTTTTCAAAGATTTCGAAACCCCTATGCTCACTCTTGGAAAAAGATGTACCATTTAAGATGGATCAGGCATGCATCGAGGCATTTGAGGTATTAAAGAAGAAATTGGTCTCTGCACCAATCATTGTAGCACCCGATTGGTCTTTACCGTTCGAATTGATGTGCGACGCTAGTGATTACGCGGTGGGAGCCGTATTGGGACAACGTCATGATAAGATTTTTCATACTATCTACAACTCTAGTAAGACATTGACGGATACTACACAATAACCGAAAAAGAATTACTTACAGTGGTGTTTGCTTTTGACAAATTCAGAGCTTATCTCCTCGGCACCAAGGTAATTGTCTACACTGATCATTCGACTATTAAATATCTGATTGAAAAGAAAGATGCTAAACCACGATTAATACGGTGGGTACTGTTGTTACAAGAATTTGATCTAGAGATCCGGGACAGAAAAGGTACAGAAAACCAAGTGGCGGATCATCTGTCTCGGTTAGAAAATAAAGAGGAACAGAAAGAAGACAACTTCGTGATTAATGAACAATTTCCAGATGAACAACTGTTCTGGGTAACTACCATATTGCCTTGATATGCTAACTATGTCAACTATGTGGTTGCCAAAGTGTTACCGCTGGATTTGACCTCACAACAACGAAAGAAGTTTCTCCACGATGTGAAGCAATACTATTGGGATGAACCATTTCTGTTTAAAGCATGTGCAGACCAAATGATAAGACGTTGTGTACCTCATGAAGAAATGGATAGTATATTAGGCCACTGCCACTCTTCAGATTACGGAGGTCATTATTCCGGTGATAGAACAGAAGCAAAAGTACTACAATCGGGATTTTTCTGGCCTTCTTTATTCAAAGATGCCTATCTCTTTGTGCTGAAATGTGATCGATGTCAACGCGTAGGTAATATCTCCAAGCGCAATGAAATGCCACTTAACACAATTCTAGAGGTGGAACTATTCGACGTGTGGGGAATCGATTTTATGGGACCATTTCCATCTTCTTTTAATAATCACTACATCTTGTTAGCAGTCGATTATGTTTCCAAATGGGTAGAGGCCGCAACGTTACCCACGAATGATGCCAACGTTGTTATCCGATTTTTAAAGAAGAACATTTTTACCAGATTTGGGACACCGAGAGCTATAATAAGTGATGAGGGAACTCACTTCTGTAACAAGCAGTTCACCAAATTACTTGTAAAGTATGGGGTTCGTCACAAAATTGCAGCTGCGTATCACCCACAAACCAATGGCCAAGCGGAGGTGTCGAATAGAGAAGTTAAGAGGATCCTGGAAAAAGTAGTCAATCCATCACGAAAAGATTGGGCATTGCATCTTGATGATGCTTTATGGGCCTATCGAACAGCGTACAAAAATCCGATCGACATGTCACCATACAGAATGGTATTTGGAAAGGCGTGTCACCTCCCGGTCGAGCTAGAACACAGTGCACACTGGGCCATTCAGAAACTAAACTTTGATCTAGACGCAGCGGGTGAGAAAAGGTTACTGCAGTTGAATGAGATGGATGAATTCCGGTTCAATGCCTACGAAAACGCTAAGCTCTACAAGGAGAAAGTCAAAGCTTGGCACGATAAAAAAAATTCTTGATAAAACATTTGAGCCGGGCCAACAAGTACTACTGTTCAACTCGCGCTTGCGTCTATTTCCGGGAAAATTGAAATCCAGGTGGTCCGGGCCATTTGTAGTTATATCTGTCACTCCACACGGAAACATTGAGGTCGAGGAACCGAACTCAAGGCGTACATTCAAGGTCAATGGTCAACGTCTGAAACATTATTGGAGTGGACCATTCGAACGTCAAGCTACGGTCCGGTACCTCTCCGAACCAGTGGACAATTGAACAACACCGAAAAGTCGGGTTGACGACTGTAAACCAAGCACTTCTTGGGAGGCAACCCATTAAGTTCTATAATTTTTACGTTATTTGATTTTATTTTAATTTTTTCTTAGATTTAAAATTCTCTTATTTTTCCTTTTATCTGTTAGTATTGAAGAATAAGATTTTGCTAGACTAATTCTTAAAATTTTCCATGTATGCCAGTTACACAGACAGGCGATAGCGCCCCGGTGCCCCCATTACTAAGGATGACAGCGCCCCGACGCTAGGCAACAGAACCTGAAAACGAAGCCCAGCGCCCCGACGCTAGCCCATTCCAATAGTTTCTACCATTCAGCGCCCCGGCGCTCCATGCAAGGTAAAACCCAGCGCCCCGGCGCTGGGGTCAGGTTACGCCTTACTACTTTAAATCTTGCCCGTGTCCTTCTCGCCCCACACCATTCCCACGCCGGTACATCAGGTCAGTTACGCGATCCTCCATCTCCCATTCTCCTATACGCCTCTCTCCATATCACAAGGTAATTGAACCTTGGCTAATATTTCTTCCACACATCTACCACGCGTAAATTACTTCGTTCCACATTGGTTGTCTGCTTCTTGTGTGCCGAATTTTACTCCTCCAAATTCTTTCAAGGTAGCAAAGGTATGACTTGATGTGTATTCAAACTATTGCAATTCATGATTTTCTTCATTAATTAATCTTTTCATCTGGAAAATTCAATAGAGCACATAGATAACGCACTGCTATTTGGCATAATCTTACACAAGAGGTTAGTGCATTCTAAATGCATGGCATGAATAGATAGGGAATTAGTAATGGTTGTAAACAAGTTCTCAGTTGCTGCATAGGTGTTTGACAAATTGTCTGAGTCAATAATCATGTGTAACTTACGTACTTGCTAGTTTCATGTCTCACCCCCACTTGAGTACTCACAACACCAATATTTTATATAGTTTCGGGGTACTGCTATGCCTACATTTATCCAACCGTGCATTCTTTTAAAGCTAAAATATGAGTATGTTTTTATTTGCAGAATTCTCTACATGGCGTCAAAACGTCAACGAGGTGAAGGGTCCGGGGCCGCTTCAATTTCACCTCCAAAATTTGACAGCCAGCGTTTTGTTAGTGTCGCGGCTCAAGAACGCTACAGCCGCATGGCCACCCGCTCACTAGTCCCCGAACATGGTCTCCGTCCCGATCAAACCAAGGATGGAGAAATAGCAGTGATGATTGCTGAACGAAACTGGTTCTCCTTCACCGAACAGCCTGACCCAGCAGTGATTGCAGTTGTAAAAGAATTTTACGCCAACTTACCCGAACATGACCATTTCGGGGTATTTGTCAGAGGTAAAACCGTGGAAATCGGTGAGGAGGATATAAATGGGTGCTATCAACTACCCTTAGAGGGCCTCCATGATGAATATGCTAGACTAGTGAGTGATGGGCCGGACTATGCAAGGATTATTCGGGAGCTGTGTCAACCGAGCACTACATGGACCATGCATGAGCGTGGTAGCATGACTTTCCCATTGTCTCACCTCAGTCTATATGGAAAGGCATGGTATGCCTTCATTTGCGCTAAATTGATGCCCTGCACACATGTGAGTCACGTCACCAAAGAAAGGGTTGTGCTATTATACTCCATCATACAAGGCCTAAGAATTGATGTCGGCCATCTTATTTAGCAATCTATGCTCCGCAGATCTCGCGGAGGGACCACAGGAGGGTTACCACATCCGTCACTTATCTGCGTATTATGTGCTAAGTTTGGGGTCAAATGGAAATCAGACGAGATGATTCAAACTCCTATGCCCGTGTTGGACCACAACTTGATCCGTCGTTATAAAGTGTGGTCAGGTGGAGCTAATCACCCTAGGGGACTGGGTTTCATTATCCCCCAAATTACATCTCCACAAGCCCCACCACCTCAGGCTCCACCTACTTACGGCCCATCGATAGCAGCCCATCGAGGATTGGTCCCCGAAGCTGTCCAGCGGGAGATAGACGGCTGGTTTTACAACATTGAGTCCTAGAATGTGCGCTTATCGGAATGTCAAGACGTGATTTTCAAGTTTTTAGTTGACCAATTTGCTGCACAGAATGCACTGGCCGTCCAAACCCATCCGGGCATTCCACTTAGCCATTTCCCAACGGCTCCCGTTCTGCCAGTATTTCCCCCTTCCGATCAAGAGATGAGCGAGGACGATGATGCTCCACCAGATGAATAAGCTCGTCAGGGAAGTCCTCTGTTTTATTTTGCCTTATTTTTCGCATGAGGACATTACTCTAGATTAGTTTGGGGGTAGGTAGGTTTTATTTTTAAAAGTTGTAGTTTGTTATTAGTTTGTGGATTGATTATTAGTAAAGTTGCATTTAGGATTGCATGTTAATTCCAGTTTTTGATAGTGCGTATATCTGGGGCCAATGATGAAAATAGAATTGCATGAACAAGTCTAGTAAGGATTGTTGATTCAGTGATATGATTTTCTTGACATGAAGTGGATCTTTATCAGTTTGACATTGATATTATAGGAAGGCACTTTGAAAAAAAACGACCATGTTGGCTATGATAGTTTAAATGGTTAGATAATAGAGTTCTAAAGGAGGATTGCTAGTGATATGGAAGAACAACTTGAATAGCTAGAGGAGACTGAATTTATGCATAAACTCAAGTTTGGGGGAAAATATTTGGAATATATAAGCTAATAAACAAAAAAAAATGTTGAGTCTTGTGGTGGGTTGAGGAGAAACACTCCCCGTAAACACAAGTGTTAGATGGAGCGTAAAACGCACTCACCAACCATCTATCAAAAAATAAATATAAAAAAAAATAAATATATATATAATATCCAGGGTGACTAGTCTTGTTTCGGGGCCTTTGTTACTTGAGAAAGTACGCCCGAAGGGGTATCTTAAAACCTAGCGCTCTAAGGTCTTATATGGTCTGGGAGTCGTTGGTCGAAAGCTCGCTAAGGGGTAACACTGTTAGCCTAATGGGATGAGACATTGCACAGTCATTTATATAAACAAAAAAAAAAGAAAAGAAAAGAAAAGCATAAGTATTCCATTTTGACTTTTGAATTCGGGTAAGTGTTTGAGTTCAGTTGAAACAAGTATATTTGATGAGTTCTCAAGTTTACACTGTATGATGCTCACTAAGAAATTTATTATCTTTAATATTTTTGTCTTTCATGGATTAGCATGGTCGTTGGACACACACACACACAATATCAGTAATAACAGATTTAGATCCGTTGATTGTTGGGATATTGTTGATCTGCTTTTGCATGATAAATTAGCATGTTTTCGTGATTTTTCTGAGGCATATGGATATACGTGAGCTTTTGAATTGCTGGAATTAAGAACATATAAATATAAATAGTTTGCATTTGCATGATGTTGAGTTTTGTTTTGTGATCTTATGTTTTGTTGCATGAGGACACACAACGATTTAAGTTTGGGGGTATTTGATGAATGGGTAGTATACCCATAAATTGGATATATTTGGACTTAAATTATTGCATTCTTAAGTTATTTAGTAGCATTTTTATTGTGTTTATATCTTGTTTTGCAGATTTGGCAGCTGGAGGGGCAATTATGGGAAATTCAAGCATTTAATGGCAATATGGTAATTTTGGAGAAGTCCAGCGCTGGGGCGCTGGAAATTATACTATCTACAGCGCCGGGGCGCTGAGCCTCGACTGGCATTGACTGGATTAGCGTGTTTGACTTCTGGTTGGACTTAATTTGGTCAATGGGAGCTAATGAAAAACCTAATTGGATGAGGATTGTTGGAAGATATAAAAAAACTAATTGCTAAAATAAAGGAGGCAGATTTTGATTATTCTTGCAGGGATTCAACGAGTTCTTTCATTAACGGCTACACAAGATTGCTTGGAGATTAAGGATTGGCTACAGAGTTTATTCTTTTTCTCCTTATTTTCAATTTATAATTCTTTAAGGATGATTTGTCAACAATTAATGGTTTTTATTTCCGTGATGAACTAATTCTTTAATTAAGATTTCAATTGAACCTTTTATGACTATAAATTAGTTATTCACTCATTCTAATTATTTATGTTGAAGTGAATTGTTTATCATGTTTCGACTCTATTGCTTAATTATTTGGCCAATAATTACCTTGTTACTCTAGAAGGAACTGGAAAAGGAATTCTAGGGTTTGAACTGGACATGATAACATGTGACTTGGTTATTTGCACAATGAATAAATTAGGTTTGTGAACTGAATGGAAATATCTGTTCACCGCATGTAACATATAAGGAATTGGGATTGGAAAGAGTTTAATTCAATTATTTTGCATAGGAATATAGCAAGACTAATTTGGATTAAATAGAAGTCAATTGATCACTTGGAAAAAGGCTTTTGGCATTTGAGAATTCCTGTTAACAATTCAGTAGACATGATAATTGGGATAAGTAGGTAATTGATTTATAGTTCATAATTGGGGATATTGAAGTCTTAATCTTTACCTATCGAAAGTCATTCACTCAAATATTAGTTTAGTTATTCGCTTATTTTAGGACAATATCTTTAAGTTTTTAATTTTGTGTTAATAATTCAGGAAATCATAATTTATCATTGTTTGAATAAAATTGAATTGATATAGTATTAGTAGTTGGGATTTATTAATTAGAATTCCCTGTGGGAACGATACTCAACTTATCACTTTATTACTTGTTGACCACGTATACTTGCGTGTTGTGTGTAATTAGATTTTACTCAACATCCGGTTCTAATTATATAATGTGGTTCAAGTCTTCCACATATTTACGTAACATCGATACGTGAAAAACGTTATGAACACGTGACATACTTGTCAGTAAAGCGAGTCTATATGTCACACTTCCTACTCGATCGAGGATTTCAAATAGACTAATAAAATCGAGGATTTGAGCTTTCCTCTCTTCATCGATTCTTGCTTCTAGAATAACGCCCTCTTGAACCTTCTTCTTCACATTCATCAGCTCTAAGTCTGTAGCTTGAGCGACTTTAAATTTATCGATTAAAGTCAGTAATAATTGTATATTCGTTATCTTCATGTAGGTTCTTGGAGTCTTTAACTCTATCTCCATCTTTTGTAAGTAGCACGAAATGAGTCTTTGTGTTAACAAAGTCACACTCGTAACCGCATACGATCTTTTACTCAACTCGTTAGCTACCATGTTCGTTCTTCCACGATGATATTGAATGGTATGGTCGTAATCTTCAACAGCTCGAGCTAATGTATATGGTGCATATTATGTTTGTTTTAGTTGAAGAAATATTTAAGGGTTTTAGAAATGGGTTTTATATTGGGGTCAATACAAAATTTGATTTCACGCTCTAGGGGTAGGCCAAGAAGTCTTCAGGAATACGTCAAGAAATTTATTAACAATGGAAATATCATTCAAAACTGTGACTCTCATCCCAAGACTTGGATAGCACGTCACATTGATACCTATCAACTTGCCACCGTTATTCACCGCTTCCCCTACAGAAAGTTTGGCTTCAGTGCATTCCACACAAGGAAGTTACCAACGAAAGGGTCAGGGCTCTTTATTTATGGCTTAATATAACAGTGATTAACTTTAGTGGTTTGGTTGCTTGAATTCGCATAACAGGTTAGTTAGGAATATGAAAGCTAACAACCTTACGAAAAGCATGATGAGTAGTTAACCAATAGATTCCTAAAATCACATCAAGGGCAAGTGTTTTTAAAGAGACAAGTTCGACAGGTAACGTGAAAGTGTCGATTTGAATCAACAAGATTTATAAACATTGGAGGTAACGACAGTTTCTACTGACGAAGTTTCAACTAATAAGTCAAAGTTTAACTTCTTTGGGGTCAAATTTAAACGTTGAGCGCAAGCAAGAGAGATAAAAGAATGGGTAGAACCGGTATTTAATAAGGTATAGACTTCGTAAGAATTTATAATTAACTAACCCGTGATAACTTCATTTGGGTTACTCGCTTTTTGAGAAGTCACGAAAAATGCTCTACCTGAAACCACCGACTTTGTTTTGTTCGTATCCACCTTTGGTGCCACCGTCCCAGCTGGACTTGATTTTGCTATAGGACAAAATCGAGCTATGTGACCATCTTTTCCACAACTAAAACATCCTTGGAAGGCTATGAACAATTTGGAGTTATGTGTCCTTCCTCTCCATATCTGTAGCATCTGACTGGCGGTCGTTCTCCTCCCCTAGAATTTGTTACTGGTGTTAGTGCTGCTGCCAACGTCTTCCCATCATCGTTAAATCTTCTCTTCTTGAATTTTCCACTTCTATTATCTTGGCCATGATTACCACCGAAGTGGTTACCATTTTTTGCCTGATAATTTCCTCCACGATGGTTATCATTGTTCCGATGATCGTTGCCACCGGTACGATTATTATCGTGTTGTTGATCGTTGCCTTTTGGTTGTGCTGACTCATTATCGCATTCCAATAACTGAGCCCTATTCAAAACATATGAATATAAACAAAGTTTATGAGAAATGAGGTATTGACGTATATCAGGTTTCAAACCTCTTAGAAACATCCGCGTCATTCGCTCCTCATTATCGACCAAATGGGATACAAACCGGGATAACTCCGCAAATATAGCCTCGTATTACAACACAGTCATATTGTTTTGCTCCAGCTTGATAAACTCCACCGCCTTCATGTGACGAATACTTTCGGGAAAGTACTTGTCGTTGAACAACTCTTGGAACTTCTCCTAAGACATCTTGAGTGGGTCAGGCTGGGTACGCTTTGCAGATTTCCACCAATAATCTGCCTCTTCACGTAACATAAAGGTGGTGAAGCGAACCTTTTGCCATTTGAGTATTCCAAGACATCAAATATCTTGGTGATCTACTTTATCCACGTCTCCGCCTTAAGTGGTTCTGGCTTTCCCAAAAACTCTGGCGGTCCCAGCTCTTTGAACTGCTTAGCAGTGACCAGTCATGGGTTGCCATTGTTTCCACTTGCATTATAAACAGGAGTGTCTCTTATTTGGTGTTGCATGAATTCTAAAAAGTTCCTAAACATGCCACCGTTCATCATTTTGTCGGTGTTGTTGTTTACACGAGGATTATTGCCTTCCTGATGAACATTATCCTGGGTATTGATCGTTGGTGACTCAACGGTCTCATGTGCTTCATTGCTGATCTCAACATTTTCAGATGCCATTTTCAAACACTGTCACAAAACAAGGGTTAATTTACATGCCACATATTATCCATATGCTCTGACCGACCAATTAAATACCAAATAAATTTAGGTAGGTCATACAAGCGAAGGAATTCCCCGTCTCTCCCCTCCTAGTTCTTGTCTCACATCTCAGCCATGGATCATATCCCTAAGCTTTGATACCAACTGTGACGCCCCCAAAATAGGTATACACCACCTATCTTGGGTCGCCAAATACATGGTACAAAATTCAAATACAAACTTAATTATACAATATGAGCTGAGAGTTTTTACACGAATATTGTAATCTAGACAATATCCAAACTCAAATAGAGTCCTCATTATATTTATTGGCACACTATTTTATAGAATAGTGAGGACTACTATAACACCATCTCAGGCCAACACTCCGTTCCCCAACTAGTTCTGGCTACGTTCTCATTTCCTGAAGAGAACAATGGAAGTAAAAAGGTGAGCTCAACTAGCACAATAAGAAATATTATGACTAAGATAATGCAGAATAAGTTATTATTAGCCTTCAACAATGTTAAACTGATAGAATATAATAGCCAACAAGTTTAACTACAACGGAACAAACAATCCATTAGAAGAGTCAAGTAGAGCATGATATCTACTATCTTCTATAATTTAAAAAGTTTATCATTCACTTTATTGCTGGGACTCAGCTTAATAAATAGATCACATCATCGAATCATCCCTGCACTACGGGCCAAGGATATTCATTAGTATCACGTCCACAAATTATTCTTGCACTACAGGCGAAGAATTATTCGTGTAATCATCAATGGTCATGATATACTACAGGATGAATACGAAAAATAATATTCCTTATGAATATGAAAGAAATAATACCCCTTACAAATATAATAAATAATATCCCTTACGAATACAGTAAATAACATCCTGACGGTCCAGATTGATTTACTTTTAAAACCACCATCGACGGTCCAGATTGATTACTTTTAAAACCACCACCGATGGTCTAGATTGATTACTTTTAAAACCACCACCGACGGTCCAGATTTATTTACCTATTAAAACCACCACCGACGGTCCAGATTGATTACTTTTAAAACCACCACCGATGGTCCAGATCGATTTACTATTAAAACCACCACCGACGGTCCATATTAATTAACTATTAAAACCACCATCAATGGTCCAGATTAATTAACTATTAAAACCACCATCAATGGTCTAGATTGGTTTAACTTATTATTACACTTTAGTACCCCTAAAGTTTTCCAAGTTTGCATTATTTCCCTCTAACTTTTGTAATTCACATATCTTCAATAAACACATTCTTAATACTTCAACAATTATTCATCATTAATATTATAACTCACAATATTTAACAACCAGGTCGTTCCTAGGAAAGAGGGGGCTTTCCGATAAGGATTTCTCCTTATTGGCGTACAATTAGGTGACCAAACCTTTCCTTGACAGAACTTCTAGACATTGACAATATTGCATATAATAATATGAATAACTTTATCATCTTAATTATTGATTTAATAATATATAAAATATCGGCAATAATTGAATCAAATAACGTGAGATATTATACAACAATTACTGTAGCAATAATTGAGTATAACTGAGTGACTTCTCACGTAAGCATTAATAATCAATACCGTGTGCTACTACTATGCAACCACGCGTATTACTATACTTTTACCACCGGGTAGTTCAACAGTTTAACAATAAAACTTTTACTGTTATTTTTATAAAAAGATATTTCTGTCATTTTCTGACAATACTTCCATTGTGGGGTCCACCAATGATTGTGCCGTCGTACGAATATTCCCTATTAAAACGAATATTCTCCGACCAATCGAATATTCACTGACACAACGAATATTTTATATCAACTTGCTTACTTTGCAAAATTTTCCAAATATTACCCACAACTATAACATTATATCATATCCACATCATAATATTCAAAAATATATTTCGAGAAAAATTATTCTTTATTCAAAAAAAGTCGGGGTCTTACAAGAGGCACCTCTATGGAGTAGAAGTCTGTATCAAGGATCCAGTACTTTGGTGATAGCCCCAACGTCAACATCCTTGAAGACTTGGATATCATGTCCAAGACATTACTGATTGTCATCCCCGGCAGGATTAACAGGGAATCGACAATCATTTCAACCCACATATATCATACATTTGCATCATATTGCTGCACATAGCATCATGTTTATTTTGTTGCATTTCAAGTGTCTAGGATTCTTTATCCTATCCATGCCTTGCATTGTACGAATATGATAAAGTGGGGCATCTGTAGACACTCAAAATTTTCTGCACACCTCTTACTAACATTACAGGAGGGCAGATTCGTCTTTCAGAGATAACCCTGGAAGACAGGTCACGTCCATTCCGGATATTATCAGAAGTTCAGTCTCAACCCCGGAACACACATCAGGAATATCAATTCCAACCTCAAAGATAACCCCGAGTTTCGTCCTTGGTGATAACCCCAAGGAATGCTGTTATAGTTCTGGCGATAACTCTAGAAATTCTTGTTTTAAATGCATGCAATCAGCTTCAATCTCAGACCTCCTGTCGAGGCACTCATACCAAAGACCCAGAGATAACATCGGGAAGATAGGCACACTTACAGATGACCTTGCAGAATTCAAACACTTGCAGCAGCCCAATCTCAGATGTAACCCTGATCAATGTCTTCTATCAGCTCAAACCGGAGATAACCCCGGTGAGGAGTCAAAAGGTCATCTTTCCACCTCAACCCCAGTGCGCTATATCAACATTTCATACATACATACAACAATGTTCCACAAGAGCCAAGGAGTTCCAATCCCGAGTGACTATTACGCGTGGAAGCACACCGGATAGAATTTGATGCTTGAAGACCATGGGCATGGTCCCCTCTTCCTAACTTCGTACAACCTCTAATCCCATGTCATTGCGTAACTCTCGACAAAAGCAGTCCGAAGATGGTCTTGTACACCTCGTTCAGATGCTCGGATTGAAGTTCTACAAGTTCGAGGGGACATCACAGTGCACGAGTGCACGTACTTCAAGACGACGAGTGTCGCCGAGCCTGGGGCACCCCAGGCAGCAGCAGGTACATCTGCGGCTGCCGCAGGTACACCTGCGGCTCCCCCTCTATAAATAGAGGGCTTGGGTGGCCATTTTGAAAAAAGAAAAGGCGAGGAAGCTCTGTCCAATTTGCTCTATACACACCCCATATTGAGTGTTTCCTTATTTTAAACACCTGTTAGCTCACATATAGCTATATTTTTACCGGCAGGAGCTGAGTGTTTATCCATCTAGAGTCATAGAAGTCTGCTTTGGCAGCCCACTGTAAGCTTTCTCACACTCTATAAAACCTTTCTCTTCATCTTTGTACACACTATTCTTCACATTGAGAGTCGTGTTGTGTGCGTTGCCCTGACTTCGGTCTGTGGTTTTAATTTCTGTCTGTATATATATACTTATATATGTATATATTTATATATAGACTAACATTATTGAGTTATGCCTCGATTGAGCCTAGACTTATGTCTGCATCGTTTACTTGCTCATATATATATACTTATATGTATAAACTGTTGTCAGAATCTGTCTGATGAGCCTGGATTTTACATCCAGAGTGTTTACTAGCTTATATATATATACATATAAACTTTTGTCAGACTTTGTCTGATGAGACTGGATTTTACATCCGGAGCGTTTATTGTCTATATATATATATATATTACTTCGTGGCCTTTTACTGCTTTATTTACATTTAGTCTCGCCTGGAGTTTACTTCGTGGCAGTTGATCATCTTTTACTACTTTATTTACATTTCTGATCCCCCATGGAGGTGCTTCGTGGTGGTTGATCATGTCCATATATATATATATATATATTTACCGCTTTTATATATTTACATTTCCGATCCCCCATAGAGGTGCTTCGTGGTGGTTGATCATGTCTGTATCATGTTTGTGAAATAAATAATTAATGAGTGAAGAAAATTAATTATTATGAGATAATATTCTAATTTAATTTAATAATTAAGTTAGAAAGTTGATAGGGAATAAATGAATTATTATAATGTTTTAATTTAATTTGGTAATAAAAATGTGACGATAAAATATGCTATAAATGAGTTATTAAAATAAATTAAAGGAATTTAAATTAGTTTTGCCAAACAAGGCTTAAGGATATTAAGTCTTTAATTTTAAAGAGGTTTTGCCAAACAAAGCCTTATGACTTTTGAATTTTTAATTTTGAATTTTAAATAATATAAATAAAATATAAATAATATATATAAATTATAGTAACTAATAATTTAAGAGGGACATTAGTAAGACGTCGGTTTTAGATGTTTTGAAAATGCGTTCATTGGCTTTGTTTTATTTCACATAAAAGAGCGACTCTGATTTGGTTTTGAGTTTGATATTGACTTAAGAGAAAAGAGAACAAAGAATACAGAGAAAAGAATTAGAGAGAGTTGTAGAGAGAAGTTTGTGAAAATTTGAGAGTGGGTTCTGTGACTCCAAGTAATTACCTGTGGTGTGTAACGACCCCAAAATAGGTCCATTCAATCTAACCCATTCCGAGTCGCCAAATACATGGTACAGAAAACAACTACAACTTTATTACAACAATTGTCGTGCAAAATACAACAACACATATACTGTGAGTTTGGATACAAATATATACCAAATGTGACCCTCATGATGCTTCAACCATAGCACCTCACAGTGACACCTTACATAAAGGTATAGTCAAAAACTATTTTAGAAACTAAAATCTTTGGGAAGTGCTCAAGGAAACTTTCGTACATGGGAGGCCATGCTTCTAGGTTATGATAGATATCATATGGCCACAGAATTATCCTTGGTTGACCTAATAGACCCCAAAGAAAAACGAGAAGATTACTATCATATTCTTCCCAATGGTGAGTCTTCTCTTGATTTATCATTATCTCCACTATCTCAAATTTAGAATTATACTTCAAACAAACACCAAGATTATATAGGTAGTGCTTGTAAATATACTCAGAAAGTGGATGAGCACATCCCTGTTTTATGATGACTCGAGGTTGTATGTCATTAGATATTTTGTATGACAAAACACCCTTCCAAAGTTGAATTAACCTCACCCTCAACATCTATAGACCACCGTTCTATTCCCCTGTTATTCCCCACTCGACCCAGCTACACTTTTATTACCTGAAAGGAATTGTGAAGCAAAATGGTGAGCACAACTAGCTCAGTAAAGAATATCATGACTAAAGATAATTAAATTATCAATAGCCTTCATCAATAATAAATCAGAGATTTAGAACATATGGTAGATGATAAAAATTTCAACCATAGTTACAACGGAACGAGCAATCCATTAGAAGAGTCAAATAGACTATAAAGTCTATTATTTTCTCCACATTAAAAGTCCACCAACAATGTTTTATCCCTGTAACATCAATCAACAGTTCCTTTCCACAATCATATGAATAACTCATAATCATAATTGTAGTTCTAAATTCCTCTTCTCATCCAGGACGAAGATAATTTTCATCACCTGTCTTTACCTGAAACATCAAAGATCATGGTTATACCAAATCACAGTTCCTGTTCATAATCATACTAATAAATTCATCTTTGCACTATGGTCAAAGATATACATCAACAAGTCATCTTTGCACTACAGGCCAAAGATATTCATCAACTGTTAGGTTTGTAATATTCATGAACGCAATCAAATTGCAAAAATAAGCGAAAACGTGTAAAATCAGAGTTTAAAAAATTTTACAAACCATAAACCCGGATCACCCTTTATGCACAATTATTAATTAGACGAAAAAGAAAGAACAAGAACCATACCCTTGAAGATCGAGCTTCCTCAGGTACAAGTTCACCTCCAATCCTTTTCGCGTTCAACTTGAATCCACCGGGTTGGGTTCCTTCCTTTGATCAACGTTAGCCACCCAAATGTTTAGCCTCTAGAGGTGATCCACCAAGTAAGAAGAAGGATTGAAGAAGATGGGTATTTGGTTCAAACCCTAGTTTTCTATCTCTATAGAAAAAGGGGCGTACTCTCCAACCATTGGAATAACGTATATTTGATATCTGATATAAGACTCCTCTTATAAAGATATCAAGTAACCCTATTTAAAATAAGGTATTATTTATTTAATTAAACTCTTTTAATTAAATGGGCTCCCTAATCTTATTAGGGATAATTAATTAAACTCCTTTAACTAATTTTCCCTCCTAATCCTATTAGGAATAAATGAGAGTACTTATATTAAATTAATTCCTAAACTCTTTTAGAAATTAAAATAATAATAATTGTAATAATATTAATAAGACTCCTCTTATTAATTTATATTTAATATTTCTAAAATATTAAATAATAAATATTAAGCTATTTAATTTATTCTATCACCATAGATTAAATTAAATATACTTAACATATTATTACGATTATGCCATTAACTTCTTAAATAATTATTCTTCCTTTTATGGTGTGACCCTTTAGGTTCTCCATATTAAACCGGTTGTGAATAAATCAATTAGAACAATTCTAATCTTATTTAAATAAATAAATTAAACTAATAATTTATTTAAATAAATAATATTTATTCTACAATAGGGATAAGCCTCCCTAGCGATCAACGACTTTCCAGATAATATAGATTTCAACATTAATCATAAAAGAACCTTTGAGTAAATAGTTACCGTACAATTCAATCCTTCCACCATACAATGTCCCAATTAAATATAAGACATGGAATTACTGTCAAGTCTTATTTTATTTAATTATTTGTATTTCGACTCTTAAATGCACAACCCCAAATAATGCAAATTAGAAACTCCTTTCTAATTTCATTCTGCCTTGGCCAAGGACTACTGGGTTGTCATTTATCGAATCACATAGGACATTTCTCTTCTTTTACTAGAAGTGGTAGATTCTTTATTGATCATACATTATCTCCATGTACAACTTATTATACCCAAGCATACCCTTTGATATACCCTAAGGGTCTTAAGGAATAAGTCAAAGTATAACTCATCATACACAAGATACTATAATGATCTCAAGTCCAAGGATCACTTGTACTACTATCACTACAGGAATTCCTATTGACATGCAAGTAAAACTCCATTAGGTATTCCTTAGCGAGTCACGTTCAGTGAACTTATTCTCTAATAAGCACCTACATACTTGCTTTAGTGTCTCCACACAAATGATCATGAGATCAATCATCCTCATCAAATGAGCAAGCAACGTATGTACCAATCTATCCGGATTCACTAATCCCCAATTTAGTAATCCAACGATTGGGAACTATTTTAGTTTTAAGCTTTCTAAGAATTTAGATCTCATTAGAATGATCATCATCATTATTCTAAAAGCATTGCTTAAAACTATGGGTTTATCACATATTATAAAACAGCATCATGTAGATAATTTAAAAGCCTTTAATAAATAAATACTTTTTATTAATAAATGAATAAGATTGTTACAAAGTATATGCTTTATCATCAAACATGATTGGCTTGTGTGCATATTACTTTCAATCTCCCACTTGCACTAAAGCCAATCGTCATGGTATCTCATACTCTTCTTCTCTAAGTGACGATTATCCTGCTGTTGGATAAGCTTTAGTTAATGGATATGTAATGTTGTTCTTGAGAGTCCACTATCTCTATAGTGATTTCCCATCTTTCAATGATTCCTATAATCAAATGAAAGTGCCACAACACATGTTTGGATCCAAGATGAGACTTAGGAACAATTCCTAGTTCTGTAATGAACTTTTAATCCAATCAATCAACTTGCAGCTTCATTTACAACTATATACTTTGTCTTTATCACTAAACCAGCAATTCTTTGCTGTTTGGAACCTTTCCAATTCACTGCACCATCGTTCAAGGTAACCCTTTACCTTAAAGTGGATTTTCTGTCGTCTTGGTCTGTCTGAAAAAACTTGAGTCTGTTAAGCCCTCTAGTTTTAATCCAGGCCCACCATATATTATATAACATCCTTAGTGTTGGTTAAGTACTTTAAGATGTTTTTCACTGTCTTACAGTGAACTTCTCCAGAATATGACTGATCAACATCAGGTCGCGTATATTTCATTGCATACATGATTGTCACTCATGCAATCTCTCTTTTAGGAGTCTATGGGGACTATTAAGAGAGATACACTCCATGGCTCATCAACATGAGACATCTATTGGAGTTTGCCATGCTAAACGACTTTAGCATCAAATGAATATACGTTCCTTGGGTTAAGCCGAGCATCCTTTTAAATTTATTTATATAGATTTGCATCCCCAATTAAGATACTCTTCCCAAATCATTCATGGAGGAATGTTTAGACAACTTTACCTTTACTAATTGTAGCATTGGTATGGCATTCCTTATCCGTAGTATATCAACATATAATACTAGGAATGTCACGACGCTCCCACTGACCCTTTTGTACACACTAGGTTCATTCTTAATTGTGATAAAATCAAACTCTTTTGATTTATTTCATCAAAACGAATGTTCCATTTTGAGAAGATTGCTTCAATCCATTTCTCTGAGTATCTACAACTCTTACCTCATCGTATGTAACTGGATCATCATCTTATATGATACGTACCTGATCATCATCATTCATGATGAATCCATACCTCCCAGGTATCTTCGGTACTATTCCAGATTTACGATTCGGTTGTGGTACAATAGGTCTATCTCTAGGTTCCTCTTATTTGACTTGTAGTGTTTTGTGGTTCTTGAACTTTTCAAGATGTATTATCCTCCCACTAGCCCCTTCAATGATAAACACCTTTATCTTAGAAGGCAACATGTTTCTCAACAAACACCTTTTGCTAAGTAGGATTATAGAACATATGCCCTAAACTTACTTTAGGATGTCCCACAAATCTATACTTGTCAAATCTTGTCCCAAACTTATCCTTTGAAACCGTTTCACATAGGTTGGATAACCCCTTATCTTAACATATTTAAGATTAGGAATCCTCCCTGTCCATAACTTTTATGGAGTCTTGGGGCCGGATTATGAGGTTACCTTTTCCGTAGATATGCAGCCATTTCTAGTACATGACCCTAGAGGGATACTGGAATGTCGGTGGACCGTACCATGTCCAACAAGGTACAATTTTTCCTTTCAGATACATCAATCAATTATTGTGTATCGGGAGGCGCCCATTGTGAAAAAACCATTTAAGATGATCTAGAAACTTATTGCACAAGTATTCATTCCTTGATCTAATTAAAGAATCTTAATACTTTGTCAATTTGTTTCACTTCTGAATTCTTTGAACCTTTCAAATAATTCACACTTGTATTTCAGCAAATACATACATTCAACTCTTTGAATGATCATCTCCTTTTCTTATACTAGTTTGTTCAATTTGAAAAATATATTTTTCACGTAAGTCAAGTATACAAAATCCATTAAGTAATATTTCAGTTTTATACAAAACATTATTATTATAAATAGAACAACAATTGTTCCTAATTATAATACCAAAGATTTCATTGTCCAACAATAAAATGGAAATAATGTTTCCAACGAGAACTGGAATACAATAACAACTTATTGACTTAATAAACATGCCCGTAGGCTTTGCTAAACTATAAGTTCCTATGGCTAATGCAGCAACCTTTGCTTCATTTTCCACACATAGGTTTACTTATATTTGTTTAGCTTTCTACTTCTACTTGGTCCCTTCATAAATCTATATTTATGATAACCAAAGTCGGTATCCAATACCCAAGTAGAACCTTGACTTAAAGAAAAATTTATTTTAAATCAAAAACAAAATTGTATTTGTAACCGAAACTTCACTAAGCTTCTTCTGGTTAGCCTCTGCAAGATGCTTCTCGCAGTTTCTTTCCAGTGCCCAGGCTTATTGCAGTGGAAGCAAACTCCTTTGCTATCCGTATTAGTTTTGTTCTTATTATCCTTTGTTTACGCCTTTCTGTTTACCTTCTTAGAATCGTTCTTCTTTTCAGAAGATCTTTTGGCCCCTACCAGTAAGACATGGTCTTTCTTGGTTGGAAAGTGACTCTCAACATTTTTCAACATGTTAAGCAAATCAGCGAGGCTGATATCTAGCTCGTTCATATGAAAAATTCACAACAATTGTGAAAGGAGTCCGGAAGTGAGTGCAAGATCAAATCTTGGCTCAACTCTCCATCCATGACAAAACCCGTTGTCCTAATTGATCAATCAAATTGATTGTGTTAAGGACTTTTATCTTTACTGTAGTGTCATCGGTCATTCTAGATCGGAAGAGCTCCTTAGATATCTGATATCTATCAGTCCTACTTTCCTTACCATCAACAACTTGATGTGCAGGAATATAATAGGAGCAACCATAGTTTCATGCTGACGCTGAAGCTCGTTACTCATGGATGCGAGCATGATGCATTGAGCCAACTATGCATCATCTAGCCACTTTCTAAAAGCAGCAATATCTTCCTTAGAGGCATTGTCTGCAACCATTGCAGGGATAGGCGTATTAAGGACATAAGATAGCTTTTCAGCCGTGAGAACTATTCTCAATTACCTTAACCAATCTGTTTAATTCGGTCCGGTTAAATAAGCATCTAATATGCTATGCAGTGATAGTAATTTAGACATTGTAAAAATCTGTAAATGAATTTGTAATTAACAACATTTTAACATACATTCTTTTATTAATTACCAAAATAAATCAGGTCTTGTTTTAAATTGGTATCTCCCACTATTTTCTTCAAACTATATTACCCTCATTTATATAGTTCGGCAAAATCTAATTAAAGATTTGCTAGTGAGAATAAGGATCCCATTTCAAATGTATATAGCCTTGTGTGTGCACAACAAACTATATATAAATAAATAGGTAGACAACTCTTGTCAATTACATCAACTATGTAACTCCTTGTATTTTGCCTCTTAAATCGTAATGGTCAAGTGTGTGCACATCCGAACTAAAATGATTTAAGTTAAGTCAGACCCAGCATTTCCATATAAGTGAAGAGAAAACTACAGCCCTTGTGTGTGCACAACAAAGCAGTAATGTTCAATTCCTTATAAACATCATATGTAATAAAAACAACATCTTAAATATTTAATACTCGCCTTGTGTGTGCACAACAAACTCATATTAAATATTCAATACTCTATTGTTTCTATCATGCTAGAAGGCGACGTTCGATATTCCAAATATCTTTGAACGTTACAACTTAATATAAAATATTTGAGGGTTTTGTTATTAATTTGTCTCATCTTGTTTAGCGCGCATGCACATATATATAAAAATACGCGTCATATTAATGAACATGCGAAGCATGTTTGCATAATATATAATATATATAATATAAGCATGCATATATAGAATACTATATTCTACCTGGATTG